>JARVLU010000002.1:19958838-20000263 GCA_031762415.1 Simpsonichthys santanae | reverse complement strand
ATATATATACATACATAGTATCATACCTGTCCTAGATAGTTCTTTAACTTGTTAAAAAATAATAATAATAATAATCTGTGTGCCTCTTTTATGATTGTCTATTGTTGTCACTGCTGTCCATTGTTGTCATCATTCTTTGTTGAAACCAGGTCTCTCTTGTAAATGAGTCCTCAAGACTCAAAGGGATTAAACTGCCTAAATAAAGGTTGAATGAATGAATGAAAGACAAAAGACAGGTTGGAGAAATTGTGTAAAACAAGTTTCATTTTAAAAGTTTCATAGTGGTTTATGTGAAGGCTGTTTTCATCAGTTTTTCATTACATGAGTATTTACACAAAATTTAAAAGTGTAAATAGTTGCAGCAGCAGCTAGCTGTAGCATTTCCAGTGCTTGTCAGTCAGGTCAGCCCTAATCACCATTTTGACAAGTAGAGGTCAAAGCTATCTACAGAAATGAAATTAGTTGATCGTTCCCTTTCCACAAAATCTCACTTAAAAAAGAACTATCTGTAAACTGCATGGACACAAGATTTCTTCATGCTTTAAGAATGACTGGAACAAGTATTTGTACGTGTCATAACTGCAGTTTTTATAAAATGTGTTTTTTCTTTGTAATTCTTTTTTTTTTTTTTTTTTTAATATGGTGATGTGTCTGAAATTAAGGTACCGGTAAATTGTCTAATTCTTGTGTAAAAATCACGTTATGCACTTTAAACTATAATTTAATAAATAAAATATTGTTTATATCTTACTGCAATACTAGGGAAATTTGTATTTACAGTACTGTACTTACCAGATAAGTGCCAATTCAGACGCACGTAGTGAACCCAGCAGGACCCTAATCTGCATGTAAGTATGAGGATAACTGAGCTTCACTCTCTCATATACAGTACTTGTTTTCTAACACTTCAAGTTAAGCTGATAGGAGTCATCAAGCATATTATCACAGAGTCTTTTGGCTGTGCTACTGAAGTGAGACGTATTAGTGTGTTTGTGTGGTGAGTAGAAAAAAATACTCTTTACAACTGTCTTGAAACCCTTGATCTGGTGACTATTAGTCATCTTGTTACAGACTAGGACACACACACACACACACACACACACACAAACATGTATGAGCATTTTTATTCCCAGGACTTTTCTCTGTTGTCATATGTTATTTTGGAAAGAATCTGTCTTTTTTTAGGTGTTCGTAGCAAAATATCTAAGAGATTATGTGTTGTTGGTTTTTTTTTTTTTTTGTTTGTTTTTTTGTTTTTTTACGTGACGCAGAGAAATAACCGACAAAGCGAAGCAATATCCATGCTGTCTTATGGGAATACACATAACACAAATAGGAATCTAGATGAGTTGAATTTTATGTCACAGCGCTCTCTCCAGAGTGACAGCCTAACTGCTCATTATGTTCAGCTTTTCTGAATGGTCCATTTTCCATTTCTAGAGTTGATGTCTGCTCATAGAGGCCATTGATCCAAAGACAAGCTGCCTTGACTGATTGCTGGGAGGAAACACTGGCATTACGGGCATCTGAGAGCGTGAAGGCATGTGTGACTGTGTGAGTCCAGAAGGAGGCAAAGCGGGTATTAGTTTGATGAAGTCATACAGGAAATCAATGTTGTATTGAAAGAAGAAAAATGCCCTGCCCAGGGGTGGTTGCACACAAGCCCAAGTGAGAGGGGAAACAACACAGTTAACAGTGAGACAAACTATCATGTGTTGTACAGTAGAAACAGCAAACAGTTTTATATGGAGATATGCGTCAATATGCAAGGTTCGAGTTCCTTCTTTATTTTTAAAAAAGCGCAAAGTGGAAATCAGGTTCTACAAGGGGGAAAAAAAAACCCACTAATGTCCTATTAAAGACGTACAACTAAGATTGTCCCAGTCTTCACTCCATTCACATCAGTGGGTAATATATCTGTGGCCTTGACTGATTACGACAGTTGATTCCACTATATTCTGATCAATAAAAGGTTTTTGTGTGGATGTTTGAAGGGGAAGCAGAGGGAGAGCCGCAAAGAAGTAAAGACAGAGAGAGGAAGAGATGGGTCTATATCTTAATGACTTCAGTCACAGCTGCAGCTGAAAGCTCAAAAGGAAGTTGGTCAGATCGTAGCCGTGGGCTACAGCTCCCAGTTCCAAACAGCAACTTCAGACTCACAGCTCGGCTTAGACTGGAGTGGATATTAATTTCACTGACCAAGTGGTAGAAAGAGGTGCTCCTTAAGACCATCAGTCACCAGCCCCAAGCTACTCAGCAGCTATTACTATGGTAATCTATACCTCAGGCCTGTGTGTGCACGCATACAGATGTGAGAATACACGTTTTGGGTATACGTGCAAGAGGGACGACGTAAGACAACAAAGCGGGATTGAGCAACCACTTTAAGCGTGTATCAACACTCATTAACAGAGACACACAATTATGTTGTCCCACACTTATGTTTCTGTTCAACCAGCATATGATGTTCACAGAGTAATTAATCATAAAAGGCGGAGAGGGGGAGGAAATGAGGAAAGAGTGTGGGGCGGAGGGGAAAGGCAATGGGTAGAACAACATTATGAGTCTGGGTAATTGTCTAATTTTCCTTCAGAGAACCCAATGAGGAATTAGAAAACAAACTGCCAGGGCCCCATTCTAGGGTTGGAGGGTATAAAGAGGCTATCTCCTGATGACTAAAATTAAAAGGAAAACAAGTAAGAGCAAACTGTTGTTTTAGAGGCTGAATATGGGAGGGTGTTATTGAAGGCAGGAATTAACCAATTATATGCAAACATGGCTTGCCATACTGCCATTTGACCGTGTGCTGACCAGCAGGTTGAAATAGGTAAAAAGTTCAGTTAAGCTTCATATGGACTACTGCCAGCGATCCATCAGCCCAAATGCACGTTCATTCAGCCGCGGCACTCAGCAGACGCGTGCACGACCGATGACCCAAACAGGTGAGATCACAAAATATTAGAGATGTCAAAGCAGTGTCCAATGCAGACAGAAGCAGGGGAAGCACTTATTGCGCTTTGACGACTCCTCAGCTCCGATCTTCTGCCCCCTTTACTCAGCCGCATGCATCTGCCAACCATTAATAATAGTCAGTGGTATAAGCAGTAAAAGCTTAATTAAAAATGTTGGGGGGGGGGGGGCGGGGGCGGGTTTGGACCTGTAATTACTGTAAATTCGTAGGATCAGGTGGGGTTCGGAAATGATGGCTGTGGGCTGGTCAGATTTTTTTGGACCTGAGTGGAAGGGTGAGGAGCTCCATCATCCGGTGGGAGCTCGGAGAAGAGCCGCTGCTTCTACACATCAAAAGAAGTCAGTTGAGGTGGTTCGGGCATCTGATTAGGATGTCTCCTGGACACCTCCCTTTAGGATTTCTAGGCAAGTCCCAATGGGAAGAGGCCCTGAGGAAGACCCAGAAGTCACTGTAGAGATTGTGTATCTTCTCTGGTCTGGGAATGCCGCAGGGTCCACTAGAACAAGCTGGGAGGTGTTCCTGGGGAAAGGGATGTCTGGGTTTCTCTCCTGGACCTGTTGCCTCCACGACCGGACTACGGATAAGCGGTAGAAAATGGATGGATGGATGAAAAGATATGCCTCATTTCATCTTGTTTAAGACAAAACACTAAAGATTGTTCTAACTTTTACTTTTAAACAAAGACAATGATTACCAAAAACTCTGAGCACCCTCACTTTATTTGCTCAGAGTATATCTGTTGCCATATAGATGCAATACCACAGTTACACTTCAACAATACTACACAATTATTAATGTTTCATATCTTTTAGGATAAATAAATCAGAAGAACAAATCGGAGGTATTAATCCAGTCTTGCTCCATGGGCAGACAAGATTAAACAAGATGGGCCTAAAAGAGACAAATCAGAAATAAAATCAACTAACATCAACTTGTTAGCCTTCTGGTCATCCTCATCCGGTTCTGCTAACGAAAGCACTTTACTTTAAAGCTCTCTTTTCAGCAGGATAAAATAATAAGGAAGAAGTGTGAAAACAACTTAAAGTTACCTGCACTTCAGTAAAAGCTGTTTCTTTTCCACAAAATTAATTGCTTCTTACCAGGGACACTGAGTGCACATGACAGTGAAAGTCAAAGAGGTAGGAAGGCATCGCCTCCATGCTCCTTTGTTCGGTAAATGACTAAATATTTAATGTTCCGGGGCTCTTAAGATTAAAGGTAACATGTTGTCAGTAATAGTGCAGCAACTTCAAAGGACGTAAATTATGCATTTCTTCCTTTAGCGGAGAAATCAAAGCAGGTAATGAAGATTAAAGTTTGTAGACCTCCACACTCTTTGGCTGAGGAGAAAGGAGGAGAGGAGACGAACAGAGAGCCAGAGGACCTGCATTAAGGAAGGTTAATCTATTCGGAGTATGGGTTATCTGATTAAAGAATCATTGTGTTCATTTAATCTGTTTCAGTGAAGCTGGTTTATGGAGCTGGGAGATAGCAGTGAAGCATGGGTCTAACCACAACAGTAAAGGAGACACTGAAGCCAGCCAGTGTAGTAATCAAAAGAGTGCATGACTTTAGGGAGATTAGAATACGCAGAGAGCGACTGCATCATATGTGTTGAAGTTTGACTTGTAAGTAGAGAGTTAGAAACTGTCTGTGTAAAAGTAAGGGTCTCTCTTGTAAATGAGTCCTCGAGGCTCAATGGGATTAACCTGCCTAAATAAAGGTTGAATGAAAGGGACTAGAAGGGAAATAAACAACCTTTGCAGGAAGGAGAATCCAAAGTATTAAAAAAAAAAAACATATTAGGCACAGTCCACTTGTATTCTTTAACTTTTTCCTCTTTTTTATTGCTCTTATCTACAGATATGGACAGTACTTATGACCATATACACACCACTATGTTCCACTTCTGGCAACCAGACATTTAAAAACTTTCTTTCTTTTTTTTTTTTTTTTTTTTTTTTTAAATGACAGGGGATCTTTGCTTTAACATGACACAGCCACATCCATCACTTCAGGTAATCCCACCAATTTCCGACAGCAGTCAGACCCATTAGCCAAGCGCCACGAGTGCTAATCATTATACTGTTTTACAGATGAGCATTTTTAAAAAAGTCAGGTAAAGGCCACTGTTGCACAACCAGATTATAACTGAACTGTTAATGTTTTGGGTTGAAAGTACTTTAGGATCAATTTCAGCATTTCCTCTTTCATCCATCACCAATCAAAGCCATAACAGCTACAAGTCTCTACAGAGCATTACTGCACAAACAGCATGATTGTGAAGCTGAAACAGTGTCGAAAGAGAGTCGCAAACGCAAAGTGAACAAAGCTTGGTGTTATTCTATTGGAATCAAATTCCTCTTTAACTGAACATAGACTTATTGATCACTGTGAAACTACACAAGAGCAGCTTCCAAAGGAAGGAGTGTGTGTGTGTGTGTGTGTGTGGGGGGGGGGGGGGGGGGTAGGGGGTGAGCGAGAGAAGACTAGGGAGGAAGAAGGAAAGAAAGGAGTAAATAACATCTTCATCTCCACTCGTGTCTGCAGCAGCCAGTCAGTCAGGCATCATTAATCTGGTGAGGAGCCTCATCCGTTGTGTATTGGTTCATTTTACAACACTACAGTACTGTCTAAATATTGACAAAGCTCTACTGTCTGGGCTATTGACTGTCACTGGGATGCTCCCCCTTCAGAGGACAGCATAAAAAGGAACTGATAATCTGATGTGTGTATGAATGTGTGTGTGTTGGTGTATTCAGCGTCCGTAGCTGCATAAGATAGAGCCAGCCAAAAACACAAATGTGGCACAAGCTCATAATACATCACTTAAACAAACATGCAGGAAATTATATTAAAAATACACTGCTCTCAATTTGGCCATTTTCTTAAATTAATTCACCAAAAATTATTTTTATGCAAATATTGAAACAGAAAGGGGAAAAAAAAAACCTGCAGTTGAATTAAATCTAAAACACATTTGGTCAAAATTCAATTCCCCTGTACCCTCCCTCGTCCACACAGACAGCCTCCGCTCCACTCCTCCTTGTCCGCCCGTAGACAGTCATGGACCACTTATAAATATTCATTTTCACATTTATGTTATGAGGTGGAAAAGCTGCGATGGGCAAAAAGAAAAAGCCTCTCCAAACACACAAGAAGAAAAAAATGGTAAATAACAGGACCTGCAGTGTATAATGTGCAAGTGGACTCGGAGCAAAAATCCCAACACAGATTTATATTTTGTTATACTTTAATCATATTTACTCTATAAAAGCAGCTTTGTGTCCAACATCCTCAGACAGGCCTACTAGTGTTTTTCTAAAGCTTTTTACTCTTTGTGCCAGAACAGCCACAACTCTCCTAAAGGCAGTTGAACCAACCGATCCCTTTTCAAAAAGATAGTAATTACTTGACAAATCGCTGCCTCTTTTAAGCGCCAGATGAGAAAGTTTAAGTGGGGAGGGTGGAAATACACAGGAAATAAAATAAAATCATTTTTCCTTGTTTCTAGTTAAGTGGCCAGCGAGGGAGAACATGGAGATATTTAATGTTACTTAAATATGCAGTGTGATTCTACCCGCTGATTAAATTATAGCAGATGAGATCTTCTTGTCGGCTGGAAACTTGAAAAAGTCCAGAGCTGTTTAAAAATGCATCAAACATGCTGTTGGATTAACTCTGTCTATGTCTTTCAGTGTCTCATTGAGGGAAGGACCAAACCTTGGCGAAGATGAGGACGGGGACTGCAAAGGAGGGAGAAAGCTCAAGCACTTCACAAAAAAATGAGACAAAAATGGCTATTAGAAAATGAACAAATATGATAACGACTCTAAAGATCATTTTATGTTTAAAATGATAAAAATTGTTTGAATAAAGCCAACACACTGGAAATGTGACAGTCTCAGTGCGGGTTTGTGTGTGTGTGCGCGTGAGTTTATTAATTAGTGTGTTTGCCAAATGGACCAAGTGAGAGCCCACTGGGTCCTGTGCTCTGCACTTTTTCCTACTCTCTTTTTCTCTTCCTCTCCAGAGCAAAGATGTGCATACGTTCCGGGCTGCTTTAATTTCTCCGCTCATAATTGGGCTGAACCACAGGGAGCCCTCATCCACTGGGACAACACAGCAAACACAAGTTTACTCCCTCCCCGTTCCCTGTCTCCCTGGGTGGGAGGGCTGCTCCTGCTCTCTTTCTCCCCTCACACACACAAACACACACAGACACACTGAAAGCACAGTACAGCGGCTGATCAAACAAATAAACTACAAGCCAAGACGACAAGAAAAAGGGGGCTTTGCTCTGACCCTCTATTTCCAGTGATGAACAAAGAAACACAAACTGCTCGGAGCGCCGCTCCCGCTCCATCAATGACAGAGGAAAATTAATAAATAATTGAAAGCAAGAGAAACTGTTTGGTGAGTCGAAGGCTTCAGAGAAAAAAAAAAAAAAAACATTGCATCAGAGGGCCAAATAGACAGAGTGCTTTCCTACAGAGGTGGGTAATGAAGGCAGGTGGGAAGTTATTCATAAAAATCTGACCGTGTAAGCACTTGTGTAGAGACATGATGTTTAATTTGTGGTACGAGCAAAAGAAGTTTTCAAGTTCAGCCGCAAATACGGCACAATAATGTCACACTTGAGTGGGCAAACAGGTCAAACCAGCTTCATTGTGGAGCAAACGAAATGCGGCGCGGGTCTTGGGCATGCCGAGGGTTAACAGACGGGATGAGGTTTGGAAACGGTAATAGGTTGTCCAAAAATGCACTGCTTATCTTATAGAACATACTTTCATAATTTAGATTCTGTTTGCATATCTGTGTATGCATGTTTTCATTTGTGTTAAATGTACTCTATGTACATTGGAACAGTCTGAGCCAGTGTATGTGTTCAAGCACCTATACTGTGTGTGTGTCAGCATGCTCCTGAGGTAGTGACAGCTTTGACAGCTATACCAGCCAATGGCCAGATCTTGGCGATAACCCTTCCTGTCGCCACAAAGCCATCAGAAAGGCTCCAATTCCTCCCTGCCAGACACAGGACTGGTCTGGAGGCGGTGGTGGTGGTGTCTGGGGGGTGGGGGGTTTAGACGGAAAACCTCCAGCCATTCTCCACAATACACCTCTCCTCATTCCACCCCACTAGCACATGAATGGGGATCCAATTGATTCTTTTTCACCTCGGTCCATTTTCCCACCTGGCCAGACAGAGAGAGGATTTTGAGCTCATCTGCCCTTCCTTGTGTACTTCATATCGAGGAGAAGACTTATAGAAAGGGAAGGTAAAAAGAAGGGGATCTTTATCAGAAAGCGAATTAACGCTCAAAGTGCTCCATTTGGAAGGTATATCAGGCCAATCCATTAAAAGAGCCTTCAGAAAAGAGCCGGCGTGGAGGACACCTTGAGAATGAACAGAAGACCTTGCTGAAACAGCACTCTTCACAGAGCGGGAGAGGAAGTGAAGAGAGAAAACAAGACACTATGGGAGTTTGTGCCATGTGCAGGTGCATAATCACCTGCTAAATAATGGTTAGACTTGTGGTAGAAGACAGAAATCACATAAATACACCTGGTTATAAGCTGACAAAGTTACTCCTTTATGCAACATTTGAGGGGGAATAAAACTAATTTAAATCAAATTAACACCAGATTTGGTTTAATCCTAATTTGTAAAACTATAAATTTCAAGAGGAACTGTTTTGTTCCCCCCCTCATGTTGTTGTTCTGTGCATGCGTTCTGTCACATTCACAAACCTTTGAACATCAATTTCTCATACACAGAGCCACATTCACTCACACACATCTACTGCAGCAGTGACTTCCATTAATCTTCTCCCAGACTCTGTCCTCTGTGGGCTGACCCAGGTAAGGGTGGGGGAGGCTGGGGTCAAAGGCTAGAGGAGTGCCCTGTCTGGATGGGGGCCTTGTGAACATTAGCCCCTGACCAGTAGGGTGGAGGAACACCATACAGATTGTGAGAGATCAGCAATTAGAAAAAGAAAAATAAATATTTGACAAATAATATTCAATACATGTAAGCAGACGATACTGTAAATGTATATCCAATTTGGATAAGACAATTTGGATTACTCAAAAAGACATTATTTCCACAAATGTAGGGTCAATTTTTTTCCTCCCCAGAAACACATACTTAAACTGAATATTACATGCCAGAATTACACCAAATATGTTATTTCAACATATGCACTCAAACAGTGAATTTGATGGTACATAATTAATAACAAATACTTTCAACTAGCACTATTGTAAAAGTCATAAACTAATAAAACAAATAAGAAATACAGGTTATTCCCATCACCTGTAAATAAAGATGTTTATTTTTGTAGAACATGTCTCCATCCTCTCTTCAGTTTGCAACTTGGGGTAAAATATTAATAACAGTTGTGTTAAAATACAGTACACTAAACGAGTAAATCGTCTTTTTTGTATTGGGTGTCTCCTGATTCTCTCAAAGGTGAGAAGGCCATAAATGAGCAGAGAGAAAGAGTGAAAAAAAAAAAAAAAAACAAGAACCAACAGGATGAGAAAGTGTCAAAGACCACTAAGGGAGGTGAGAAGACCACAAACCAGTTGGCTGAGAAGGTGAGAAAAACACATATCAGAAGGATGAGGGTAAGAAGACTAAGGGTGCATTCACACCAGCCCTGTTGTCCCAACTCTAGCCCGTTTGCCTAGGAAGTTCGGTTCGTTTGGGGAGGTGTGAACACGCCATCGAACTCCGTCACGGAACAAAAAAGGCGAACTCTAGCCCACCTAAAAACCCAGGTCTCGGTCTGTACTACAGCACAGGGCAAACAAACACACATTTCTCTTACCTCATATGGAGCCGTCAGCTTGCCTTGTGTGAAAAACAACATTCTCCATGGTCTTCTTCCTCATCTTCCTCTCATGCTGAGTCTATTGTTGAAAAATGACAAACTAGAAATACTGAAACCGCTAAAATGTGATGCCACTCCGTTTTTGTTTTTATTTCCAGAAGAAGAAGAAGAAGAAGAAGAAGAAGAAGGTGTCTTCTTCAGAGGTTTATGTGTTGTTTCTTTCAGTAATTCTTGGTGCAGCGCCACCACAGGCAAGTGGGGGAACTGGTTGGTTCAAACAGGTTGGCTCGACTGCACAGTGCAGTGTGAATGCAACCATCACCAGCTCAAATGTAAACAAAATGTTATGAATATTGGTCCCCAACTGAACCGAGTCTACTGGACTATCTGGTGTGAAAACAACCTAACAACCAGCTGGATGTGAGTGTGAGAAGACCAGCAGAATCAGGGAGGGTGATAAGACCTCAAATCAGCATGGTTTTTGTTCACTGAGAAGACAATAAACCAGTGGAGTGAGAAAATCCCAAACCAGTAAAAGGATAAAGCATGAGAAGACAAAAAACTAACATAGTGAGAGGGTGAAAAGACCAAAAACCAGCTGAATGAGAGGGTGAGAAGACAAAAAATTAACATAGTGAGAGGGTGAAAAGACCAAAAACCAGCTGAATGAGAGGGTGAGAAAACAAAAAACTAACAAAGTGAGAAAAGACTAAAAATCAGCAGAGTGAGAGAGGGAGAAGACCATAAACCACCAGAGTGAAAGAGGGTGAGAAGACCAAAACCCATCAGAGTGAGAGGGTGAGAAGACCATGAACCAGCAGAGTGAGAGGGGGTGAGAAGACCAAAAACCAGCAGAGTGAGAGAGGGTGAGAAGACCAAAAACCAGTAGAGTGAAGACCAAAAACCATCAGAGGGTTAGAAGACAAAAACCTAAAAGAGCTAGAGGGTGCAAAGACCTCAATCCAGCAGAGTGAGAGAGGGTGAAAAGACCAAAAATTAGCAGAGTGTGAGGGTGAAAAACCAAAAACCTGCAGAGTGAGAGGGTGAAAAACCAAAAATCAGCAGAGTGTAAAAACAGTGAAAGGACCGTAAGCCAGCAAAGTTAAAGTGAGTGGTCCAGCAGGCTCTACATCTCAAACACCTACCACTAGAACAGAAACAGCTTTTTGCTACATGTTGTGAAACCAGGAAGGACAAACACATGTAAATGAGTACGTTTCTATAGAAGGTGACTGGTGTCCACATTGTACTGATGAGAAGGAAAAAAGATTGCCCTCATAATTTATGCTGGAACCTTGAGGATGAAAGCAAACTTTTTAAAAGAGCAAATAAAAACTTAAAAGCACACACTCATCTACTCTTAACTACAACATTCCCTCCCACCCTCAGACACACACACAACCAGCCTTAGACTTGAAAGTGTGTGATATGCAAGGCGTGTTGATCCTGTTTATAATGGAGAGTTTCCTGGTGTTAGCTGTTGGCCTCCCCTGACGTTGGCCTCCCTCTTCTCTCCAGCCCCTCATCTCTAATGCATGAGTCAGCCAGAGAGACCGCAGAGGCCAAAGAAGGAGCGAAAGCGAGGGAGGCGAGAGCGGACGAAGGGAGAGGCTAACCCCGGCACTGCAGCGCAACACTTTCATATTCTAATAAACCCAACATGAATACACGCATACACAGAAAGGAAGGAAATTGCATTTCTAAAACTCGTTCTGTATCAAAGGAGATTCCGCAGAATCTCTCTCGTACACACACACGTGGACACACATAAACATGCAGTCCGGCGTTTTCCAAACCGCGGAAAAAAAAATGGACTAACACAAACAGACACACACACACACACACACACAGAGGGAGAAGGCTCAGAGGGATTACAGTCTGCTGACGACAGCATTTGAGCACACTTAGGCATAAAAACAGAAAACTTCCTTGGAGAAGTTCAGTTTAAGGAAGTTCTGAGTGGAAACTGATTCCTCCAATCATATCAATAGATCACTATGAGACATGTGAGAAAACAAGAGTTGGATAGCACAACTAAAAAGGGTGTGACAAAGCAAACTGTGTCCTACAAATCTGAAGCAGAGAGGCAAATATTGTGCAAAACACATACTCTAAACTCCTGCTCGTTTCTGGCCTCATCTCCTTTAGAGCAAGCCATTCAATTTGGGCCCACTGATACTCATTCCTCCTTTCACAGGAGTTAATACCTCATTCTCCCTCCTTCTATTTGCTGCTATGTGATGGAGTCTCAGTGACAGGCCGTAATGTGGGCCTGTATGCATTGATTATATGACACCCTCCATTCAGGTGTGCTATTAAAGCTCCCCTCCTCTCTTCCTTTCTGCTCTGCTAGTGGAATAATGTCCAATAATAAGAGGAGCAGGTGACTGGATTTGAGACAGGAGCCAGGCTCTCAGACAGAAACACTAGTTTCCTGGCAGGACTAGATGAAGATACGCCCCCATTATTCACTTCAGCACAATAAACCACAGAGGAACTGGATGGGGGATCCATAATTGCATTTAAATTACATGAAGGATGCTTCGACTACCATATAGTCTGACTTCTACAGTCCTTCCTGCATATCTAAACCCATATAAACTCCGCCCACTCCAGTTTATGCAACACCTTCACACACACACACACAAACATGTGTAATTTAACATGAGAATTACTATGAGTTAGTAGAGATTACACACTGTGTGCAAAGAAGAACATGGTTCACCAATGAGATAAATTTATGGCATTTTTAAGCAGCCTTATGTCCAAAAAGAAAGTGTGATGATTAAATATGACAAGTCAAAAGCCAGTCACACAAGGTGACATCATATTCTGCAGCACTGGAAACAACTGCAGAAATGTTCACAGCAAAATTGTACAGGCCATATGTCATAATGTTTTTGTTTTTACTGCATTTGATGATTTATCGCTTCAAGTTTTCCCCCACCTTTAAATTGAATGTAGCTTGCACTGACTTTTATCCTCTCCTAAAGTCTTGACTGTGCTTCTTTCAAACGATTTGAGGTATTTTCAAAATACATAGGCTTAACCCATGTACAATTCTTGATGGGATCAACAAATTAAATATATTCAATTCAATTAGTCATGCCCACAATGAAAGGAGTCTTTTAAAAACAAAAAAAAATGTATATATTTTTAATTTAGCATTTTACAAAATGTTAGATTATTATAAATACTTGTAAAATTAAAACAAAAACATATATTCCAACATTAAAACCTATAATTTGAGCTGTTGGTTGCTTTCACCAATCCATTATAATAACTAAAATCAGGTCATATTAAAGTAGGTGTAGCAAGCAACAGACAGACAACATATTTAAGCCCTCTGTTCTCACCCACACAGTATTCCAGCTGTAAAGCACAGCAGTCTACCTTCACCATTTTTTTCTTGTCTTGCTGTCTTTCTGGAAAGCTTCAGGCCCAGAATAGAGCTTAGAGCTCTCCGGTTTACACAAACCACAATGCCTCCTCGGCTCGGAGGGGGAGAAGAAAGACACAAGCATCTGTTTTTGTTTGCATTTTATTCCAAAACATAAAATTGAATCAATCTTTTAATACTCTGGATTGTATAAACATGGGCGAGAACTGCTTGAATAAATATCAAGAATGAAAATGGATTTCTCGTCGACGACTATTATCTATGTGGTTTGTTTATGAACGCCACGGCTGGTGCCAAAATAGGCAACACATAAAAATACAGAGATAATGTGTTTAGCCTTTTTTCATTTTCTTCTTTTTAAGTGAGAGAATAAATATTGGGATTTACATCACATTTACATTTTTATCAAAATCAAGTTGGGCTCCGCCAAACGTGTCTGTGCGTACCGTTCTCCTCTGTGGTTGCCAGGACAACTATAAAAACTACAAAAAGCAACATGACACTAACATCTTTAACAGGAAAATCATTAAAACCAACACGAGGGGCCAGATGATGCTGTCTGTGTCTCAGTCAGTGTGTGACGGATAAACACAACGCTGGATCCATAAATAGACTAATAGCTCTTTCACTGCTCCCACTGCAACGCACTCAGTCAGGATGGTTTGTGGGTGTTTTTTGTACAAATGATAGATAAAATCCTCTCGATCTCCAAGAATCATAACAGTGATATGTAATAACAGACACCCTGTGAGAAACACAGCACACACATGAACACACCAAGGGGCCATCTATCGCCAGCCACACAACACCCACTAATGCTTAACTACTTCTCATGCACACATATATTCATAAAGTATTATGCAGAATAACAGCTTTATGGATTTTAAATGGCGTTCATTTACGAACACCATGGCTAGCGATCACAAGGAAGGGTTATTTTATCCCCTCTTAATGTAGATCGCTCTTCTTGGGTGAGATGCAGGGGGAGGTCCAAGACATTAGGGAAGTTGGATCTGTCTTCGGCCACTGATTAAACTCTGGGCCAGGGTGAAAGAATAGTAAAGAATCACATCCACTGGGACTGATGTGCAAATGCATAATGGAACCATCACATGAACACTATACCTCCATTAACATCTTTGGAGAGAGAGAGTGGATCCCAGATAACAAAAAGCCTTTTCCGTTTGTGTTTCCCACCTCAGATTCTTTACGAGCGGCGCTCTGGTTATTACCTGCCCTGCGCAGAGTGAAACAAACTTCCCACAACCGCACTGAGAACCACAGCAGATCCTCCACAGCCAGGCAGATGACTTTCTAGAGTCTGCACACACTCCTGTGTGTGTGTGTGTATGTGTGTGTGACAGGTTTATAGGAGTCATTTATCCTGCTCAGCGGGCTAGTGTAGTGCGGAATGGTGGCCTGAGTGCCAGGCGTAGCTTATTGTTGTGTAGCCTTTATGGGCTACATTAAGTACAGCTGAGTGAGAGGGAAACATACAGTACAATACCCTGAGCTCACACATGTCATACACACAGAGATTAAGTACCTCCCTGGGCCCGGGGCAGGCCTACATCTACTCAGAACAAGACCCTGGCAAACTCCCGACTACAGAAATGTTCCAAGGTAAACAAGATGGTTCTGAAAGCAAGAGTTCAAGAAAACTGTCACTGAAGACACAGTCACCGGACAATCTCATCAAGTACTTGTAGCGTCGTCTATAATAATAATAACAATAAAACACAAATTGCTTAAATTTGCCAAGGCTGATTTAGGTTGAACTAAATAATCTAATTACAACTTTTGAACGACCACTTGGTAATTTAAAGTTTTTTTTTTGTTTCCTTACTTTGGCAAGAGTTCTTAAAACAACACACAATTTACACCAGTCCATGCACAACTGCATCAATGTCAGTTTATTTTTTTTAACATAACAAATAAGGACAGAAAGAAAAAAAAAAAAAAACACATTGCCAGACAAGAGTCGTACCACTCGGGTCCACCAGTCAGGCGATTTGAAAAGCAGCGTTATTCTCGCACAATAACACACACCCCCACTTGTGCATCTGCTTTTTTTTTTTGAAAGCTTCACAAGCGTCACCTCTTCAACTGAGTTTCACCATGTAAAAATAGAGGCCATTATAATGCCTAATGCCTACCTGCCAGCCCTCTATGCTCCCTCCTGTACATGAAGGCTTTTACATGATGAGGTGGCTGACATGTTCCGCACACACCATCCATTACCATATGTACACGGGATGAGACTCAGCTTGCGCAACTTATACTAATGCATGTTCGGCGTGCCCTGTGGGGGAGGGACACACACACACAAACACGCACTAGTTTAAATAAAAATATGTGCAAACTCTCTCCCATACAAACATAATGGCCTCGCTGTAATATGCCACTTGTATTAACTGCAGGATGCTCTTAAAGTAAATAAAAACATTAAAGCAGACAGAGAAAAGATGGGCCCTGCTTCTTAGAGGTTAATTTTGGATGTGTGTGCTTGTGTGTGTTTGTGTGTGTCTATAGAAGGGGGGGTGCAATCCTCTGTGCTGGGGTGGCGGTTCCTCTCTAATTGCCCCTCTAGGTGCCTGTGTGCTGGAGAGCTGAACTGAGGGTAAACACAGATCTAGAGATGATTAATAGCTGGGGGTCAGGGCGAAGTAAAAACAGGCAGCGAGGCTGAGACCTCACTCCAGCCGATACCTTGGACGTCCAAAACTACAGACAAGCACTGAAGACTATAAGAAAGTGGTTTTTACACTCAAACAGTGGGACGGGACTCGTGTTTACACTCACACATGGCTCTGCTCCACAGAGACTAATGGAGCAGTAGCAAAGGGTGACTCTGGGGTGAAAGAGGAAGTTGAAAGGTCAAGGTGAAGGGTGGGGGTCACAGGATCAGCCAACAGTAGAAGTCCTTAACAAGCTATGATCAATACATGACCAGGCTCTTGTTTCGGCTTCATTCCCATGCAGCTGTAGGTGGTCTTCCAAAGATTTTACACAGTAGCAAACAGATGCGCCCTGTGCTTCTATTACCTGCCCACTTTCCTCCTATCTCTCCATAAACACACACACACACACTTCTCTCTACCACTTCTCTCTACCATGTGCACATTTCTATCTGCCGCACCAATCTACTGACACACAAATGCAGCACACATCCACAGCTGAATGAAGTCAGGTTGGGCAGCCCTTCATTTTTCATGCAAACGGTAATTTAGTGAGACTGCCTATTGATTGAGCGCCGCTTGTCTCCCAAACAATGCCACTTCAATCAGCGGCCTGAGGGGGAGGGGGGGGAAAGAGGGGCAGTAAAGGGGGAAGACAGGGAGGAGATGGAGAAAAGGAAGGGGTAGAGTGTGTGTGGGGGTGTGTGTATGTGTGGGGGGGGGACTGCCGATAGCTGCAGTGACTGATTTAAGAGATGGATAAAAAGCAGATACGTCCCCCCGCCCCTGTACTGATTAATGACAGTGGCCAGAGCAGCCCTGGACTATGCATCATGATTTAACCACCAGCCCCTCATCTAGAGATTAGCGTGCACGTGCGCACACACTGTGCAAGGCGGCACATACACACTGTACCACACAGGGAGGCAGGACAGCGAAGGTGTGACAGGTAAAATAAATAAATAAATTTAAAAAAGAAAGTGATGCAGTGTGAAAGACGAGTGGAAGGATAAGGTAGAAGTAAACTTTGTGATGGCGTTTATTTGATTTAACTGAACATCTTCATAAAAACCACCAGCACTTTAGGGTGGTATTTATGTTCAGCAGACAAGGTCACACATTCACAGGTGTCGTTTAGTCTGACAAACCTTTTAGGGAGCAAAAAACTTCAGTGTGCAAAAGATAATTCAAGGATTCATTATTTTTTATTGTCATACCAGCTCACATTTTCATGTTTGTGGAACGAAATTTGGACTCAGGTCTCAGATCAAGAAGCCGGTCCCACTGATGATCAGCATTAATGTGAAATTAATAAACCTTCTATTTTGTTACACAACACATGACAAACTTCTAATGTTTAAAGTGAGGCCACTAGGCTGCTTTAAAAAGCAAAAAATATTAGAAGAAATAAAATGCTGTAATTAAATTGATGCAAAATTGTAACTTTGTGCAAATGCATGCAGCAGATGAAACATTGATCAAAGTGATAAACAAAACATTACGGGAATTGTTTTTTTCCCTTAAAACCAAGTAATGCTTTTTGTTTAAATAAGATATGCATTTTTCATTTATTTATTCATTTATGTTTTACAAAAAGCAAGCTTAGCCCCTTTTACAGCGCATCAGCCAAATGAGGTTAAAAAAAAGAGTTTTGTTTATCCCTAAAATTCTGACTACAGTATTTTACTGATGCTAAATTAGAATTTTGACATTACACCAATGCCACAACATGTCTACTCAGTCCTAAAACACAAGCTAAAACATAAGCAGAAGGGTCACAACTATAGTCCAAACAGTATTAGCCTGCCTCCAAAGCAAAGAAGCAAAGTCCAATGTCACATGGTGGACAACAACACAAACTTGTGCAAAGGAAAATACAGACTCTGGTCCATTAGTTGTGTTGAAGCTGAGGTGGAGGAGGAGGAGGGTTGGAGCCCCTCCCTGTGCCTGCTAAAATATTCATCAGACTCCCTGAGAGCATGTCTGCTAATAGTTACACATGGAGCAGGAGAAAGGAGTGAGAAGGAGGAGGAGAGGGGTGGGTGGGTGCAAGGCAAGGAGGAGAAATTGGGGAGATGAGCGATGCTCCCTGTGTGCATGTCAGCTAATAGTCAAACATGAAGCGCTAGCAGAGGGAGGAAAAACAAGAGAAGAAAGAGGGGTTGTTTAAATAGTCCGTCGCTAAAATCGCAGGGGATGGACCATGTAAAAAAGCAAAGGTGAGAGAGAACGAGAGAGTAAGCAAAAGAGCACGGGAGATAAAGATTGAGAGGGAGTAATCACTCGTTTTCTTCCTCCCCTGCCATCACTTGGCCCTCCGAGCCACATTCCAGATTGATTAAAAGCCCCTCTTGTAATTGTCAGATCTTGTAGGAACCGTTTCTGTGTTTGAGAAGGTGGTGGTGGGGGGGGGGGGTCATCTCTGTGAGCAGAGTGGGAGAGAAACCCAATTTCAATCACGTCAACCAGTGTAACAGTCACTTCAATAGCCACCAGTCGCTGCTGCATCAATCAGAGCTCCCACTCAAGCAAAAATCATATATTATATATTATTGTTGATGCTGTTTTGTCTTTAGAATCCCAGGTAGATGATGCATGTCTTCTACTGAAGGAAGAAATGTGCATGTGCATAAACACGCATCGTCGCACATGCACATGCGCGCACACACCCAGTCATTTCTCCAGTCATTAAAATGAGAAACAGCCGATGGTGTAGGAGCTGTTGAAATACCATTAAGAAATGGAGATAAATGCAGTGGATCCCGGCCTACTATGGCAGCCTCACTACCGTAAATCAGACAGTGACGAATATTACATAGACCAGGCTGCATGCATATGAGCACACAAATCCACACTTAGGCAAAACACACGGGCACGCATCTCTATCTTACACACACATCTGCACACAAACTGTACAAACAATTTGTGAAGCACCTTGGAAAAAAAAATCCTTTGGTGGATTAATGAGTAATTACCCTAATTAAATGTTTCCTGATCATTCGTTATGATATATGGATGATTATTGTGTTTGGCGAAGATTAAATGATAGTGTACCAGAGCAGTTAAATTACATAATTAAAGATTAAATTAACTCGGATTTAATCAATTCAGGATTAATTGTGAGCAACAGTAATAGAAAGTTTCTGCCATTTTACTCACAGGTGGAGATTTATGTTGCAAAACTGATGGAATCTGAACTGAAAACTGAATTGAAAATTTAAAAATATAATTGATTTTGACTGAAATTGATTGTGTTATTGGGACATGCTTTATTTTATTTTAATTTTTTTTTGAAGACACATGTACTTTTTATGACATGCAGATTGTGTTAAGTCTACTGTAAACTGATAAAAGAGGCCGACCCTATAAGGAGTTGTCGATGCTTATTTAAAAGCTCATTGATTAACAGTTGTGATTATTGATTGTGCCATGTGACCCAGACAGAACTGATGGATCTGACAGTCAGGAGGATGAACCGACGAGCAGACAGGAGGGAAAGAAAAAGGGCGTGTAGTCAGTGAATTTGATAAACACGATAATCAAAGCATACGCTCTTCTCATTCATGTGTGATCAAACTTCAAGAGATTATTTGAAGTATCTGTTATTATCTGTACAGTACTTGAACCTCTTCAATAATTTGGCCCTAACTCCCCCCAATCTCTTGCTCCTCCGCCTGATGCACTCCTCCGTATAGTTGGCGATGCAGAGCGGAGCTCTTGCATGTGAAGGAGATAGTAAGCAGTAATATTCAATTATTGTATGCACGGCATTCACGTCCCGCCCCAAATTGATTTCTTTCAGAACGAGAGGCATCGCTCAGCACTGACACGCAGCCATGTTTCCCCACAATCCTGCACATCCCACGCAAATTACTCCCCCCATCTGCTCTCCCTCACCTCTCTTCCCCTTTCTCTTCCTTTTCACTCCAGTCTCATCATCCCCTCATCTTCTCCTCCTTCCTGTCAGACTAACGCAGCTATCGGAGGCTGGCATGGGCCCCGGCGCCCAAACACTATGTTTAATCTGTCCTTAATCTCTTTGCATTGTAATGGGAAATGGCTTTTTGTTTTACTGTTTGATTGCGGCAGCGCAGTGGGCCTCTTTCTTTAAGAGTGGGAGTGTTTTCAATTGTGTCCTTACTAAAATAGTATTTTATCAGAGACTTCATATCAGTAACATGATTCCACATATTACCAAGCTTTTTGTATAATTGCCTTATGTGAAAAACAGGAATGTAGAAGGGAAAACATAACATGAACTGGCTTCCGCACAGAGAATTAACAAAGATGCTTTCAATCTGAAATATGTGCAGCTTAGAAATCTTATTTGACAAAGTTCTGAAGAGGAATAGATATTTTTATAGGCCTTATGTATAAAACAGGAGGGTTTGCTTTCACCTGGAGGTGGTACGCCATAGTTGTGAAACTTTTCTCCCGTCACATTATACCATCATCATAAAGACTTTTACAATTGCACCTTTAATAAAGCCACACAGAGAGGGAGTAGGTCTAATCAATACTTCATATAGCAGGGATTATTGTTTGTTCAGAGTCAACACAGATTCACAACAGCTAGGCTCAATATTTATGTAAAACCGGAATTGATTTGTTCATAAAAATAGTGGAATTTTTTGACGTTGATGTCAGAAATATGACTTTTTTCCCCCACCCTGCATCACATATTTTATTTATACGTACATTGTTGGTTTTTATAAAGAACTGTTTTGTTGTTAATGCTGAGCGGCATTTACAGTCGATGATGGTTAAAATCAACAGAGAACTCCAAACATAAATATGAACACAAGCACAAACATACACATATGTATTCATGGACACACGCCCACACACACATACACACACAGAGAGAGCCCCCTGTCTCTCCTTTTCTAATTAAAGGGACCTCTCTGCCCTGGGTGTGTGTGTGATATTGACACTTAGCTCCGTACAATAAACTTTATTGGCAAGCCCTGCTTGATTACAGCACTAAACTAGAATAACAAGGAATATGGGAGGAGGGGACGTGGATTATATACTAAACAGACATTAGCGGGCTCTATTCAAATATCAGGCGGATTTTAATTCGAAGCCTCATAAGGCCTCCATCTATGCAGGACGTGTCGGTGATCTAAAGCTGAAACATGCACTGTTTAAAAAAAATGGCTGAGGTGAAATATAGTAGAGGAAGAAAAAAGTAAAGACAGGAGAAAAGAGATATATTCTGAAGGATGGAGGGAAGGAAAGAGGGATAGATTTCCCGTCATTAATGATCTATGGAAAATACTCTGTCTATTTTCAGATATACTGTTAATGGCTGCTTGCTGCCATTAAAATCGTTGCTGTCCTGAACACAGCTTTTCACATATTGGCTGCTGTTTCATCTAATATTCATCTGCTGGAAGTCAATGACCATGGTGGCATGCTTAATTTGTATACACAAACTAGGGAGGGAAACAAAGTTTTAAGACTTTGGAATTGAGACTCAGCAAACACAAAATTATTAATTTAGTAGACCTCGTTATTTAACAGAATATATACCAGAGTCAAAAAATAACGATGAAAGAACAGTATCAGGAAAAGCTCTGGATCTGAAACTTTTTTCCGTTTGAGGAGAAATGTGGGTTTGTTCGTTTTTTTTGCACAGTCAGAATCCAGGAACAAGAGACCCCCAAAGAAAACCATATTTAATCACTTCTTAAAAGTAGTGATTCCTCAAACAACAAAATAAGGCAAACAGCCTCTTCCTCCAGAACATAAAATTAACAACTCAGCTGTATAAACTGGCAGAAGAAATAAAAGATGCTCTTGATTGAGTGCAGACTGTTACCTCTTAACTTTTAATATTACTCAAATCAACCAAAACACAAGGCGATTTCAATTAGAGGGCTCACTGAGCCCTGAGTTATTAAAACCATTCCTTCAAATAATAATATGTCTTCAGAGAGCAGTTCCTTTAGCTTCAGATGACCCAAGTAGAAGTTACAGAATCAGTATTACAAAGAAAAAACTGATTAAATAAATGCTTTTTTTTTTTTTAACACATTCAGGTAAGTGATCAGACTTCACATGAACCAAAGCGGTTTAACTTCAGCACTTGCGGCTCAGGTCTCGTTGCACAGTCAGTTGAACTACAATGACCCCTACTGGTTTAAACTGGCACTGGGCTAAAGCGACCTACACACAAAGAACGTGCAGCTCTTTGTGAACCTCTTTATGGCTTTATAACAACTCTGGATGGTTCAAACAACACAGAATATGAGAGGACAGACAATTTTCTGAACATGTTCACATCAGATTTGTTTCTTCATTTCCTTCAGTTCTGTTCACACTCAAACCAGCAACGCCCCTGTTCCTCCACACATCCTTCACATTTTTTTCTTCCACTCTCTCTCTCTCGAGGCCTTGGCACCCTTGGCAGGGTCTCTCCCGCTGGGTATGTTGGCAGAGCGGCGTTTCTGATTCACCCACAGCATGCCCTCTGGCTTAACATGCTGGCACAAGGACACGGAGCAGAGCTGAAAGAGGAGGGCAGCAAGTGTGGAGCTGCAACCGACACAACCATATATTACTGAAAAAAGTTTTCACTGATTAGATGAGCGGCAGGAGTTGGGTTGCTTGAGGCGCAGAAGACATTTGTAGATAGGCCTGTGGCGTCTGTGAGCAGGACAGAAAATTATTATTAGGAACTACTGTTTTAGTAGCATGTGTCACAAAGGATGGAGGGAAAAAGCAAAGAAAGGCATGCAGCATCACCTTGAACAGTCACTGACCCCACACACCTTTATGGCATCTCCAATTAGAGGAGAGGGAGGGAGGACAGGAGAGTTACAGAAAGGGAGAGACAGAAAGAGGAAAAGAAAGATGGGGGGGAGATGTATTTCATAAATGTAGTTCCATAAAGAGCACTGACCCAAATGGCATTCAGTAATTCTTCCCTGCGCCAGAGGAGGCTGGATAATCAGAAACTTCATCAAGCTCGCCCCTTCCTGCATCTACAACATGTCCTAACGTCCCGCCCTCTGCTGGATCCGTTAAACCAAAAAATTGTGTGTAATAACTGCACTACATATCCGATCCATCCAGAGCACACTTTAAAGACGATCCAGCTACGCCCCCCCCCACTTCGCTGCTTCATTTTAATTAAACAAGCTTCCTCCTCTTGCCATCTCTCATCTCTTTGATCTGTTTCCATCCTAACACGAAAAAAAAAATCTGTCCGTCTCCACTTTATAGAAGTTGTACATGTTAGATAATAAAGACTTCCAAGCAGCTTTTCTTCACACTGCACAAAAGCATCAGAGCATTCACCAAAGAAAAGTTACAGACAACAGAAGGAAATCTTTTCCGTGTCAAACACCCCTGTATGGTGTGCACGGCTCCGCAAATAAATGCTGAACAAACTTCTTTTTGAAACCACTCAAATTTAAATCTGTCTTCATGACAGTCTCAGAGAGACATATCAAATCTGTCACTGCTGTGTTGAGATGGATGTGGGAGGACAGAAATATGAAAGAAAATAATACAATCAAGGTCTGTCTCAAGCACCAAGTTCCCATCGATCTCTTCGCTCTCTTTGCCAATACACTATGGACTTAACATGGACTTATTCTTTCTTGAGCACAACTGGGACCCCTCCTTCCTGCTGGGGTGCAACGCTCACACAATGCTTCAAAAGAACATTTTGTTTATATGTTCAATACCAGAAACATCAATAAAATTATCCATTCATTAATTTCCTCTTCAATACAAATTTAATGCAGAGCCACGGAGTAGCCAGCTCATATCCAATAAGGACATCTATCCCCGATCACTCAGCTAGGTGCTCCACCTTGCACACACACACACACGTCAATAGGACTGTCTATAAAACAGTTATTTCTCACACACGGACTCAATACTGTTGAGAGGGGGGAAATAAAGAAAAGAGAATGAAGTAAGGATGGGAGCAGATTGGGAGGCAGACTTATTATATCTTAAGTACAACTGTCAAGGTGAAAGTCTTGACATTATGTGGTCAGAAAGGGAATATTTCTTTAGTTTAAAGAGAATACATAAGTTCTATTAAATCTGCTTGAATCACCAAACTTTTGGGAAGAACAGCAGGAAATGAAGACACTCTGTGCCATGCTATATCTTCTCACACTGTGTCTTAAAAGGTTAGTAAGGAAGAACACAAAAATAATAAATAAAAAAAATGGAAATGATCTAGGATTGATTTTCAACCACATTCAGAACCAAAATGTCCCAGGGCTTTTTAAGTAAAATTATCTAACTCATGGTGCATTTTGGGCAGCATGGTGATTCAATTGGTAGAACTGATGCCTCTCAGTGAGCAGGTTGCCAGTTCAAATCCCGGCCGGGGACCTTTCTGGGTGGAGTTTGCATGTTCTCTCAGTGCATGCATGGGTTTTTCTTTGGATACTCTGGTTTCCTCCCACAGACCAAAAACCACTGATTGGTAACTCTAAACTGTCCCTAGGTGTGAGTGAGAGAGTGAATGGTTGTTTTTTTTTTTTATTTGTCTCTATGTGTCCCTGTGATGGAGTGGAGACCTGTCATGGGTGTACCCCACCCTTCACACAGTACCCTGTGACCCACAAAGGAAGAAGTGGGTAAAAGATAATGGATGGATGGGTGGATGGTGCATTCCCATCCAGGATTAAAGGTATACAAATTAAGTTCACTTACAACTTTCCAGGCAAGACTCAACCTTAGAAATAGGGTGAAGAGCTCCATCAAACATGGGGAGGCTCAGAGTACAGCCACTTTGTCAGATGAAAAGGAGTCAATTCAAGGATTCAATGCAAGGATTCAAGGATTCAAGGTTCTTAATTGTCATTCACATCACATGTGGTGCATGAGGTGGAATGAAACTATGTACACAGGGTCCCAGTTACGTCCAACAAAAATACAAATTGTAAAGAAAAACAGTAGTAAGACCCAAGACATGAACTAAGAAATATGCTAAACTAAGAACACACTAAACTAAGAATATACTAAACTAAGAGTATACTAAACTAAGAACACACTAAACTAAGAATATACTAAACTAAGAGTACACTAAACTAAGAATACACTAAACTAAGAATATACTAAGCACTAATAGTACAAAACAATGTGCCAAACAACAACAGCACAAACATGAGTATGTGTGAGCAGATGAGTACGAATGGACACAGTTTAGGTGGTCATGGCATTTGATTAGGATGCCTCCTGGGCCTCCCTCTGAAGGGTTTCTGGGTAGGTCCTACTGGGAGGAGACCCCAGGGCAGACCCAAACTTGCTGCAGGGATTATGCATACTCCTTGGCCTGGGATCACCTTGGTATTGTCCCGAAGGTGATGGAGACTGTCACTGGGGAAAGGCATGTCTGGGTTTTGCCCAAACATTGATGTTATTGTGCTTAAAAGACTATTTATAGGAAGGAGATGGCTAACAATGTTACATAAAAAGGTTTAAAAAAAAGCAATTATTGTATTTGCATTTGATTCACTTATGTTGTTAAAGTGTAGAAAGTTTAGAAGTGCAGTATAAAAAGTATTACAACCTACTGGTCTGGCATGGTTATCTCGGAATTTTTGGGAACATCTACGTTCTCAATTTTGACAGCATTTTTGTTGTTGTTGTTCAAATAGAAGTGAAAATATCCTGTTAAAATAATCTGGAGTAATCAAGTTGAGAGATCACTGAAGTAGGCAGTCTGCCATGAAAGGTGGAAGTGGAAAAATATTTCATAAATCCTACTTTCACCAAGACTTCTTTCAAAAAGAGTTATTTTATGGCAGGTACAATAGTAGCAATCTATAGCGCTCTGTTGCATGTGATTAGAAAATGCATTAAAACAGCATGAGAATCGAATATCATACAGGTAAACCTGCAGCAGACCGAACATGATGCACGTCAAATGGAGTTGTGTGTGTGCGTGTGCATGTGCGTGTGTGTGTTTAACACGTTAAAGCTGGTGAGATGACACAAGAGCCAGGGTTCACCGGTCAAGTAGAGTCAAACCAGGTAGGCGATTGGCTGATCAGGTCTGAGCGTAATGAACAATCAATGAATGAATGCATTAGCTTAATCTAATGGGCCAGGTGGGAGAGGACAACGGTAGACGCATGGAGCACATGATTGAGCACAACATGCAACAGCAATGCAATCAATAACACATGGAGTGGTCTAACCCCATGAGGGGAAGGGGGAGTTGGAGGGGTGAGTTCCACTTCTGGAACGACCCGCTTCACAGGCATTTAGGACGCTCTCTGCATGTGTGTGTGTGTGTGTAAGTGTGTGTGTGTAAATATGTATGCTTTGTTGCTTGGCGGGAGACAGAAAAGGAACCAAGCTGTATTAGTCTGATTGATTGGATTATGAAATGAAAAGAGGGAAATCAGCTTCGTTTGTTAGTGGCGGGCAACCTTTCACGCGCCTCGGTAAGCAGCTCCAGTTTGTTTCAATCCTGACGCAGTAAAAGACAGAGCAAATTAAAACAAACTATAAGTAACTGTAACTTTCAAAAAGCAAATATAAGAACATTAATAAATCAAAACATGAGGAAAAAAGGAAACAAATCTGTTTATTTACACAATCAGAGGAAGCAAGCAGATGCAAAATGGTTTCATATCTCGGTAAGGCTCGTAAATAAACACTCATACTTTCTCGTGTGTTATGTGACCCTGCTCATCACTTGGAATTTGTTTTATTTTAATAAAAATATTTAAATTTTGTGTAATCTCTTATATGCATTACTGAGGTGCTACACATATTTACCTATCAGATGAAAGTGTTTCAATGCCAAGTGTGTGATGCTGAATAAAGCTACAAAGAAAAAAAAAGTAATTAAAACTGAATTGTGCAAAATGTAAGGCAAAATGTGCACAACTAAACTGACGCAAAAGATAAGAAAAAACTGATCTGTTCACAAAAACACAAGCCATCCAGAAGGAAATTCAGGGGGGAAACAAGAGAGAGGGAGCTGACAAGTTAGGGACAAAAGCCAGTCAGAGCAGAGGACAGGCCTGGGTCAATACTCACAGCACATACTGCTGACACCGCACTGCTCAGCACACACACATATAAAAAGACATGTGCACACACCTTTTTACATGCACAAACAAAATATCTGACAAATCAGTCAACCAATGTCAAAAATTCAGAAGATATTCAGTGTGAAAAATGTTATGGAAAAATAAAATGAAAAAGAAAAAAAATACATGAGAAAGTCAGATGCTTTAAGAGCTCCTACAGACTGAATCAAATCTCTGTTTCCTTCTGTAACTTAAAGGTAAAATAAAGATTTTGCTCAATGGCATTCCATATGGATCAGGTTTTTCAAACCACAAGATTTTGTTGAAATCTAAAGTGTCAAAAAAAAAAAAAAAAAAAATCTCAGCATTGCAAATGGCCAGTTTATCTAAAGCACTAAAAACAACATCATAAAGCATGAGCTCATCAATTTGCGTTAGTTTCCACCTATGCAGTTTTAGTGTTTTGTGCATTTACACATTTATTGTTTTGGAATGGCTTCAATAAAAATGGACATGAACACAAACAAACACAATAGATTACCTGTATGTACTAACAGGTTAAAGTTGTATAATTCCATTTGTATCTTTGTAACAAAATGTGACTGTTTCAGACTCAGATGATAGAAACCGTTCAAATGAAAGTTAACTCAAAGACACCGTCATGTTTGGTCATCTAATTGCAGATGCACCTATTTGGGTTGTAAATTGAGTCCTTGTTTTCCCAAAAGACTAGGCAGCAAGAGGGAGGGGGGGGGGGCCTGCAGGGTGAAATTGAAGTTTATCGGGAACCAATTTAGACACCAACCGTGTCATTTTTCCATTGTCATTACGTTGCGCAAACATTTACTTCATAATGACAAGTTAATGAAAAGTCCCTGTCTGTTGCACCTTTAATTAGTAGATCAAGTGAAAATAAATCAGTGCATGTAATGATAACTCATTAATCAATCTCTCTAAGATAGATCAAACATGTGATCAGATGTGAATGGACAGATGGAAAGGGTTTTGAAAACATTACCTTAGCCCTGGCGAAAAAATAAATAAAAAACATGAATATTTCAATATTATTTAAAAACTGGAAAATTAACCAATAATGACAGAAGAATTTGAAGTCTGTCACGTACAAAAACATTTTGAAATTATCAAATTGTAACTAATAAATCATGTTTGTATCATTTGTTTTTGTGTTCATTTTGCTGTGTGTCTGAGTTGTGTTTGTGTGCAAGATCATGGCAAAAGAGAGGTCTGTGATAGGGGCCTCTCCATCTTTGAAATGAATTAGCGTGTTGTGCCTTATTGAGTGAGGCTCAGTGTTTAAGTGAAACTGATGAGAGATGTGTGTGCAACGACGACTGGCCTATAAGTATGTGGCTGAGGTCACAGGTTAATACTTATTGATTTACTCCACCGTCTGCACACAGCCACACAGGACACAAGACAGGAGAGGAGAGGTCTGCCTCTCCAACTATTAGATAGAACAAATGCAGGATAAAAATCACTGTCATACACACTTGTACCATCATGCACAAGGAACACGCTATAGAGGGTAAGGACAAAAAAATAAGTATAATTTCATCTGCAAACAGGTTGTTAAGCCAGTCTGCAGCATCAATATGATCATTTGCTTCATTTACGTGTTCATACCATCAAGAGTACTTTTCCTTAAAAAAAATCCATAAACAAGGGAGTATTTCTGGAAAACTGATTTTATAAAAATGAAAAAAAATAAAAAGAGCTTAGACGTTTATCACCGTGATGACAAATTTAAAGACTACCTACAAATCTAACGTCACAGCAGCTGCTAACCAACCACCAGGAGAAACCCAAATAACACCGAAGCCAAGCTGTATTTATTAACAATCTCATCCCACAGGAAGACAGGTGAAATATTACATTAATATGAACAACTATTAATAATAGCCCCCCCCCCTCTCCCTCTCCCCCAACTCTTACCCCATCACTCCTTTTCTCTCCATTTCTATCTCCCCCACCCACTCCCCTCTCTGTCTCTGTGCCTCTAATCCTATCATGCGGGCAATAAGTGTATGCACCATGAGCACATTTAATTTCTGCGGTTGGTTTTCAGCGAGCCCAGAGGTGAGCCTTAATAAGGATCAATGGCACTTTATCTGGGACAGCACCCACTTCACAGCATGCAAATTACACAGCAACCCTTAAAAAAAAGAAATGGATTTAATTAAAAAATGTAGAACCACGGGCTCTGGAAATTCAATTAAAGGATTTATGCAAAGGTTGGCTAGCTTTTTGTGTTGCAGTTCCTGCTTATATAATGAGCTTTTCATATTAAAAATCAATAGGTAATCTGGGCTAGGGGATCGGCTGCTTATGTACATTTTTGAAATCAATTTGAAAAATAGTCCATCAGCTCTGTGTCACAACAAAGAAGGGAGGGGGGGGGGGGTTTGTGTGTGTGTGTGTGTATGTGTGTGTCGAGTTGTGAGGGTCAGTGGCAAGAAAGCAGTGCTAGTGGACGGGTGACAAAGGGGTGATGGGCTGCATTTTTCTTCCCTATGAGGGTTACAGGCGTAAAGCTCAGGAGCTCTAAACAGTAAAGGGTAAGTGGGTAAGGATGCCTCTTTGGCCAGGTCACATTCTGGCTCTTTGGCTGGGGCTGATCCCTTCTACTGGAGAGGGAGCAACTTGGCAATGAGAGTCTTGCTGCTTCTGACCTGTGACTCTGGGGTAATTTTGCCTAACCCCAACTCAGACTCAATCCAGACTCGGACAACCCTGGCTGCAAACGCATCCTAATGGCTTCCCTGCGGTGTTGAGCTGGTGGAGCTGAAGCTTTAAATCACAAGTCTTTCGTTACGGTCTGTGATAAAATGATGTGTCATGTGCATGCTGTTTATGTAAAGACAAAGAACATCATTTTTCAGGAAAAAGCACCTACTTAAAATGGGAACTTCAAAAAGTTTGCTGAAAAATTGCTTTCCTTCCTCTTCAACTCCATCTGTTCTCAGCCAGGGTATTGTTCAAGCCTCCTTCTCACTCATGTTGTATAACTGTACGCAGGCACAAGGGATGGATGACTGACTGCATACAGTATCAGACTGTCAGCATTTGATTGGTTCTTTATTGATCCAGACACGCTTTCCATCACATCAACTCATCCACAATAAACCATTTACACAGTTTCCCTGTGCAATGGACCGTATAACCAGGCCTCAGGCCATCTTTGTACACCGACTGTGTGAGTGTGTGTGTGCTCGTGGCTCTCTGTGCGTGCGCATGTTTGAGCATGTGCGTTTTCTTAATGAAATGGTATCTCTGTAGACAATAATCCCAGTAACAGGATTGGGCACAAACACACATGTCAATACAGCCAAATAGGATTGTGTGCTTTTATCCATCCTCTTACAAACGCATCTTTCTCTCCGTATGTCCCTCTGTTTCTCTCCCTCTATACCTCCGTCTCCTCTGAACGTTGCGGAGCGGCACAGCAGGAAACGTCTGGCAGGAATGTCTCATTAATATTTTCTGGCTCCTCAAAAGTGATCTGAAACATTGCCGCTAAAGAAAATCTGTGAGTTTCCTCGCTCTGCATAATATGTAATAATTTGTCTAGACCACGGAGGAGAAACCTACACCGTGTTTGCAGTCAGGCTGGGGTTGACCCCCTCCTGTGTAGCTCCTAATCATCCTAAAGGACTCTATTACAATGTCCTGGCAGCTCATCTAACCCTGAAGAGGAAAAGAGAAAGGCTGGTGAGGAGATTGGGACCTCTGCTCCTTTTGGATTGCACATGGCTGAACAGCATACACACACGCGTGCGCACACACACACACACACAGCAAAGGTGTGAGGCGGAGCGTTTGAGTCTGTGGGTAAGATGGAGCATCTGACCTTATGTTTGTCTGCAGGAGAGAATCTGATAGTGGAGTAAGAGCGGCTGCTGCACGTCACTGTACGTCTGTCATACAGTATGGTAATACTGATGTCTCACTTGCAGGCGATGTCTCTGGGTTTAACCCCTGAGGTGCTGGGCTGAGCTCTTGATCACAGTGGGGGGAATGCTCAGAGGAGGAAGTCCTGCATCTCCAGCCTGAACCACTGTTTCTCCAAGGCAGCCCCGTCTGCTGGTGCCTGGTCAAAAGTTCAGTCCGTGCATATGTAAAAAGGTGGCTGGGTGCCCGAGGCAGGATCCTGGGTGAAATAATCACACTAAAACACTAGGAAGCATGGGATAAGGCGGGAGAGCTGATGAAACCAGGCCCTAGGGGGGATCTTTGGTGTCGTACTGGACCTTAGGTGTGTTCCTACAACACCGCCCCTCTCTCTATCAATTACAGAATATGATGAGCTACTGAAGCCGCTGCCCACACATATCTTCATGCTGCTCAGCATTATCTGTGCCTATAGTTAAGGTATACATTTGATGAGTGTAGGCTGAGGCCAGCTGCTTGGAGCCTGAGGGTACACTGATCTGGAGGGAGCAATCAGTCAGTCAACAAAATGTCACAGGGTCAGCGATCCAGCACGGCAGCATGGCGACAACTTCACAAAGGTTATAGCCCAACTAATAACTGCAGCAGTCACTTAAATTTATTGTGTCGTTTGAATGTGTGTCCAGACTTTTGGTTCAAAGTGCATGCAACATCTGTGATCTAAAATACTTTGATAGCCAATGAATCAGACAAAATGTTGCAAACACATCACGAGTATTAAATTGCAGCTACAAAAATCACAAAGCTAACGTCCCCCCCCCCACCCCCCCTTTCATAGTCTCTTAGATTTTCCTCTGATTTGTATACATGAATGGAGGCCAGAGATCCTTGAATACAGATAGTCACACTAAAGGACAAAAGGAAAACTCCCACTTTAAACAAACTGAATCAAATAAATAAATACCAAGAGTTAGAGGCCTGGTTGCACAGCTTGTGATAAGCAGATCAAGGCACAGGGAGGAGAACATGATGGTAGTGAGAGATTGGCTGATTAAAGATGTCATGGCTCTTTATAGATGTCTTTTTCAACTCAGCAAAATGAAATCAGCTCTTTATATCTGTAGAAGAGTGGGTTGTGCTCCTTGCGAATACAGAAGTTTCTTTTGAGAGAAAACACAAATAACTTAAAATTTAGAGAAGTCAAAGTGTTGCTTGTATTTGTACAAAGTAAGAAGTCCAGATATGCATCTGAGTGGTAAAAAGATAATTAAATAATAGCATAAAATTGGCTTTAAATAACTCATCTCTGGAGCATGTGGCTGTATCAAATCAAAGATATACAACCACTTCAGGTGTTTTCTTTATCTCAACACTAAGAATGTGTGGGCTTCTATCTTCATGTGTGTCTTTCTGTGCAGAGAAACAGTGTATATACATCACTCTACCTGTGCTCCTATAAATCAAACCTTGCGTTTAAATGAGGGGCTGGTTATTTGCGCTAGAACACACATGGGGGCTTTGTGATTGTTTTTTGGAGTCGACATTCTGCTTATGTTTGCATCCCAGAACAATCTCCACGGATCCCGCAAGCGCACGCAAGCAATTAAAGCGATACCATCTTCATATCCCTGCAACCAATAACTGAAATAATATCACTGTTTTATTAAGCCCTTAATGTGGAGGCAGAAGCAGTGAGGAGTGGGATTTTAAAGAGGATACACTTTCAGGGGCCTTATCAACCCCAGATTTAAATAAGAGCAAATGTTCAGCTTAAGGGTGTGCCCGTGTATCTGTGTGTGGCCTCTATCCGACATGAGTTTTTAGCTAATTGCTATGTCAGCACACCAGAATTTAATTACTAGCTCTACTTTTGTCTTTTAATATTTACTAACATCTACACTAGGTTTAATTAACAAGACAGAGAAAAGCCACTACCACACTCTGGAGAAAGAGCTTTGTTACTTGCATCTGTGCGCACAATTTCAAAATGTTAGCTCCCTTTTAACACAAAGGACACAAAAGTCACAGCAACTAAATATTTATTTAACAAAGTTAGGACTTTGAAATTCACAAAGGCCAAATTTGAAGGATGAAACAAAAGTTGGAGAGCTAGGAAAATGTTAAGCTAAAGAAGTAAGGGGACAAAGTAAAGATTTTGTGGCAAAAAATAGTCAAAGAAATGATCAGCTTGGCATTTTGCGCTGAGGAGCGGTTCCCCTCATCTCTCATTCAATGTCAAAAGACAGAAAGACAAATGACGGCCCGAGGCCTTGCATCTGTCAAACATGATGGATCAGAACAATGCTTCACTAAAACTTCACCGCGCTGCCTTCAACACATCACATTTTCACTTCAGTGCAAACACCAAACTGATAAAGTATGAAGAACAGCTAATGGAAAGATGTAATTGTCAAACTAAAGAATATCTCAGAAGGCTGTGAAGCCTAAAGGGTAGTGTTGCTATCCACTGAAAACTTTAAAGAGAGCACAGAGCACACGAAGATTAATCATAGTGCTGAAGCTGGCTTTGACAGGTTTAGTTGATAGAAATAGATGGTAATATATAAATACAATTTAAAAAAATCCAAGGATTATAGTTCTTCTAAACAGAACTGCTATTTTGCAACTCAAAATCCAAAGTTTGACAAAATGGCAGTTTCCCCACATTTATGAAAGCATGCTCTAAAAATTCACACAAATCATGCTGAACTTGTGTACCAACACTAAAACCACTGGTTGGTTTTATTGAAAAGTAAAGAAGATCAATTAATTTCCCTCCAACACTGGGATTTTACTGAATGTTTGATCCCATCCTTGTTTTCAAGTTACTTTAAGTTTTCAGCAGGATTCAGAGTGAGTGTGCAATCATTGAACTTGTTCAGTTAAAAAAACTCTCTCAAAATAATTGTTCCTGGTAGTATTTCACATTGTTCCTGGTAGTATTTCACATTATTTAAAATGTATGGATTGTTTGTTGTTTGTGGTCCAAGTTTTTAGTTTATGTTAAAGAAAAAGAAACGTCTAATATCCATATACTCCATTGTTTGTATTTATTGTAAATCCCACCGTCCCTGCAATATGGCACAACTGCATCACACATCCATGAGTTTTCTCATAGTTTGAGAAAAGGCTTTTTTTTTTTTTATCCTAACAGAGCTGCTTTATGAAAAATCCTACCATAACCAGAAAACTCTCATCTCTGGGCAACTCCTGCAAAGTAAAAAAAAGTAAAAGTCCTTGTGCCATACTTTCATTCTGGAGACAACGCTTCAATATATAAGTGTATCTCCTGTAACTGTTGCAGCTCCTTCCACCAGCAGATAATGACCCTACCAGGAGCTCTTGACCCAAAAAACACAAAACTCCCAGAAGCGCAGAGGTCCAGTTACTCCAACAACCATCCCGGTGAAGTGTCAATTTTCTGAGGGGATCTAGTTTTACAGCTACTTCTAAATTAAAGTTGTAATGTCATAAAAAAAGGAGGGGGGGGAAAGCAGGTTCCCCTTGGTATAACAACTACGGTCTTTTCTTTTAGCTTCTCAAAAACAGCATCTTAGGACATTCTGTGTTTGATGTATCTATGCTTTCAGACAAGTCTTTGTAAAACAAGCTTGACTGGAAATATTTGAGTTCACCAGGTTGGTATGTTACATGGCTTTAAAACATATTTGATAATAAAAAAAATTATTTGTAAGATGAGAGCATAAAATTGCTGTGCATTTACTGCAAACAGTAGCCAAGATCCACTGAATCTGTTACATCATCTGAGAAAGGAACTGTCTCCCTGAGTTAAATAAACAGTCACAAGAGGAAGAGGGAAACAAACCACAGAATAGCTCTATCTATGAAAGCAGAGTATCACCCTGAGGACACTGTAGATCAACCTCCTCTCCATCCTGTTCCTGTTCTGGCTACCAGGAATGTGCCAAAACAAATACAAGCTCAGTAAGACTTGTACCAGTGTCAACAAAAGACAGCGCCGTGGATTCGGCAGGCCTTCGGTCAAGCTGTTCTACAGTTTGTGCAGACACACAGTGACTAAACACTTTTTTTTTATTCTAGAGTGATTTCCTACCAGAGACTTGGTGAAAGGTCTGGCCAGCATGAAGAGAAAGGTCATCAGCCACCAGCTCCTGTGAATGGAAGTGTAGATCATGTTCCCGGGATGCACTGCGTTGGAGGTCACGCCATGGGGTGAAAGTCGCCGGTGGAGCTCGTTGCTGAAGAGGATGTTGCAGAGTTTAGCCCGGTTGTAAGCCAGCATGGACCAGTACTCCTTCTTTGGCGGGGACAACAGGGCCAAATCCAGCTTTCCACACGAGTCTACCAGGTCTGTGAACCTGAAAGGTAGTTCACATTAAGGTGTGTGAGTCTGGAGTCAGCTTTCAGCCTCGGTGAAGGCTCTTTGACAGCAGATGTGTGGTACCGGCTGCATACAAATCAAAGACGTGACATGATGTTCTTTAATTGCCTGCGACAGAGCTGTTAAACTCCAGATGTTTGACAAGGCCCCTTAAACATTACACTACTCATGTTATTATGCAGTCACACTGCGCCACAACACGAGGACACAAAACTGCACGGTGTGTGTTTGAGCGAGAGAGAGAGAGAGGAAAGATCAGCTCCAAACCAGTGCAACACATTCTACATATTAATCCAGTCATTAGAAAACAACCAATCAAAATGTCACCTGGTTTCCTTGTTGTGATTTTACAAGCTCGCTGCCTCTTGTTTACTGTCGCCTTCCGCAACATCCTTGCTTGGCTAAATTACAACATCTGCAGGCTTTTCATTTCATGTGCTGCAACTTCATAACTACTTCAGCAAGTAGAGGTTGATAAATCAATTGCCAGAGCACCAACGCTGGGTTCCTCCCCCGTCGACAATTTGCTTTCACAATATCTTGAACTTGTTTCGAGTTAGATTTAAATTAAACTTTGCAATCAGCGTGATAGATATCTTGGTGGCAATCATGTTACAGTGCACATGAAAGTACAAAGCCACAGCTTCAGCTTAGATCTATTAGAGGTAATTTCATTAAGGCTATTATCCATCTTTCTTTGACAAAATTTGATGCAGTACAGACTAAAGTAAACTGGTATTTGGTCAATTTCACAGTAAGCCCCTGTGGTGTAAACTGATAACGTGTTCAACCATTACTCGAATGTCCACCTTACCCATCCCTGCCCCTCACAGGTCAATGATTTACCAGAGGACAAGGAGCTTAGGGAATACAATATGCTGCAAGGTCAGGGGTCACACACTGCCTGTGAGGGGATGCTAAGTGAATAAATGAGGAAATCGGCAAAAGGTGTAAACAGCACAAGCTAAAGAAGGAGCAACTTCACAGGATGCAATATAAGTCTGGAATGAGGTGGACAGAATTGAAGATGCAATATGAGATATTGTCTAAAATTCATCTTTATTTCTCTTCTTCTAGTCTGTGTTGATGTAACTAACTTTCTCTAGTCCTGCTTAAGCTCCCTTTGAAGGAGTTAAAGCCACTGCTGGTTGCAGAGTGAGGGAGGAAGGTGAGGATATGTGTTAGGATAGCAGAAAAAGAAAGCAAGCTGTGGAGCAAAGAGTGAGCCAATATATACAACTCATTGAGGTTTTACAGGCTCAAACAAAACACCTGACTGCTAGAAATGCATGCACATTTACAGTATGTTTTTCCTACACTTACATCCACTTATTCTTTTCTTTTAACAGCATGCACAGTGAGCATGAGGCCGAGTCTGAATATCCAATCACCATTCCTAATTTTCCCATGTGTGATGATTTGTATAGCTCATATAAGGTATCCTGTAATAATGGTGCAGCACGATTTGCTAGAATGACTCCGTGCATGCTCCCTTATTCTCAGGTCACTCTCCAGAGCTCCAATCAATCACTGCTTGGTCGTCTGACTGACTGAAGCCAGAATCAATGCTGCACATAGACAGAGACTGACTCTGAAACACATGGCTCGGGGCTTTGAGCTCAAAGATCACCGCAGGACATCATGCCATACAGTATGAAAAACACAAGCCTGTAGAGTCGAGTTGCTTAACAAAAACAGATGGATTCAAAGCACAACAGATGAGGGGAAAACGAAGGAAGAAAGAGGCTGAGTCAGGGGGTCAGACAGAAAGGAGCAGATACTTGATCAAAGTAAATTTTAGCTGATAAGTCCATCCATCATGCTGATGATACGTTTGATTCGTAGTGACAGCGTGTTGAAGGAAATGAGTTTCAGTGAGTGAGGCTGTCATGTTTGACAATACACAGTAAGTCTTATCTGTCAATTCTGTCCTTAAAACTAACCAGCGTGGCACTTATAGCAGCAAGCTGTAGGGCTGGAGACCAGACAGGGTAGTTTAGAAAAATTACTGCTTAAACTCGACCAGTGTGATGTTAGTATGGCCAAACTGTCACAGGGAATAGGAAGTGAGTACAAAAATGTAAAGAATGTTTGTTTTCCATTGTGCAGCCTACAGGACTTGAAAAGCATGTACAGTCAGGGAACAGTGTAGCTTAAATTGAGGGCTGCGTGAACATTTTACTTCTGTCATAATTCACATGTGTGATAAAAGGTTTTCAATATGCTGTCTCCTAAAGTTTGGTGTTATTTCTGTCGACTGATGCCATCATTTTTTTTGCCAAAAAACTTTTATGAATGTGAATGGATGTGTTTATTAGAAATCTAACAAGAAATGGGATTTTTGAAGAAAGAAAAATTAAAACACCAGGTAAATAAATAAAGCTACTCATTAAAATTACTCATTAAAATTACTATATGATAATAAGCAGTCCGTCTAAAAAAAAAAAAAAAAAGCAACCTTTAATCTCAGTAATATTTTCCTCTGGTAAACCCTTAGTTTATGAGTCTGTTCTTTAAACCATTTAGATATGCAAAACCAAGCATCCTCATTGTGGTAACTTGTATTTACCTGTGGGACTCTGAAGATACGACGACAACGCGAGCAGGTGCTGAACGACGCAGGACATCCTGCAGGCTCTGCACGAGCAGGAAGTGACCAAGGTGGCAGACCTGAAAGGTGGACTCAAGACCATCTTCAGTCAACGTCCAGGGCTGAGTGCACACTGCTGCGTTACACACTAGAATGTGCAGAGGTCTACAGCGAGAGAAAACACAAAATACAGCACAGTGAATAGTTACAAAGTGAAAATGATGACACTGTAGAATTTTTTTGTACCATAATAGGACGTAGAAAACGTAGTAAAAATACAGTGAGAAGTGAAAACAGAAAGGTTGATTTTACAGGCCTATAGAGACGGAGCATCAGTAATGTTGATATGATACTGAGGTTTATATTAAAACTCCCTTTGGTGCACAAGTACCACAGATACTACAGCTGGCTAGAAGCCAAGGGCTGCAACACAATGAAAACGAATCTCAAATCATTGAAACGCACTGGCGGTGGAAGTAATGGGCGATGATACTGTGTAGGTACTCTGAGTAGCCAAATCCACCACTAGAGAAGACTAAACAAATCAAGAAAAATGCTCTCTCAAGCCCTGATGTTTAAAGCACCTGGCTTAGAGACCTATAAAAACTGGCTTCATGCGTCTTTGCTTGTGTTGGATTTCTGTTGAGCGAAAGAGCAAATCCACCTTGTCACGTGGCACAAGGAAAGAGATTGCAGGATTGGTCAAGGGAGTGAGAGATCCTTGTCGGTGACAGTGACGCTCCAATGAGCTCAGAAGCACAGTAACACAGGCGAACAATCCAAACACACCCCACCAATTTTTAATTTCTTCCATTAGAATTAATTATGAGGCCGAAGGCAATTTGTGTACCCTGTGTTTAAGACTGCCTACTGGATTAATTAAAAACTGGATGCTGGAAAATTAATGTGTGAATTGTTATGCCTTTCTATAATGAGCCATCCCATGCTATTACATAGTACTGTACTGTACGATCACCTTCAGGCCTCCGAACACACTAGGTTCATTAAAGAGCACAAACCTAGGCGTGAGTCAACTTAAAGAATGCCAACCTCAGCACATAATCAACACACAAGCAGTGGGGTATTTAAATTTTCATCAAAAATACAAGAAGTTGAACAAGTATAACTTACTGGTTTTGAGGGAAAACACGCAAACAATACAGAAAAAGTTAAAAGATGCTGTGATTTCACATTCTGTTGCCAAATTCCTCTTTGATTAAAATACATTAATTTATGTTGGTTGTTTCAGGGCTAAAGCCCTGCTATCTAATAGACTGAGAAGTAAAGCATCATTGTGCTACACAAGGAAAAAACTCTTGGCTCAGGCCTCAATGTGCTCACTGGGGGCTTTACAATAACACCAAGGAATGAACTTCTGACCCAAGTTTTTAACCTTTCACTAAAGCTTTTACTCTAAACTAATCTTTATTCCTGTATCCTCGCTTAGGAATTAAATGCTGTGACCTCTTTCTGTCAAGACATAGGAGCAAATCCAGTGAGTCGCTCAAAGTAAATCACAAATTTATGATTAAATACTCGCAACTTTTCTTGGACTAGGCGAGAATTTCCCACACACAACTCAGACAAGTCCCTGGCGAGTCTGCTTGTAATGTAAAAGGCCTGTTAATTCAACTGCCCACCAGTTAGTCCCTCTCTCATAAGCGCTGGTCTAATGAATGTCTTTAATAGGCCTATTGCTGCATACCAGAGTCCCTCTCTCCACATTAAGACCTCGCACAACACTGTGAGCACTCTGCAATCTCAGCGCTGGTCAAACGAGGGTGTTAACTACCAAACAGGGAGACATCCGTTTATATATTTACTTTAAATAACCCCCATGGGTGTGACCCCTGACCTCTATGATAATGTAGGCCAGCAGGAAGAGATTGCCTGTGTGAGCAGGGCTCAGACTGGTGGTCATTAACACTGCACTTTATTGGAAAGAGTGAAACTGAAAATGCACATCCAGTGTGGATATGTGAACACTGCAAAATCTGACCCATATTTAAACCGAGGAACCAGAAGTAAAACGACTGTGAAGCACGAAAATATTAATCAAAAAGTGACCACAACACAAAGCGCAAACGATATGATAAAACTTGTTTTTATTCACACAAATATTGAGCTTTAAATGAGAGCAGAATAAATGAAAGGAGAAAAGAAAGGATCTATGGTAAGAACAAATTGCACGTGTTAATTATGGGCCGTTCAGTAGAAATTGTATTAGGGCTTTCTGTCAGCGCGTCCTCCATCAATTACGTCCCAATGAAATCGCACTGCATTCAACAATATCAATATCCAGGTAATTTCATTTCAAAGGACAGGCAATTAAAGCCGAATCGGGGTCAATGGAACACAAAGCAGCGTGAAAGCCACTGACTAAAGCACTTAAAAGCAAGAGAGTGAGAAACGAGAGAACGAAAAGAAAAAGACTCTGATTACATTTCACCTGTCAATGACACGCTGCAGGAGCATTATTGTGCGTGCGTGTTTACAAACCCGTGTGTGTGCATCTGTGCACACAGAGTTGTCTGAGCATGGCTGTGGATGTATGCATGTGTGTATGTATGTGTGTGTGTGTGTGTGTGTGTGTGTGTGTGTGTGTGTGTGCGTGCGTGCGTGCGTGCGTGCGTGCGTGCGTGCGTGCGTGCGTGCGTGCGTGCGTGCGTGCGTGTGTGTGTGTGTTATGCCTGAAGACATACGTGCAGTAATAGAGTGGTGGTAGACTCAGACAGCTGCCCAGTGCCATTCACAGCTCAGAGCTCCCAGCCTCCACTCTGCTCTGTTCGCCTTCTGATGAGAATTAATGTACTCTGACGTCCCCTGAGAGTCCCCCCCCACTCCCCCCCAAACAGCACAGCTAATGAAGAAACACAACCTTGCCAAAATACTGAGGTAAAGAGAGAACGACATAGATGGAGACAACATGAGAGAGAGAGAGAACAAGAGGGAAAGACAGAAAGATAGCAGCAGCAGATAAACAATTAGTTGAAAAGAAATAGGAAAGCAATTATAAGAACAGAAGAGTTAACGAATTTGTGTAAGAGTCGAATGAAACTTTAAGAAACCACCATGAGGATTGGCTGTGACCCAAGACGTGTGCCCTGGATGGCCATACCCTGCCCCAGGGCTGCTACGGGCGATGACTGCCCTGCCTCTCCCCAAAGGGCTCCCTTGACACCAACACACACACACAAACACACACTTTGCTGCATGGAGACCTGTGAGTTGATGACGATATTCATGACATGAACCCAAAATAGCAACTGAGCAACCGACCACCGGACGCAAGATGATTCTGTAAAAGCTGACCACAACAAAATAAGGGACAGAAAGTGTTTGACCAATGTCAAGCAAATGGACAAAAATACACACGCTCACTCCTGAGGCCTTGTCCATATGGCGTGTATCAGTAGTGTTTCAGCTATCCCTTATTTGTCACTTAACAGTGACAAAATTAAAGAATAGTCCTTAATAAGAGATGCCAAATGCCAAATAATGTCTTAAATTCTGTAAATCATTTTCATTTATTTAAGAAAGAAACATAAAAAGCCAAAGAAGGACTAATAGATAAGACAGAACGTTACTGATCCCGCAGAAAATTGTTGTGCCAGAGTTTCAGTACAAAGGAACATACACAAGGAATCACACAAGATATAA
>JARVLU010000002.1:19935057-19946079 GCA_031762415.1 Simpsonichthys santanae | reverse complement strand
GGGCCTTCTAAAATCCGAAGAAACACTGTGAGATACAACACATATAAGCATCTTGTGCAAATGTAAAAGACTCACCTAGTACAACTTTAGAAACCTAAATTAAATACCAGTATCAAGACTGGTCTAAAGCTGCATTAGACCTCTCCTCAGTTTGCTCCTTAATTCCATCAGAGTAATCCCACGTTATTGCCCTCTAACAGTACCCTAAACGGAGAATAAAAAGTTTGCTTCCCTCTAGCAGTGTATTACCAGGAAACAACAGGCCCTCTCCTCATTAAGTTATAGATATAAATGCTCCAAAGCATGAAATTACCCCCGAGCCTCCCTCTCCAAATAACCTGGTTTGCAAACAAATGATCCGAGCACAAGCAGTAAAAGGCAGATTATTAAAATAATAGGAGGGATTTAAATTTGCATCCACAGAACAATTCAGCAAAGGACTGTGCAATTACTCCTCCCCTCCTCCTCTGCTCATTCCACCTTTCCACCGGCAAGCCCAGTGTCCCTCACACTTTACTGTGTCCATCTGTTCTTTCTAAGAAACACAAGCAGGTTTGGGTATCTGAAGGTGTGTCTGCATTTGTGGTTAAATACAGCAGCATGTTCATTCGGAGTGTTTGGTGTCTTTCTTCATCTTAAATGAAACCTTAACCATTTGTACCCTTATAGTTAGGTATTATACTCTGTCCGCTCCCTAACCCCTAACATAGTATTTCACATATGCTATGATAAATACCTAACTTTATCTTGAGACAATAACAGTCCCTCCTCCTATACTGAAGTAAATGGGGAGAGACGAGAGTGAGGTGAGCAGGAACGGACGAGGCAAAGGGTGCTCAGGTCTGCATTACCTCTGAGTTATGGCCTCCATTTGCATCTCAATCAGCCTCTTTAGAGAGCCCACCACCTTTGGAACACCCCCATCACACCATAGCCACCCCAGGTAATCAGGGAGATTTAGGGGGACTGGCAGCCTACTGTGGGCACCCGCTGGCTAGGGTTTGCAGCTCATTCTCAGCCCCCTGGTCTCACTAAGGGCCCTCTGGGCCACATCCAAACACTGGAGAATGGCAGCACTTAACAAGACTGAGGGAGACCAAGATCGACGAGCGGCAAGAACAGGCCATAAAACAGAGGGAAAACAAAGCACCCGTGTGATTGTAATAGATCTTCCAGCATAGATGTCTGCATAGAGCTCTGTATCGCTGCCTCATTATAACAGGAGGAAAAAAGAACAACTTGAACTTGTGACCTCAGGTGGGAACATTTTATCTTTGAGCGAAGATGGCACTCACATCCTCCCACAGCACACCAGCAGCAAAACCCAGTTGGTAATGGGAATACCTGCACCACAAACACACACACACACACACACTACATGGTGTGATTTGCAGAAAGCAAATGCTCCACTTGAGAGTTGCCTCTCTAGTTAGCGCTGTCTCATGGCTGAACCCTGCTAAGGTATTATTACCTACAGTCAGCCCTATTGATATTGTGACTCGAGCATCTGTTCACCTCCTTGTTACTGCCTGGACCCCAGCACAGTGTCCTATCTGACTGTGTGCATGTGTGTGTATCTAAGACCTCTGGGCTACAAAGTAGACACTGCACACAGAAGAAGACAACAGGCTAAGGAAGCTAATAGAGAAGCATTCAACACACCAGAGGCCTAATCAACTGTGAAGGACACGTACCCATAGGTCCAAATCCCTTCCTTGTACAAACACTCAGGCCTTTCTTTTCCACTCTAATCACTCTGATACTCAACACTGCCTACAATCATAAAAAAAACTAAACTTCAGCTGCAAATACAGATGGCTCAGGTGAACAGAAGAAAAAAAACGGAGGGGAACATGGAGAGTGAGAACTGAACATGAAGAGATCCAGGTTGAGGAGCAGAGCTTCAGTTATCAGAATCAAATATTAGTGGGGGGAAAAAACTGGGAAGTGGGCAACATTAATCAAAGTGTTCACCTAGTGGGCAGCCATATGGCAGATCAGCACGCCAACAGAGCAAACTTGCTGATCTTCAGTAACGGAGTGCAATTAATTCCACTGGCTGCATTCATCTCTCCCTCACACTTTGAAGGAAGGGAGGTAGAATAAAAAGAGAGAGAACAGAGGAGGGTTTGTTATGGCTCTTTACTCTTCCTCCTCAACTCTTTATTTTTTTCCTTTTTAACTCTCCCGGAGCAGAAGAATCAAACCCAAGTGATGAATGAGGAGAACACAAGGGCCTCAGGTAGCTCCTGTGGTAATGCTGAGAGGAAAGATGTGAGCTGGGACAGAGGATATAGTAGTGGAGTGGATTGTTTCATATCAAAGGTCTATCCTAAGCTTTTGTAAAGTCTAAAAAGCTATTTTTACTTTACTTTAAATTATATTCAATTTGTCAAATGAACAATTTTGCTAATAATCAGTAACTGCCAAACAAATAAGGTCAAAGAAAAGTCAAAATGTAAAACTCAAGAGTCCACCACAGTCAAAGGCACGTTCAATAATGTAGGCAAAATTAAAAAAAAAAACTTCACAAAAACATAAATCCCATAATTTGTATATGTAAATGGACTGTACTTATAGTGCCTTAGATGCTCAAAGCGCTTTACACTAGTGGCACCGGAAGGGGGGGCCAGGGGGCCACTTTACGGCCCTGCCCGTCAGCTGGTCCCAGACATTTACACAGGCTACACCAACACCAACAAGCTGCGAATGACATCTCTGTGTGTGTGTGTGTGTGTGTGTGTGTGTGTCTACGTACAGACAGAGGCACAGGCAAAACCTGCAGCATTCAGATCTGGACCAAATCTGTTTACAAGTCACCAGATCCACATAACCATCACCAGCAGGTTTATGCACATGCACCAGCTCTGGGTCGGGCTGGGATCATGAGCCTGCCTGACACCTGCAAAAAAGGTTTTGGCTCTGATCCGGTCTGGGTCTGTACCAAATCAGCCTAAAAATGAAATAAGAATTATATATTTGTGCCACATCTGGCCCAAACACAGTACTTATAGAGCCTGTGGGCCACCATTGACTCTGACCTAGATCCACGCTGGTTACAGGCCATTGGAAAACAAGACACCCCAGGTCCAAGTCCGTTTACGGGACCGGGCCAAATGTTCACCTATATTTGGCCCAGAGCAGATAACTTTTGCTGTCAGGGTACAAATAATCGTGCGGATAGTTTGTCATTTTTGCTCATCCAAAAGCCAGCTGGAGTTTGCAACTGCGCTACGATAGCAGGTCGCTTTGGAGAAAATTTAGCCAGAAGAGGAGAAGGAGAACTTACCTCCTCATCTCTGAAATAACAGAAGAAGAAAAAAATCATTCAGAACCTGTGGCAGCAGGTCTGTTCTGATTTCTGAATGCATGTCACTCTCCAGATATCCATTGCGCACGGAACCATTTTTCCTCAATAAACATCTGTATTTTTCTTTTCTTTTCCTTCAAGACAACTGTGATTATTGTTAAAAAAAGTGGAAAAAAAAATCATATCTTTTGTGATAAGTTCTCCACAAACAGTTCAACAACATAAACAGAGAAATATCTATCTACACCAGAACACCTTATTTACTGCAGTTTATTACATATATCTTCTTTTTTGTTTTTCATTTTCAAAAGAAAGACGTTTGTTGCAAACTTTTTCTAATATGACTGTGAAAGTGCCCATTTACATTACTGTGGAAAAATATTACATGTGCGTCTGGCATTCAAGGTGCGTATGAACAGAGTGCAAGGTGATGAAAAACCCCCTCGGACCCCCCACTTCAAAAATGAATCTGGCGCCGCTGCTTTACAACACAATCTGTGCCCTCAGTTACCCATTCATACAGCACTCTACTAGATCTGTACATAACTAATCAGAGCTTTTTCACACTCATACACCGATGGGACACACAATAGAGGCCATGAGGGGTTCAATGTCTTGCCCAGGGACTCTTTTGCATGTGACTGCTGGTGGAATCGAACCCCCAACTCTTGTATCGGAGGACGACCACACTAACCACTCAGCCAAAGCCATCCCACAGCAGCCCCCGTAACTTGATCAAGGTAGCACAAAAAAAATATTATTTTCCAACTTTTTGAAGGTAGTGTTTTACTAAAAAAACAAATCTTTAAAGACAGCGATTTAAAATGCTACGCGTATGTAGGAGTTACATTTATTCCCTCTTAGCAGTTGAGTCACAAAAATATGCAATTACTCTAAAAATCTTAATAAATTTAGATTAAAGTCTTTCTATGGAACATTAAACTACAATATTTGTTATCTATAATATATCATGTCATTAAAATGTAAATTAAAATAACATGATAATGATGAGTGATGATTTTTTTCAATTGCGACTTTTTTTTTTAGACGGAGAAAAAAAACTCCATATTAGAAAATGGCAAATAAAACATAAGCAGACCACACAGACACCATCTCGCCTCTCATCCCTCTTTTGATTCTTTGTAAACAAATAAAAAATAAAAAAAATAGCGTCTCCCCTGGCACTTGATACAAACTCATTTCCCTTTAGCCTCAATTTAGCAAAACTGACTCCTCCAAATGAGGGGTGAATGTGCAGAATTCCCCCAGCCCTCCCAGCTATCTCATCCTTACAAAGATACTGCAAATGCTAACTCATGTCCATCCGTAAGTCAGCGCATCCCATAGGCCCAGCCACTATACCACCCATACCAATAACATAAATGACTGGTGGATAGATTCATTAAGGCCGCAATGCCCCTCTGCCCCCCTGTAATCAGGGCATTTTCCTAGTGCACAGTGGGACGCCACTTTATGGTCCAAGCGGGGCTCTGTTAATGAGGACGAGCACGTCTGCATTGCCTGTCTAGTCAGTTTTGCAATATCTGTAGCTTGTATTATTATAAGCACATGGCTTTTGGATAAGTTATTATAAATCAGTCATAAAATAACAAATACAAACATACCAATTCATAGGTGAAACATAATTATTTAACAATGCAACTACTCCATTTGGAAATGAGAGAAAATTGTTTAAATGTAATGATACAAGACTACGGTACTTTTCACTGTGATTAAAAGAACGGTGCTGTATACCAGTGTGATCATGGCTGAATTGCAGCAAATGTCACGCCAAATTCTGTTCCAGTTTCCACAAATGCTCTGCTTTTTCACATTCTGCTCTTGGCCCACTCAATCTTCTCAATCCTCCCTCTCCACACCTCTGATCCCTCGCTGTCCCCAACTTTCCTTCTTTCCATCATCCCCTCTTCACTCCCAGGCCTCGTTGACATTAACCTGGAGCACTCACATTTTCCCATGGTTCTCCGTGTTACTCTCCACATGTCAGAGCAGGAGGCTTTATGGCCCACATCCATCAGCGTCACATGCCGGGATTTATGGGAGATGGAGTCCAAACTCAATAGCTCTGAATCAGTCTTGATGAATCCGACCCCTGGGCCGCTGTGTGATTTAATAGATGAGCATCTTAGCCCCTCACCCCCACTTCTAAGTCCGCCCCTCTGCTCACTTAAATTCTGCTCCCCCTCTCTCATGATTTTCTCCTCATCACATCAGTTCATTTCATCCAGTTTGTCCTAGGTGTCGCTCCTTTTCAATTATTCACTAGAACAAATACACTAAAAGATTTCTTTAAAACATTTAAAGACATCAAAACATCAAGGAAATTAGTTAACTTATTCATATTCTTCTTTTTCTTTTAGCAATTCCCTCTTCAGGGGTCACCACAGCGAGTCATCCTCCTCCATCTCACTCTGTCCTCTGTCCTCACTCCAAATACCTCCATGTCCTCTCTTACTGTATCCATACACATCACCCCTTTGGCCTTCTTCTTTTTCTTTTTCCAGGCAGATGCATTTCTAACATCCTTCTACCAATATATCCACTGTCCCTCCTCTGGACATGTCCAAACCATCTCAATCTGGCCTCTCTAACTTTATCTCCCAGTTGTTCAACCTGTGCTGTACCTCTGATGATCTCATTCTTAATCTTATCCAACCTTGTCACTCCTAATGATAAACCTCACTGCCATCTCTCCAAGACAGTTCCAAACCTCCACTGGTATGTCATGAGGTCCTACTGCCTTCACCTTCTTCATTCTTTTCAGAGCTTTCTGGACTTCACCCTCACTAATCTTTCCCACGTCCTGGTCCACACTTTCTATGACCGTTGCACTTTTTGTTCTCTTTCATTCTTTTCATTCATTAGCTTCTCAAAGTACTCTTTCTGTCTTCCCATCACACTCTTCTCAGTTGTCAGAATATTACAATTCCTATCTTTAACAAGCCTAATCAGCTGCACATCCTTTCCAGCCTGATCCCTCTGTCTCACCAATCAGTACAAGTCCTTATTGCCCTCTTCAGTGTCCAGCCGCCCATACATCTCATCATACGCCTTCCGTGTTGCCTTAGCTACCTCCCTCTTTGCGTCATGTCCCATCTCCTTATATTCCCGTCTCCTCTCTTCAGTTCTCTCACCTAGACCTGAACGACCTTCAGTCTTTCACCTAATGAAAATGTTATATATTTTTGTAAAAACTACCAGTTTTAATGTTAGAAAGTGGCACCCAGAAAGAAAGGAGCAAAATAATGTCTGCTGGACCTTCAAAGAGGAAACAATCTGAAGAGCACTCACAAGAAATTCAGCCTGAAACAGCAGGGGCAAAATGAATTTCATTATGATGATGATGATAGCAGCTATATTAAATATCCTCTCTGACCTGGGAACACCTTAGTGTCGCTTGGGAGAGGGATGTCTGGGTTTCTTTCCTGTACCTGTTGCCTCCGCGACCTCATCATGAAAAAGCAGACAGCAGTGATGGCAACAGAACGGAGACCACTTGCCACTCCGATATACTTTTGACACTCTGGCCACACATACAGCAAGTGTGGAGTATTTGTGAAGTACTTTTGAAGCACGTGAATCATACAGTGTTTAGTCACTTGTGCAGCTGTCACTGCAACCTCTACTAGCTGTGCTCCACACTTGGTTCAAGTTTGCACCAAAGGTATAGGTTCTGTATGCATTCTTGATTTTTCACGAGACCCGTAGAAATGTACATTTCTAAGACTCCACGGCCAGTTTATGACCTTCTACAGGACTAAAACGTGGTTCAGTCAAAATAAATTTCTGTAGACTATTTGCTGACGCCACTGAGTGATGACATGTATGGTAAGATTTTTACAAACATTCTTCTTCCTGTCATTCTGCTATAATTTGATAAGAACTTTGATCTGTTCAGATTTGTTTTTGCAAAGTGAAGTGTTCTTTTAGTTCTTTCTTGAAGCTCGTAAAACTTTTTCACCTTGTGAGGCCAATGCATCACCCTCTTTTGAAGTCTTCTCTTTATAGTAGCATTTATGTCTAACTCAGAGAGAGTCCTTTGCTTGTCTGGATGTTGTGAATGGTTCTTTCATTTATTATATGTAAGATCTCATGATAGTCATCTTCTTAAGGTGTCTCCAGACATCTTGTCTTTTTTTTAATTTGCAAAGTTATTCAGTGTGATACCTCTCTGTCTGTACTTGCACTAACAGCTCATTTGATCACATGTTTTTGATTTTTAGAAATGGCTGCCAGATCCACTCACCTCACTTGGAATCAGCTTCAAACCTCGTCTGCTTAGATGATAAAGAGATAGGAAAGAAATTGCCTCCACTTGTTCATGCTTTTTTTTTTTTTTTTTTGCAACTTATTTGTTAGTTGCCTGCATTTTAACCTCTTTTTTAAATTTTTTATTTGTAATTTCAGTTGGTAATATACAACAAATTAGGCAGGGCTTGAGTAATTATAAAGAAACCACCAACAAGTTGCAGCGTTCTCACTTAAACATTATAGTATTATAATTCTCTCCTCCTCTGTCAACACACAGCTCCGTTTGACTGCCGCTCAGGGATTTTCAAAGCTGTCTGAGCCTCTCGAAGCCTTGCTAACAATCTTGGAGGGATGTCCAGGCAAACAGATCGGTCGGAACCACACCCTGGGCTATCAAATTCTCATGGAATTCCAGACATGGATGAAGGAACATCCTCAGGTAGATGAGTCAGCTGCTCCAGTCCTGTTGTTTCAGATTATTTTTAAAACTCCAGAGTGTGCCATGTGTCTTCTGCTAATTTTTAACTGCACTATTCCTCGGTTCTTTTAATTTTATATTTAAAATTTTAAACAATTAATATTTTTTTTAGACATACACAGTCATAATAGTCTTTCAGCTGTATGTTACTTTTTTAATGTTTGCTTTTCTTGTCATTTGCGTCCCACTCCAGATAAACCTGAGTTCACTCTCTGAACATCAAGCACTGGCACTCCAGCGACGGGCTCTTGGTTTACTAACAGACACTCAGCCCAACTTTGTGGACGGTCTCATTACCATCTACCAGCTCAAGTCCGTGGACACGTCAATATTACGTTTGCATATTATCCGGCTGCAGACTCTCAACTGTTATAAAGAAGTGAGTACTCGTTGAGACACAAGCTGATTTTATTTTTAACTACAAAGATATCCTAATAGGATTTAAAATCTCTATATTTAAAATGTATTATATTTAAAAGTGTTTTTCCACAGGCCACAGCCCTCAGCATAAAGTTGGAATTGCAAAATGAACTAAACATGGAAGAGGTGAGGCAAAGCATTTGGTTTAATATGTAGCTATGCTGTAATGATTGCTTTGGCCAAGTTAGATGTGGAAATCTTTTATCAGATTTATGAATGTATGTTTTCTTCTGCAGATGGTTGTACCACTGATCTTGCAGGATAAGTTGTCATTAGCAGAGTCTTTTGTCAGAGACCACAAACAGCTAGAACAACAACTCGTCACACTCTTAGATTCTTGGTGCCACCCCGACTTCATCTTTGAAGACATAAGGAAGTATGCTACCTGTGTGAATGTGTGGCTGTGTGTTTGCAGGCATCATCCTCAGGTTGTTTCTTTATAAATGCAAGTAGGGATGCACAATATTATCGGCATGGTATCGGTATAGGCTGATATTAGCGATATCGTTAAATATCGGACATCGGCCATTCCATCAAAATAACTCACCGATATAAAAGGTGCTGGTTTTTTTTTTCCTTTTTTTTTAATATACTGTATATTATATTTATATAATGTTACATTATTTTCAGCCCCCTTTTTTGCCATCTGCATTTGGTAGCAGGACAAATTGACAAAGACCTTGCAGAATAATGTACAGTATTTTAATTCCACAGCAGAGAAAGCTATGTAGTCTATGTAGGTAGGTCTAAGGGGGAAGTATTGGTATTGGTTATTGGCCAACTAAGTTTTAATATATCAGCATATCGAATATTGACCAAAAATCCAATATCGTCCATCCGTAAATACGTGTTTGTGTGTTTTTTCTGCTCCTACAGACAGTTTCCTCGTCTTTCTCTGTCTAAAAATTACACAGCACACATCCAGCCCAAAATGCTCACAAAACATGTTGTACGACTCATGGAGAAGTTTGAAACTGACCCAAGTGGGTAGCTCACTCACATTTAAGCATCTTATTTATTTTATCAACAGGAAGAGATGGATCTAATGTGTTTTTTTTTTAACACAGGACTGTGTCCCAATGCTCTGCATAAAAGAAGACTGGACGCCTTACGTTTCCTCATGTATAAGACGTTTGTGGAAGTAAGTGTGTGCAGCACAGTCACACTGATGGTTTGCATGCAGTAAAAATATACTGTATTTTTAAAGAGCAAAGTTGTGATGCAAAATGACAGCAGCAAACCTTTTTTTTTTTTGTTTGTTTTGTTTTTTGTAGAAAGGCATGAAGGAGGAGATCTGGACAGATCACATTCAGGCAGGTTTTACCTAATGCAAGGATGTTCAACACTGTATTTAATGTTAAAATCTCAGTAAGTTACACAAAATGTTAAATTTTCCAACTTTGTGTCATGCATGTGCAGTATGTAGTGGGAAATGACTCCCAGTTGCAGGTCCATTTGGTAGAGTTGTTGACGAAGTACTGTGGTCTTCAGAAAGCCGCTCAGTGGTCGCTCAAATATAACATTCCCAGAAATCAACTTCCTAGAGGAGTATGGGAAAAGCAACAAAGCCTACCACCTGATCTACAGTAAGTTGGCCAAAATATGCATAAATACGGTATGTCTGATTACACAACTGAGTGTGCAAATGAAAAAAATGTAAAATTAAGTCAAATCTAGTCAGGTTTTCTTTTTTCTTGTTTCTTTTTCTTTCTTTTTTCAAGAAACAGCTGTTCAGCACAGTTGAAGCAAATTCTTGTTTTACTGTTTCTATATTTTGATTACATATAGTAATTTAAATAAATTCAGTATACCCTCCAATTTTTGATGACAAACACACAATGTTTTTAAACCTTTGCAATACATTTCAGGCTGTATCTTCATAGATTTGCTTTAATACGCGTTTTATTTGTAAAATGTAAATAATATCATGTTTTGAGGTATTATTTTATGTACTAATTTAGTTATATGTTTTAATACATTTTCCAAAATCCCATTTGTCATGGTTCTGTTTAGTTAAAAGTAGATTTTATTGGGTCAGAAAACACAAAAATGCCTTTAACGATCACTTTTACAGATACTGAGCTAAAATTTGGATTGGTAATAGTTCAGTCATTTCAATCATTATACTTTGAATGATAATTGATTATGCAAGCTCCTTATTTAAAACATTGGCTTGCAAGGATATGGGTAATATGCTGTCTTGCAAGGAAGTCAGTTACTAACCGTCCAAAATCGTGTTTTTGGATCGTTAAAAGCAGCTAAGCTGAGAAGCTAAGCTATGAGCTAAGCTAACAGGCCAACATAGGGAATAAACCTCCGTCTTGTCGAGCTCCAAAATTCATGGTTGAAACCTGTGCCTTCATCTAAAAAGTTGTTTTTCTCTGCAAAAAGAAGTTGAGAACTTGTTTACTGACTTGTTAAAAGCTTTGTGTGAAAAATGCTATGCTAAAGAGCTCAATTCACTGAGCGTCCGCCATGTTAGCCCATGTCACGTCAAGGGCCCTCCTTCCCATTTTTCTTAAAGAGACACTCTGCTCAACTA
>JARVLU010000002.1:19908317-19922545 GCA_031762415.1 Simpsonichthys santanae | reverse complement strand
TGAATGAAAAACTATTACTTTAATACTGCTAATATATCAGATAAAAGTTTAGTCTTTAGAAAGATATTTTGGTTTGTGAAGCATGTCTGTGTGCAGTGTCTTATGCACATGCACATGACTTGCCTCTCCTCACTCTTTCCCAGCACACTTCTGCTGTTTAATCCTCTGGTTTTACTGTTGCTTCATCACAGCCTATAAAAGCAGCTCCCTTTGAACCCTGTGAATGCAGCCAGCATTGAGCTAATGGTAAAACACAATCACGGGGTAAACGTTTATCCCCTCTCTGCCACTCAACTCCTCTAATGAGCCTCTTGGAGAGGTTTCAACTCACAGCTCAGAAAAAAAAATGTAAAAAATTAAAATAAAAAATGAAGAGAAAGAACCACATTCTGCTCAGCTGAAGCCTGTTGAAGTGAAGAGCTGTAACTAAAGTTCATCATGTCAAAGATAAAAAATAAATAAATAAGTACTTCAACGTTGATGATTAGGTGCATTAAACTGACTAAACTGATTTTTCTCCTCCAGGAATTTGTCATTAGATGCATTGTTCTGTTCCATACTGTAAGAGAACGCAATGAGATTGGCTGGGAAGGATGAGCCCTCTGACCTTGCTCTTCCTAGCCATTCTGACCTGGCCATTATCCATCGCCGACCTCGCTATTATAGCCGCTGTCAGTACAGGGTGCCGTGCTGAACCGCACCGCCCCGCGCTTCGAACGAGCCATCACTCTCACCTCTGAGCGCCAACACCAGCCCTCTCAGTCAGACACAGAAAAAGAGTTAGAGAAAGGGAGAGATTCAAGTAATAGTAAGCAGGTAGTTAGAGGTCAGAGGTCTCCTACAATCGGGAAAACTGCTCCAATGCTGGCAGCCAGAGCGGAACTCTGTAAGGGACCTGGAAGTAGATACGGTGACCTTTTCTACAGAGGACCCTAAAATATACTCACTTATCAAAATGACCTTAACATAGGAGCATGGGAAGGTAAGCAGAGGCCATCCATCATCTTAAAGATTAATCCTCCTCTCTATTCTTCTCATGAATCTATTAATAATGTTGCCAAAGGGGAGAATTCGCAGCAAAGATTTATTCCGATATTGTGACTTTTATTCATTAGCCTATATAAGGGGGGTTCCGGAAAAAGAAATCTGGAGATGGCTTCAGAAATGCTAATTTACTGCTTCTCTTTTCAAATTACACCACAGCTCAGCGCAGTTAAATTTAAGGAGTATGCCCATACACAAAATTCTTATTCAATATAAAAGTGGAAGATTGTCATTTACACCAGTCGTTGATTCCTTAAAAGCAATTCTACACTTTTCTCATGAGCTCACTCTCCTACATTTAGGATGAACCTGTGGCAGGTGTGAAGCTTGATAATCGATTGCACCACAAATTCTCATCCTGGGCACTTTTCCTCATTTCAACAAAGCAGCACTGACAGCCCCAGGGGCATACTTCAATTAGGGAGTTTGGCAAGTTTAAACACTGTAGATCTACTCGCGCTCAAAGGCGTTTGTCTCCCTCCCCCTCCTCGTTTCCTCCCTCTCAGCCTTTCTTCTCATATCTGCGCTGAGCACTCACTCCCCTCCATCTTCAAGTCCTGCTCTCTGTAATCAACCCAGTGCTAATGACTTATTCTTTCTGCTCCAGCGCACACATTTCGCTTGTTTATTTTCCCAAACTCGTAAATCTGGAGACATGTCACAAGTGCAGTGATATTAGAGCAATAATCTCAGGTAATTATCAGATGCCCTCTCACTTCTCCTCCCCCGCCCTCTATTTAACTCCCACTTCACAGGGAGGCTCAGGATCGCCTATTGTTCCTGTGTACTCTGAGTTTCACAGGCAGGTTTTAGGAACGCAGTTAAATTTTATCTTTTGCTGTACTTATTTTAATTAATCAGCCCCTCTTGAATGTTTAAATTATTTTACTTTTATTTCTTGACACTGAGGCCCTATTCACACAAAAACGATTTCTGGTGAGAACGGAAGAGTTTCTTTGCGTGTGAACTGTTCGTTTGCACGAAAATATTGAATGTTTTCTCTGAAAATGGCACAATTTGAGAACAGGTTCCAGAGTGCAATGGTTTAAAAACGTCCTGGTGTCCATTGTCGTGTAAACAGAAAAAACATCTTTTCTGTCAGGGAATCCCTGGCTCATGCGCAGTATGACGCAAAACATAACGGCTTCCTACAATCCACAGAAGAAGAAACTATCGATAATGGCGGATGTCACTTTGTGCTTCTGACTCTTATAAATCTATACATTTAATTTCCCCAGACTGCTTTCAGTTTGGGCGTCACTTGGGCTTTTGTTATGGCGGTTTTCTCGTGAAAGAAACATTAGAACATTGTTTTTTTTTTAAAACGCATGGGCACAGAGTTTCAAGTTTCAAAGAACATAAAACCAACTAGTGACGTGGCGAGAGAATTATAATTTTCCCACGTCTACTGTTGCTGTGTAAACGGATTGTAGTTAGAACGTTTTCATGTGTGTTAATAGAAATGTGGGAAAAAATTATGTTTTCATTGGATCGTTTTTGTGTAAACACACAAATTAAGTTCTACTGCAACGTTTTACAGACTGTACAACTATCTGTATTGCTAGATGTTAGTTTAGAAACAAAAAAATATGTATATAATAATTTTTGGCTGATTCAGGATCAGCCGAATACTTCCTGTTCTTTTCTGTCTGGGGTTCAGCTGCTGCCTTAGAAAAAAGGCATTAATGTAATGCAATGTGTAACCAATATCTTAAATAGGGGGAGAAATCACTCCATATGAAACCATCAGACTTGTTTTTTAATACAACAACTAAAACAAACTGTTCTTTTACCCGCTGTTCTGTGCAGGTTGCAGGAAGCTGTTGCCTCTCCAGAGGTCACTGAGCGAGAGGCGGGGATCAGCTCATTTTTACCTTTGGGATTCACTGGATGTAAAATACATCACTGGACTCTAGACCTCTCAGTTCTCAAAGAAATCAGGGTTCAAACTGATGGTCATGCTTACCCACTCCTGCTGAATGAGGCTAACGGCCTTGCTAGCCGAGGACAGGTTTCGACACGCCATGATCACACGGGCACCATGTAGAGCAAAGGACCTGGCTGTTTCAAAACCTGAGAGAAGACACACACAAAAACAAAAACAAACAGAAAATTTAAAGAAGAAAGACTTTAAAGATCAGTTTCTATCTAAAAAATATATTTAATTCTACTGAACTGAATCAAATAAAGAGATGGGGTGGGGGGCATGTGGGTGCAAGTTAAAACCCTCATCAATTTTCATGTAATTCCTTTTATTGAGTAACCCAGTGGTCTGGCAGAGAGAGTTAATCATTTCTCTCTGAAGTGATTAAACTGATTGAATCATTGCGGTTCGAGACTTTTCTGTCTCATCTCTGATCAAGTTTAGAATCTGACCGACAGCTCTCTAGAACACGTCCCCGCTCAAGCTGAGTTAGGAAGGGTGGGGGTGTTCTTAATTATGTTAATAATTACGCAGTGATGGCAGTAATTAAGAAAGCATGGTTCATAATGAAAGGAGTCAAATGAGCAACAAAAACACAACATTCAAACTGAACTTGGTGTATTTCAACACATCAAAAGGGTCACTGATAAGGGATCCCCCCCCCCCCCCCCCGAAAATCCCCATGAAGCGGAGTCCACAGATACGCAGAGAATTTATCAGTCCGAGTCTACTTCATGACTCCATCCAAATCATGTAGTCACGATAAAACTGACAAAAACTGAAGATGGAGAGAAGTTCATTTCTAAATCACAAGTCTAAATGGGTCATTTCATCCCGTAGGTTGAACTAATTTATGACGGTAACTTTTTTCCTTAACCATATTTTTTACATTTCTTTTGACATTTATTACAATAACAAAAGAACCATGTTATTTGTAAAATAAATAAATAAAATCATATTTATATTTCAGGACTTGATAACTGTCAAGCTTCATAATTGATTGTGCCAAAGAGGGTCTAAAAGGCAGAGCAGTAGGCAGAGTGCATCAGAGGGTGGAATAATATAGACTGTAATTCGATTATATGTCTTAATCTGATTTTCATTAAGAGCAAAACTGGGAGGCCTAATTGTTAGAAGAGTGTTACGGACTAATATCTATTAAAACTCAAAATTGAAGTAGGATTGGAATGCCTTTCTGACAAGTGGAGCATGGAAATGAAATTATATGACACCTTATTAGGTGTAATGAAGGAGGGCTGAGAGTAGAGATCATTTCACTCACAGGAAAAGGAAGTAAAAATAAAAACAAGACGACGGAAAAATAGGCAATGTGACATACAAAAAAATCACTTGGAGCAAGCTTTAGGAAAGAAATGTTACATTTTTTTCAATGACACATTGTACTAAAATACTGTAATATAGACACTCAGTGCCAATTAAACCAGGACTCCCCATGCTTTATTTTTGATTACAGTATGTAAAGAAATACAGTATAGATGAAAATGAATGTGCACCTTTATACAAACTATTGTTTTAGAGCAACAACTACAGGGTAGCAAAAAAAGAAGAAGCTAAAACTAAAAAGGAAACCTAAATTTAGAGCCAAGAAAATATTAATCATTGCTAATAAATTCTTATGTATTGGTGTAAAATAACGTGTTTTTCTGGCGTTTGTTGCATTGTTGTTTTCAATTTGAAGACAGAGCATTTTTAAGTGGAGTTGTGTGAATACACATAAATGTTGGCAACAGCGGTCCTGATGCTGTAAACTCACTGAATTCAAACAGAAGAGCCGGTTGCGTGAAAGTTAATCACGCAGGTAAGTCTTTACAAAGTGGTAATTTGCTGCTGAATTATGATTTTTCATAATGAACAACTTCTAAGAAAAACTAAACAAAGCAAGAATTCAAACAAAACTAACGTAATTTTGCCACATCAAAAGGGCACATTTCAGACAAATCACATGTATTTGTTAGTTTGTTTCTTGTTTTGTTTTCCCAAAAGAAAAATGTATTTTGGTTTTTATGATGCAGAAATAAGCTAAATTAAACAAGCTGTTGAGTAACGCAACAATGTCAGTGATATTTTTTAGTAGTCACTGTTTAGTTTTGGTTTTTGTTGTCATCGATTCTTTTAGTCTGAACAAACTGCAAACAGTTGTTTTGCATTTTGAAAAGGAAAGGACTTTTTCAGTGTGATGCCCAAAAAAAATCAAATGTGTACAATATAAAACTTCAACAACATTAATTTTTAAAGGTGTTCAGTATGACTAATTAAAAAAAAATCCTTGTGTCAAATAAAAACATCCAAAAATGATAAATAAATATATATATTTTTTAAATCAACATACAGTATCTGGTTACTTATAACTTTATAAAACTTTATAGGCTGTTCAACTTGAGCAGAACTAAACACTATGAACCGTCCTAACTGGTTTATTTATGTTTGGACAACCTAACCAATTTATTTTGCACCACTATAAAAAAGTTGTTTGTAAAAATGTGAAATAATGTGATGGACATTAAACAGACTCTGGTACATTCTACAAAGAAAAAAAGGCAAGCTCAAAACAGTTTATTTTAAAGCAGGAAGACAATTACCATTTATAAATTACATATAATGATAAAAACTAAATGACTATTAAAAAATAGAACAATAAACAACCGATTATTGATACATCTGGTATTATAACTATTCAACATTTTAAATATTTTCCCCAAACATGTTATGGTTCAGAAGTGATTTTGTTCAGCCTGTTTAAATTGGACAAGAGCAGTGACTTTTGGTAAACAACAACAGCTCACACTCACTTGTTGTGTGTACAAACCATGAAAGTGAAATTAATCGACGCCGCTGTTTTCCATAATGGAGAACAAATTAGAATATGGCAGCGACAACAGCAGCCGTGCCGAAGCCATGTATTTGCAATGACAAATAACGGGGGCTTGACATTAATTGTGAAATAACGAGAGCGGAGTCGCTGTAACAGAGACTTTCCACCTCCTCGCCCGTGTTTCCGGAGGAGAGGTCTGCAATGAAATTAGTTCTTGGTCAGGTGTACAACTAAAGGATTCCTGTTTCAGCATGGGATTCTGATGGCGCGACATGACAGGAGGTCAGACAGCAGATTATTTTCCTCTGGTGGATCGACAGGCATCATAAGCTGTTTTACATCCCACGGCAGGGCTGCAAAGCTCGTTCAGGTTCGTTTTGGTCAAAACAGACAGCGCAGTGAACTCAGGAACACACGTAAAAGAACGTACACAGGATCAGACCGTTCTTAAACTCTAGATGATAAACACAATCCTTTGACTGTGTATTTGCTCACTCTGAGGTTTCACAAGGTAACAAAAATACAGTAAATGGTTTGGCTGTTGATGAAATTGTGTTTTACTGTAATGTATAAAAAGCATAAAAAATTTGCTAAATGTCCATTAAGCAGTGAATGCTCTTCATGGTACATTAGGATCCTGGCCCTACTGATATCCCACAATAATGAGTGTGATTTAGTGATTTCACGCTTTGTTTGTCCTCCCTGGCCCGGCGCCCCTTTCTGGATCTCTCCCCCACCCCCTCTTGTACACAGGTGTATTGGCTCAATGTAATGAGATCATTACGAGCGTCGTCAGTAAACGTGTTTATTTGGCAAACGGAGCAGCCTGTTCCCTCTCTCTCATGATCTGCAACCAAAGAGGCATTTAACTAAAAAAAAAAAAAGCTCTGCAGCACAATTGGCCAATCAGAAGTCAATTCAAATCATTACGAGGCATATGAGCAAACATGGCGAGCTCCTACAATCACCTCTCGCCAGAGCTGAAGTTGAGCATGGATAAACACAGGAGCAACACAGCTGAGCTCTGGGAAAGTGTTGAAACACACACAAAAATTATATTCTTCTCAAAATGGGGCAGAATGAAGACAGGACTAAAAAAGAAAAGTTTGAAAAGGCTGCCAAAGTCTAAACGAGAACTTTTAAGATTGTCAGAAAACTTGAAACTACTGCTTAAGACCACTTTAAAAAGTGATGCAGGTTTACCAACTTAATAAACTATGATGTGCCCTAAAGATATAACATAGAACTTTACAAGTGTGGTTCTATAAAAATATTATGACAAATAACTAATATCTTACCTGTTTCAGATAGATTTATGAACAACCTCAATTTGGAGAAATTGCGTTTATTTGTGACCAGACTGACGAGCTAACAACTAGACTGAGCAGCGCTACAATCAAAGTTGACTAAAATGGACATAAAACAACTCACAACTCAAACATTTTGTTACTGCATGTAAACACTACTTTACAAACTATATTACAATGTTACAATACTAATTTGTGAAGTAACTCGGGCTGAAGTGTTACATCCAGCTGTAGCTCCACTATTTGTGGTTGTAAGAAACGATATATTCTGTGTAAAAACCTGTGCAAAACTGGCAGTCATGTAAAGGTTTATAAAATTATGTTTTCATAAACTGCTATGAATTTACTGAGATGGTAGCTTGGCCCTGCTCAGACTAGCCATTAGCTTGTTAATCAAGTCAAAATCTAACAATTTCTCCAAACTGAGGTTGTCTAAAGGGCTACCTACAACAGATAAGATAGTCATCATCCATAAACTTTTAACAGAGCTCCACTTAAAATAAAAGGCCAAAACTATCACTTTAAACAGCAAAGCCCAGCAGAACATTGCAGATAGTTCCTTACAGGATTCTGTTAAATTTTATCCTTCTTTGTTTTGTTTTATTCATTCGTAAAAAAATTAATCTGAGGTACACTGGTAACAGGTTAGCACATTTATTCTTAGCAACAACTTAAATTGTATTGACCTGGGTTTTTGTTTGTTTGGTCATATTCAACCTCTGAATCAACAATAAAATGTTCATATTGTGAAACAATTGCACACACATTTCATTTGAGGGGAATACATTCCCAACAATTTTCCAATAGAATGAAAACAGTACTGTCAAAGATATGTTCTGGACAATTTTGGGGTTATTAGTTTAAAATATGTGGGATATTTAATGTTTTCTTTAAATCTTAATGAAACAGTAGAAAAACAACATTAACCATAAAAAGATTAGGATAAAGTTTGTGTTTTTACAGTCCTTAAAAAGCAGTAAATAATTAAAAAGCAAACTGCTTTGGGATCCAGCTTCAAAGCCTATCTGTCTATACTGTACTGTATTCTGTTTTTACTTCATTTTGTATGTTGCTTATGTGTTACTTCTGTCTGATTGTACAGCGCTTCGGTTGGCCTTGTTGCTGTTTTAAGTACTCTATAAATAAAATGGTGTGGTGTGGTAAAGCCCAGCCTGAGTGACTGGAGGACGAGTGCACCTAGTCCAGGAGCTGCTGTGGATTTCTTGCCCAATAAGCGAGGAACGGCACAACTCTTTGACTCTTTCTGACTTTTAAGATCCCCTCTAATTCCCCTCCATTGGTCCAAGAGGAGGGAGATGTCACCCCAAAAGTGGAATGTATGGTTAGTAATTACAGCCCAAGGTTGAGCTGTTCCAGGCGAGAGCACTGCAGTGGTTCTATTACCCCTTCCTTGTCCCCTTTGCCTCTTTCCTATACCTAACCGCCCCCTCTCCATCCTATACCATCTCACCATTCGTGAATCCCAATCTGAGGGACCCACCCACCCCACATTTCTCTGTCTCTGACCCTGTGTGTCAACCTCTAAGTCTCGACACAATCTCTCATGGTGGCCTCACACCACACTGGACACCGCCGCTCGTCCAGCAGTCGGCCTGACAGGGAGGGAACATGATAAACACGCTGAATCATATGTACAAGGATAAACAAAAAGTCCCCCCGAGGCCCAAGCAGATCTGCTGAGCATTAGGGCTATTTCCATCCCTGTCGTCAAAAATTCACCCCCCAATCATGTAACTTGCATCCCCTCATCATCTGCAGACTATAAACTCGATAGGTCTATAAACTACTTGACTACACACAATAACTTGATACTCCTTCGTTTTATTTTACCTACAGCCTTTAATCACATAGATGTGTTCCATCCTCTTCTCTAACCACTTCACTTCTATCATGTTAGAGCTGTAATCATTATTGAACCCCCTCTAGCCTGCAGCATAATGCCCCCTCCACGTTACATCAGTTTGGGTCTGCATAGCAAATTTCATCCAAGGTTAATAAAGTTGAATAATTTGACTAACCAACCGTAACTGGTTCTCATTACGTCGCCCAATAAACACATTCATCAGCGAGGACATGAAATACTCAACCAATAAGTAAATAAATAAATAAAGCCCTTTATTCGATTTCCTTGGTGGTCCGGCTCAGGAGGCAGAGCGGGACGCAGTCCGAGGCCGCTCCAAAGCTGGGTGCCCACACTCAGACAGGAAACCACTCAGACTTTTGAATAAAAACAGAAACACACACTCTGGGTGTCACCTAAACTCCAGGCAGCCACTCAGAGGCACCTCACACCGTCCTCGCCAGGAACATCGTTTTATCCATCTAAATCCTCCCACTATGAATAATGCAGTTCCCTCCTTACTGAGGCTTGGTTTTAACACATCGCTGCGTGAGTCTTCAAGGAGGAAGTGTGTGTGTGGGGGGTGGGGGGGGGGGGCTTATTCATAAACAGCAGTGCAGTAAATACCAGAGCTTTGCAGCCAATTTAATGGCAGTTATGCTTAACAAATCTGCCTCAATCTAATGATCAGCCACAAAGTCGGCTGAGGCTTTAATCTGCACACAGAGGCTCCCGCAACTCTGCGACTCACTGAATATGCTTAGGGATCTCTCCATCCAGAGAGCGGAGAGCACAGGCCTGACACTTAATCCACACAGCACAACACTGGGATCAACACAAATATGGAACAATGTTAGTCTTTAATGAATAAAAAATAACTCCGAGAGGCCTAAAACGCCGCACGGATGATGCGTAATGATACAAAAACATCACGACGTGCTCTTTTCTAAATCCTCACTATGCCTCGTCTTCATCACCAGTCTTTTCTGCTTTCTGTTCCAACACTGACTGCGCACCTTAACAACATCGTGTGGATCTTGGTGCATACGTTCAGGCTGAGCAGAGCTTTGCAGCAGATCAGATATTATTCAGTGAGAGAAGCTCTTAAAAGAACAGGCGGGGGGGGGGGGGGGGGGGGGTTGAAAAAATACACAAACACAAAAATAAATATTACTCAATAAAAATATTATAAAATATTTTTAAAATTACTAAAAGTTCGGGACAATGAACACTACTACACACCTTTAGTGTTTGGGAGAAAGTGGTATTTGCCACAATAAAAAAAAACAGTTTGTGTTCTGTTTTTATTATACTAAATTGGGAGTATAAAAAAATAGCACAGTTGTGCCTGACTGAATATTTTGTCTGGGTGGGACAGGGGTCAATATGTTATTCCTGACCACTATTAAACATATGTTTAGTTGACAACACAACACCGGGGTGACTGATGATGCTGCTCAGGTAGCGAGACACATAAACATGCGCACATTTCCCAAAAGGGCTGTCACTGGGTAAATATAACTGCATGTATTGTCACCTTTCAGTACAAATAGAGGTGTGTTTTGACAGAAACCATATTTTAGGAAAAAGTTTGATTTAGTGTGCCGCATATAATGCAAGTTTAAAACATTTTTGCACAGTTATTACATATAAAATGACTAAAATGATCCGTTCACTGTTCCATGGTCTTGTGGTCAGTAAATAGCCTGAGTGTTAGCTGATAGCAGGGAATTAGAGCCAGAGCAGGGCTGTGTAATGGGGATGGATAGGAGGCTCAGGCTTGGGTCACAGCCACTTAGGAATCAATGCAGAGGTACAGGTGTACCACTACAGGTCTATAAGAGTAAAAAAAAAAAAAAAAAAAACTTTAAAGAAAGGTAGATGGGGATAACTGGGGACAGTGGGGGCACACTACAACCATTCATTTCCATTATCACAATTAAAAATCGCCACTCAGGTTGCTACTGGTTTTTAATTTGCAAAAGAAAGCAGAGAGAGGAAGACAAATGTTGCAAACTGAGCCAAGACGAGCCTCCCAGCACTGGTGCAACGGCGCTTCAAGGCAGCTCACCAAACCAGACGCTATGATATTTCACGCAGAAATAAATTCACGTGTGTGCTTTTCGTGTTCGTGTGCATTAAGGGCGAAATTAAAGAGCTCAAATGTAAATTTTTCTAATTAAATAATATCCCACCATTACTAATAAAAATGTCACATTTCCTGTGGAAGAAATAAGCGCTGAAGAAAATGGAAATCGCCTTGACACTTGGTTTAAAACACTATTGATGCTATTAAAATGCTAAGTGGGTCCAACCAATTGGCATAACCACATTTCACTTCAGGAATGCCAAAGGAGTGCAGGAGAAGCAGCAATTACTATTAGGGTACTGTTAATTATGGTCGCTGCATTTTTAATACATGGCAGAGTAAAACAAAGGTTATATTAATATGGGTTTATTAAGAATTCACACAATATAAAAAATGTCTGTGTTGTCGCTACTGAAGATGGTCTTAAGAAAACATGGTTCTTTTTCTTCAACGCTGAGATTGCTCTTTGTTTTATACTTCACAACAAATGTTAAATGTGGTTTATCTATTTTATTGTAAAGTTTTTAATTAAGTTACATGTGAAGGAATTGAACATATGGCTTTAAAGTCTGAAGAGCAACAACCAAGGAACTCCTGTGCCCTCTTGTGGTGACACTACTTTAAAACAATCAGGGCAACAAAGTATTTGTTTGCTCACAACTGCATCTTTCTTTAAAATGATTGTTTGAAATATTAAAAGGTGAAATTTATGAAATTGTGAACATAAGTCCTGTGATAACGTTAAAAAATAGCTCAACAATCAAGACGGCTTGTGGTTTAATTTTTAAAGATGCTGGTGTTCAAGCAAAATGTGTAAAATAACCAAACCCAAACAAAATGTTCTGACAGTGAATGCTGCTGCCAACACATTGTGAGAGACTTTCCAAAACACAAGCTGAAACAATTAGTGTGTGTATAGATTGTAGTGCATTTCAATTAAAAACTGATGGTGGTGTGAATCTTGGTTTGAATAAAAGAACTTCTGAAATGATCATCAGTTGTAGCAAAAACAACCAAAAAAAGCATTTTTATCAAGTTTTATGTTCACACTATAAAACCTGGAGGCCTTGCAGATTAAATTTTATACAAATCCATGACTGAATCGCATAAACTTTTCACATTTGTAGCATCTTTTTAGCTTTTGTCTGACATGCTCGAGAGTTTGCACCGAGCGAACAGTCTTGATATTCAACTTTTTCTCCCTAATTGGTGCAACTTTTAAACCAGTTGCTCAAAAAAGCTTATGCTAAGATCTTAAGAGGTTTATAACAACCTTAGCACTTACAAAAAAAAAAAAACTGGCAAAAAGTCAAAATATAAAAACATACATAGGTTTAAAAAATTGTAGCAGTTTAAAATTTGAGCGGATTAAAGAGGACAAATTGTCTTTCTGGTCAATATAATTGTCAAAATCAGTATAAGTAAGTTTCTTTCAGCTGCTCCCTTCTTCAAGGGTCACCACAGCGAGTGAACCCATGTGAAAGGTTTGTTTTATGCCTAAACCGCTTCCTGATGCAACCTGGACTCGAACCCGCAGCTTCGGGATTTCAAGACCATGGCACTGACCACCGAGCTACCTCAGCCCTGTGTCACGATCAAAACGAAGGTGCAAATGTTAAAAAAAAGTACCACCTTTCAGGGCAGACTGTCATGTTTACGGATCAGAATGAGGAAAAAGTACAAAAGTTTTATGATTTCCATGTTCTTGCTACACAAACACATTAAGGTAAAGCAAACACGTGGCTGAATTTATAGCCAAAATGAAACACTTACCGACCATAGATCAATGTGCAGCTTTTATTTTTTTCAGCATCCCAATATTTCACATTGTCTCAAATAACCACATGTAATAATTCATTCATTCAACCTATACAGGCTATAGTCTCATTGAGCCACGTTTACAAGAGGGGCCTGTTCCAGACAGAATATATATAAATGTCATAAAATATATATATAAATGCAATAAAAATGCACCATCTTTTTGCCAATTGGTTTATTTTAATACTATTGTTTTTAATCAAAGATGAAGAATTTCTCTCTTTTAAGCTTCGATAACTAAGAAAACATTCAGAATTTAATCTCTTGAGTGGTGCACTTTGATTAATTCTTAAAATCTATGCAAGCACCATAAAACTGTATTTTCTATGTCAGCCCAGCTAGACAGTTTCTGACCAAAACAGACAGTAAGGCAAATAACAGTCTATCAAAACATGAAGATGCGTGCACCAACAGAAAATTATTGCTGAGACCATCCTTCAACCACATCTAGACACTGCTCATCAGGACCAAGGTGTTTTTCAGCTGTCAAACAGATTTTAGTCTAAACTGTTCCTGTCATCGAGGAGTATAACCGTAATGAGGGAAGAGAAATGTCCTCATTTTCCTGACATGTTTGACAATAAAGTGTTCTGTTTTGTTCTGTGACGCAAAATATGTTTATAAATACAGATTTAATTGAACGAGATATTTCATTAAAACAAATACTGTTGTGTTGAACAGCATTTTAGTCACTGATACGAGCTGGTAGAAATCTCTCTATTATATTTTCCATCTCTTCACTCATTTAAGGCATTGGTTCTCAAACTGGGGTCCCCAGAACCCCAGAGAGCCACGGGCTGGTGCTTTGCGGTCTGCAAAAAAAAAAAAAGTTAGCTAATTTACAGTTAGATTTTCAGACTAACTCTATAGCAATTTTTGAAAGTAAGCTTGGATATGACACACAACTGGCTGATTGATGGATGAGCTGAAAAAAACTACATGGATTAATTATTTAAAATAAATTATTTTAAATTATTTAGCACCTGCTGCACATGTGTGCAGCCCAGAGCTGCAGAAAAAGCTTCCTCTTGCAGCTTTGTGCAGCCCATACTGCTGCAGGATAAACTTCGTGCTGCAGCTGATCAGTTGTTCTCGGTGCATGATCATGTTTGCTACGCAGAGCGAAGAAGTGGGCGTGGCCAAGAATGCTTGCAGGCAGCAAAGAGCAGAGGAAGCAGGGAGCTGAAGTCATGACATTCTGTGCTCCTTTAGAGCATTTAGAGTTTAGAAACATTGTTTAGAATATTACAAGAGTGTGGGAAGGGTTTAAAACTCCTTTATATATGCATATACATTATAAAATATAAATAAACTACTACTTACTACTTGTACTAGTATTCCTACTTGTGTAT
>JARVLU010000002.1:19878583-19896992 GCA_031762415.1 Simpsonichthys santanae | reverse complement strand
GAATCGGCAAGTCAGACTTTGTAGAAATCGGTGATCGGTGATCGGCCAAAAAACTGCAATCGGTGCACCCCTAGTTTCTGTACTGTTGTGGCTTGTAGTCTCTACTGAAGATTTCTTGTTGCTATTTTTTTTTTTATTCTTACAGTTATTGTTTATACTACAAAGAAAATTAATACTGTCTTGGATTTTACAGGTAGATAAGAGTCTGTTTGCAGCTAGTGATGGAAGATGTGTCAATGTACATGGTGGACTTTTGAGGGAAACATCATTCTATTAAAAATGCATATCTAAAAAATGAATGTTGACTCATTGGTGTTATTTCTCGGAACTGAATTACTAAACTGCAGTTCCTTGAAGAAAAAAAAAACATGTAAAATCCAGTTCTTACTAAGTGAGGAATAACTTTTCTGTCACCGCATGTCTGTATATTTTGATGGACAAATTCTAATACATATATCCTTACAGAACTTGTCTGATGGTGCCACATCTGTCTTGACTGCCATGCATGTTCATGAGCCAACGGAAAGCTTTGCTCTGTGATCCTGAAATGCTTAAGAGCCATATGCTCGATAACAGTTGTTTATTTATATCTCAGTAACTGGGTGTGAGTATGTGCTAGAATCTAGGTAGTCAAAAGTTCATCATAAATCTAGATTTAAAACTGTAGATGTTTGACTTTAAGCTTTGTTGTAATAACTTTGTTATTCTTGTTTTTTAAAATTAGTAATTATACTATCTCAATATGTTGGAGGCTAGTTGGTGACTCAAAAATTGCCCCCCAAAAGTTTTTTGTTTTTTTTCTGAAGTGACCAGCAGCAAGCTCTGTGATTGTTATGAGTGGCCAGTTTTTGAAAATTACAGCTTATTTTTGTGTGTGACACTTGCATAACTGTATTCACGATTTCATTTCTCATCTCAGCTCACATCATAACTGACTGGGCTTGCTTTGCACACATCTTGCAGCCTACTAGAGCGCACTTTTGAAATGGAGAGGTAGATGTAGATTTTTTTTTTTTTGTTTGTATTAATAGCTATTATTCGTTATTGGAAGATATACCGGTAGTTATAGTTATACCTGGACATTCAGTAGCCTCAAATGTTCTGTCATAGGAAAGCTTGCGGAAGGTGTCAAAATACAGCCCTGTGCTATTATTTTGGGAGAAAATTTGTCACACTCATTTTTTTGTTAAAAATTCAAGTGACAAAAATTGAGAACACCGCAAATGTTTTGAGACATTTTGGAAATTTGCTCACACGTGTCTTTTGCCACCTAGTAGCCAACAGTCCCAGCCCAGTCCTTAATATCATGTTTATATTTACAGATTGACTTTCGTACAAGCCAGTATTCAAGTAACGGTTTCGGTTCAACCGTAGTTTAGATACCAGCTAATAAAAGATCCATTATTTTAAGCTAAGTTGACAAAACATGGTTCAAATACTGTATTCAACATTTTTATATGAATAATAATGTAAAAAAAAAAAAAAAGAATTTTTTTTGTTTGTCTGCAGGGAGCAATTCCTTTGTGTGGCTTTAGCATAATGTGTTCAGATATGTAATTAAAGCTGTCATTTTCTGTTGATGTACGTTCTCAGAAGTCACTTTTTTAAATTATTAAATTTGCATCAGATAGTAGAGCTCATGGACTAACTGATTCACATCATTCCCCAGTCCTCAGTCAGCTGCAAAGAATAGAATCAGACTGTTGTCCTTGTAACTTGGCAGAACCTCAAAAGCATTTGTAATGTGAGCTGTGCATAACTATAAGGTGATGTAAGTTAATTGTTCCCAGTGCAGGTCAAAGCAGTCAGACCTCTCCTAGCTGACTTGTATGTTGTAGCTTGTGCTTTGGTAAACTAAACCAACCTTGTTGACATCTTTTTGTTTAAATCCTTTATGTTTGAATGCCATGCCTCAAAATTGTGCACATCACTAAATCCATTTGTGTAACATCAGCATCATCTTTAGCATTCATTAGAAACAGTGAGAAGTCAGTTGACTTTAGCATTTTGAGTCACTGTTATGATGTGACATTTAATTCAAGCTCAGCTTGTTGTTAATGAGGCGGTGTGAACTGAGCAGATAAATGAAAACAAAATTTTGGGTTGTTCACAACCTTTACAAAAAAGAAGGCAAGCAAATCTCAAGCTCTTGAGTTGAAACTTCTCATCCGCTTTTTTTGTCATCAGACTTTGCAAAAGAGGCACTCGCAGGGATTAAAGAAAAAAAAAATTACTAATTTTTCTCTACAACTAGTTTACCCAAGCCACACATATGAGAGAGAGCTTTTTCACTTCTCAAAGGTTTTCACATAAAGAGTATACTGTGTACGTGACCTTAGTAAATCACGCACGTTTTCACTAATGAAGTGTTGAAGTTGTAAGAAGACTTTAACCTGCACCATCAAGACCAGCAGCATTCTGAAGGAAGAGAGGGGTTTGAACAACTTTCCTGTTGTTTACTTTTAGGTCATTTCAGTGTTTTCAATTGAGGAGTTGTCAGATATATTTCTAAAAACAGAATTTAAGCTTGTAATAATATTTTTCATATTTGATAATTTATTAAATTGTATTTGTCACAGTGTGATTCTGAATATAATTATTTAGCACATCTAAACAAGCCACAAAACCGTGTTATTGTTAAAACACTGAAGAATTGACGTTTGAAGATATTTATGAAAAACTACTAATACCTGAAACTGACTCTCACAGAGACAACTTTGTGAGTTTTGAGAAAATTTAAAGTTAAATGGAAACACACATCTTTGTTATAATTGGGGTCATATAAATATTCATATTTTTGTGTTATTATTGTTTAAGTTATAAGAAAGCAGCAGCCACAGCCTGCCTCGCCCAAATCGGGACAATTGAAAACACTTCTTCTTTTTTTTCCCCTTTCATTTATAGATGACAGAAATCCATTGTAGGGATGGAGAACCAGTATTTCACTTGGTTGTCCATCGGACAACCTCGAGGTGGGATCTAGTTGTTCAAGACAACTATGTTGTCTCGGACAAACGGAAGCCAGATGTCGACCCCAGTTATTTTTGTCACAGACAAAAAAAAACTACATCTACAGGCACAAATCACATTAAACTTTATACAATATGGATTTTACTTTTTGCTGATTTTTATTGCTTGGGCTCTTTGGTGGAGTTTTGTCTGGGATGAACAACCAGTTTACTTACTGGAACAAAATGATTCAAACCCAATAAGTAGTTTGTGCCTCTAAACAAAAACTTCTTTAATAACTATTAGTAGTAAGAAGTGCTTATTGTTCACTGCAAGGCCTGTCACGATAAACAATAAATCAATTAATCACATGATAAATGGAAATTATCTACCTCATTTTCATTTATTGGCTTTATCATTTCTTCATGTCTCTCTCTTTCCACTGAAGACACTGGATGACAAACAGCTTAAACCTGGTGCTCTTCACTGGCCCATCCCTTTCTCTTTTATCTTTTAAATCCATTTTAACTGTCCAAAATCGCGTTTTTAGATTGTTAAAAGCAGCTAAGCTGAGTGAGAAGCTAACAGGCCGACCTCGGGGGGGTGGGGTACTTTTGTCTTGTCGAAGCTCCAAAATTCATGATTGAAACCCATACCTTTGTCTAAAAAGTTTTTTCCCTGCAAAAAGAAGGTGAGAACTTAACTGATTTTTTATTAAAAGCTTTGTGTGTCAAATGCTGTGTTCAAGATCTCAAACCACACTGAGCGTCTGCCATTTTGAGAACCGAAAAAAGGAAGGAGAGTCAGCCCATGTCACATCAAGGGGTCTCCCTCCCATTTTTCTTAAAGAGACACACTGCTCGCTCACTCACTATCCATCCTTCGGTACAAACAGTCTTAAACTCCCAACCGGTGGTCGAAAAAAAGGTACTACACACAAAACAAACTAAGCAACATTTCTTCTTATACAGGTATTTGACAATAATTACCAATTATTGACAAATTTCAAACAATATTATTGTTTATCGCAATAATTTCTGAGACAATCGCCCAGCAAAATTTGTTATCATGACAGGCCTATTCACTGCCTTTTATGTCAACATTTTAAAGATCTGTGACACCGTGCTGGTGTCTGAAAGTCCTGTAAGTGTATATCCACCAATGCTTACTTTGACTTGTTAAAATCCATCCAGTGGTTCTTAAGCTATTTTTGCTAACAGGCCGAAAAAGATTATGACACAATTTTCTGCCTTTTTGGTGGCAGAGAATAACTAGCTGAATATAAATGTCTCTTATTTGTGCTGCACTTGTCAGCAGAGCACAGGGACCCAGCATTTGATCTGGTAAATCTACTGTGTGTGACCCTCTTCCTAACCCAGATCACAGGATGAACAGTCATTTCTGATCTCCATCATGTTTTGTTCTTCTATTTGGCTGGATCACATTGAAATATTACTGCTGCAAGTATGCAGTTCTGAGAACAATGACGATACTTGTTTTTATGACTGCTGCTGTAGCACACAAAAGGGTTGTGTGTCACTTTGAATACACATGCAATAGCTTCAGACTGTTTACACCACAACTGTGTCAAAGTGTTTCAGTCAAGACTGAGGTCATGTCGGGTTACCAGTTTGTCTGTGACACAACCAGTGACAGACTTGCTTTCTTCACACTACGAACAAAAATGGAAAAGTATAGTGACAATTATTTACATTTTCATATTTGTTGGACACAATTTAAAACCATCATTTAAGCTTTTACTCTAAAAAAGGATTCTTGTTGACGTTTTAGTCCATAGATTAAATTGTGAACAGTTTTACTCAGTCACTTCTTGTTTGAATTTGCAGAAGTTACAATTCCCCAAAATAGTCATATTTGTGACAAAATGAAATAAGTTTACTTGGACACTTCTTTGGGGGCACACAGTCATTTTTGTAATTTTCTTTTTGCTCTGCTGTAATAAAATTTAATGCAACGTTTTTTAAAAGCAAAGCATTAGGAAAAGTTGTGTGAACTCGAGGGATGTGTTGTTCCTCCTCCAACTGTTTTGTTTACGTCACAAAAGCACAAGATCGTGTGTCTTGTCATCTTTATCACTCTGCCGGTGCCAAGTGTCAGATAACTACTACACATGCTTGTTGCTGCCAATGCACAGCTGAAATATCCATGTCAGGGTTTTGATAGGTGTTTGTTTCATAGCAACCCAACAGCCTACTGTGTTTATCAGCTATCAAATGTGGCTTACTCGTGTTGCTGCAGTGGTGGATATTCCAACTAGGAATCATGTTTCCATCAAACATTGTCATGTCTCCTAAAATTTTATTGCACCAAACCTTACAGGAGGCTTATTTAGTATAATATAGAAATTATATTAGTTGTTGTGACACTCTACTTGCAAACTACAAACACAACTAACCTTAATTTTACAAAATTGCCTTGTTATTGATGGCAAGATTGCATTAGCAGAAGGCAAATTAAATGTTCAAGCACAGTCTGTGCAGGAACCTGAATTTTGTCCTGGGATAAAAACCTTGAGGTCCAGCGTTCAGCATGGTAAATTCTTGGGGGGGATGGGGTGGTTGCGGGTGATGAGAATACACGTTGGGTTAACAATTAGTGAAAGAGATGCCACAAAACTGCAAACAATTCCACCATAAAGAGTGTTATTTAAAGTTGGCTCCTTCATCCCTAAATAGTCCAAAGGGACGCTTGGAGGAAGTATTTCTCCCTGAGAAAAGTAGTCATTGATCTTTTTCAGTGACGTGGTTCTCCATTAATTCTCTAAATATATCATGCTGTAAGGTTTGCAATAAAACTAATGTATGTTCTCCTGCTCACCCTTTATGTCAGAGTCGGTATATGACCTCCTCCCCAAAGAGCTCCAGCTCCAGTCACCATCCACCCAGACAGACCCACCCACCATGAGCCAGCAGAGTGGGGGAGAGGCAGGACCTCCCCCCTCCACAGCCTTGGCTACAGGTGAGCAATCTATTCTTCCTATGAAGACCATGATCTGGGATCAGTTACCCTGTTGAAACAATTCTCAAGTCAGCAGGGGCAAAAAAATATTATGACTTTGATTGTCTGGGGGCAGCTTCACCCTTTCATCAGTGTCTGAGGTAGTAAACAGGACTATACAGTATATGTATTTGCATTTTGAAGATGTTAACATGTTTATATTTGATTTAGATATATCAAATACTTTCTTGTTACTTCAAGCCTCAATAATAGTATTTGATCAGATTACGTATAGGTTTAAAACAGTTCTCCCTGTCTTCTAGCTCTTTCTTCACTACCTTTAAGTGAATGTTGTAAATTTTAAAATACTGTAACTGGAATTTGTTACAATGACATCATCTATTTGTTTCTCAGATGATGTTTTAAAACCATAGTTTGACATGCTTTGAATATTAGGGTGGAGCTATATGGTGATACTTAAAATCTGATTACCGGTAAATGTATCTTTAGGGCCCAAGACTTACCCATTAAACAACAGTATTTCTCAAATGACAACCAGCATGTTAATAATTAGTAAAAGTATAATATTAATAATAGTTAAATTAGCTTTTAACATAATAAAAAATGACTTGTTTGAAAGTTAGCTGGAATGTAAAGTGCTTGTCTGTTGGGTTTATAATTTAAAACAAAAGTAACTTCATATATTTTCTACATTATATACAATTTGTGTGACATGTGGGAAGAGTTTAATCTTCTCTTGAAGGTAAATTTATAATAAGATTTGCAGATCGCAGTAAAAATAATTTATCTTGTCTGGCTCCAAGCTGTGTTTAGAAACCCTACAGAAGTTTTAATGTCACTAATGTCTCTGTAGAACAAACTGACTTGTTGAACTAATTGTTAGATCGTTAATGCTGGTAATCTCTAATGTTCTTCTCCTGGGCTTCTTCAACATGTTCCAACAAGTTGTCTAACAAGTCCACTCTGTAAACTTGCACAATAAAGATAACACGTAGACATAAAATAACATGAGACATGAAATAAAACTTTTATTTTTATTTATATTTATTAATTAGTTTAAAAAAAAAGCTAAGTTGTTAACTAATCTGTGTCAGTATTAGTGGCAGTGAATAATGTTTACTACAGCTCTTTGTCGAATGTGAAATAAATGTTGTAAACTGTTTATGAAGTATAGCTCCAAGAAATACTAAGTTTACATTAACTGCATGCTAACATGATAAATACCTTGTATTTTATCATTTAACTAATTTTTTTCTTTGCTGTATTTTAGATGTGTGTGCTTAATGCTTTTAGATATGTGGTGCGAATGACAAACTCTCAGACAAGTTAATGTTTCAGGAACTTGTTTTAAAGATACAGTTCACATCCTTGCTGGGTAGATGTTGTCTTCTGGCTTAAGCAGTCATCACAGGCATTTCTTTCATAATGACATTGTATTGTGCCATAACTTTTACGTACAACATTTTAGTCCGAGCGTTTGTGTGATAACGTGCTGTATTCTGTTTAGGCTGTTTTGATGATTAGGCTGTTCTTGAATGGCTTATCTTCTAAAACAGAGACAACCGATACCTTTTCAGTTTGCACTTGGCTATATAGGCACTCAGAAAGCGTAAGGTGAACTTTCCCTTTAAACGATAAACACCAATGTTTTTAAGCAGCTAACATTTTTAATATGTATAAATGTTCTATATATTAATGAAACTGTGAAGTTGCCCCCTTTGCAATCAGTTGACTATATTCTTGTCTATGAGCACAGTGCTCCTCTGTCCTGGTCCTCAAGACTCGCTGTCTTGCATTTTTTTAGATGTGTTCTTGCTCCAACACACCTGATTCACATCATACCTCCCCAGAATGTCAAGATCCGTAAACACTTGTTAGCGCCCCATTACTTTAACTCAGGTGTGTTATCAAAAGTGTGCAGCACAGTGAATCCTCAGGGCCAGGATTAAGGAATGCTGATTTTAGTAAATAAAAATAAATGATAGCCTGGTCATAGATCATGGTTTAAGGCTGCCAGCATTTGCTATACTGTATTTGTGAGGGATCTTTTTTCTTTAGTTTTGATATAAAGAGCAAACTAACAGATTAGCAGTTGGAGGGAACGCTTTTGTTAACGCCATCGTTTCATTGTCCTATGTGACAGCTGGCCTTAAGCAGTGCTGATCAAAAGCATGACTACTGTAATGTCCTCCAGATCACCATTTACAAAATACACATGCTTTAAAAATGTCTATAAATGATGACTTTCAAACATTACTCCTTCCGGTATTTTAACTCATCCAATTTACTGATTGACAGAAGTTGAGTCTTGAATGATCAGCTCTCTTGTTGCTCATTGGCTGTCTCGTTTTTATTGCAGGAAGTTCCCTCTGAGGCAGGGAGTGTCTGCATATAAAATGGTCTGCAGTTCACTGCTCCATAGGTCAGAGGCTTGTTTATTCTGTCTCCATGGCTACGCTCAGTCTCAACCAAATCTTCCAATTGTCATGCGCAAACTACTGTTTTTCTACTGAATGCACATTGCACAAACTGTACTGTAACTGGCAATTTTGATTTGGCGCCACATTATCAGCTTTATAAATTTTGCTGTACGAGAAAGTTTGACCAGACTTTTGTGTTTCTTTCTGGCAATGTGTATGTAACAATTTGTAGCTTGCTTTTGTTTTTGTAAACAAGGCATGCCAGTTTTGTCACATTGATTTTTAATTTAGAGGTTTTGTAGGAATCAGAACAAAGTGCGACCTAAAATACCCTTCTCAACTTTAACTTCAGATTATTTGATCAATGCTTGATGGCTCTCGCATGCACAGTGAGAGCATGTAACCCACAAAAGTCTGTTGAAATTAGAGTTGGGAAGAAGGGAAATCAATACAAATCATGCACAAATTCAGCTGCTTGACTGGGACTGCTAGCCTGCTCTGTGCTGAACATCTGTTCTAACTTTACCTGTATATACTACTTCAGATGCCACCTCATCCACCTCCAGTTCTTCTGCTTCTTCCCTGGCCATGGGACCTTCATCCAGCGGCCTCTCTTCCTCACCCTCAGACCGTCTCACAGTTGCTCAGCATCTTCACTCCACTGGAGGCGATGGAGCTGCGGCTTCAGAGATACAAGGTATGGAGGCTGCCGGATCTGCCCCCAGCAGAGGCAACAGTGGGGCGAACGCCACAGCAGGAGACATAGGGTCAGGAGTGATGTCAGGACTAAGTGTTCAGCAGCTTCAGAACACCCCATCAAAACGAAGGCCGGTATTGAGCATATCTCCACCACCAGAGGACCTGTTCGATGACAGCCAAATGTCTTGCCAAGAGGAACCCACTGTTTCGGGCGCACCAGTTCCAGACTCGGAGCACAGCAACAGTATGTGGGCTGATGATTCTGTCTCCAACTTCAGTGTGATCAGCTCCGTTTCATACAATGATAACACAGAAGTGCCACGCAAGTCCAGAAAGCGCACGCCTCGCCAGCGACCCGGCCCCAAGCCCACTCCTCCAGAGAACAGCATGGACGTGTTTGATGCTGACAGCGCCAAGGGTCCTCATTTTGTTCTATCACAGCTGGGCACAGACAAGGCTAGGTGGGGTGACGCTTGTTAAAACTTTATTGTGCTATATTACCTGTAGCTGTTTATCACCTAGATTGAAAATTTGTGTTTGGAGTAATAGAATTTCTGGAAGTTGTGCTATTCTTGTTTATGTTTCTGTGCAGCGCCCTTGATTCAGGGACTGCAGTGAAAGGTGGGTCACTGTCTGCCCAGTACCCTTCTAGGAGTGATGGGAAAGAACTGAAGATCCTGGTGCAGCCAGAGACCCAGCACAGAGCTCGCTATCTGACTGAAGGCAGCAGAGGTTCTGTTAAAGATCGCACACAGCAAGGATTTCCCACGGTCAAGGTTTGAATAATTTATGGCCATCGTCTAATTCTTAAAACAAGAACAAAATGTGACGTTTTGAATTGTCGTTCGATTATACTGAGTGTAAACAGCTTGTTGGGTTTGTATACATGGGAGATTGTTTTTAGACCAATCAGCAACTGTTAAAATATATGTTTTACTTTTAAATGAAGTTTAAAACTAGTGCTGCTTAGATTACATTAACAAAGCATTTAACTGCACTGCATCACCGGGACTAATAAGTATTTTCACTCTTGCTTCTGTTTGCAGCTGGAAGGTGTTAATGAGCCTGTTATGCTGCTGGTGTTTGTGGCAAATGATGCAGGCAGAGTGAAGCCTCATGGTTTTTACCAGGCATGCAGAGTAACGGGACGAAACACCACTGCCTGCAAGGAGGTGGATATAGAGGGAACCATAGTTATAGAGATCCCGCTGGAGCCAAGCAATGACATGACACTCGCGTATGAATAGATTTTCTTTATTATTTTAATATTATTTTTATATGAATAATCTGGAAGCAATTAATACATGTGTGAAGTTTGTGGTGTTAATTCATTTTTTCTTCTCCCACATCGTGTCTGTAGGGTTGACTGTGTTGGAATTTTAAAGCTACGCAATGCAGACGTTGAGGCGCGTATCGGTGTGGCAGGATCCAAGAAGAAGAGTACACGTGCCAGGCTGGCCTTCAGAGTCAACATCCCCCAGTCTGATGGATCATTCCTTACTTTACAGGTCCCCTCATCACCCATCCTCTGCAGTGAGTAATGCAAACACAAGGACATTTAAACGCTATAAAGTTAACAGCAGAAAGTAGGCAACATTTGTCTCAAGTAAAAGAGTTGTGATTATTAGTTTTTATGAAACAAGTAATTGAATAAAAGTGCCACTGATTTCAGTTGTGGTCCAACATACCAAGTGAGTTTTTATTGATCCTTTCTATCACTCTCCAGCCCAGCCAGCTGGAGTGCCAGAGATCCTGAAGAAGAGTCTTCACAGCTGCTCAGTTAGAGGAGGGGAGGAGGTTTTTATCATTGGAAAAAACTTTCTCAAAGGAACCAAAGTTATACTTCAGGAAAACCCTGCAGGTGCTGCAGATTGTTTAGTGTCGTTTCATTATTTGGGTGGGTTTCTGTATACAAACGTCTGACCGATGGTAGAATAAAAACATTTGCTTTTGACTTTGTAGATGATAATTCCTGGCAAGCTGAGGCCAAGATTGATATGGACCTTTTTCATCAGGTAAATATATTTAAATATCTATGCCCGTCTGTTTTTTCTTGAGAAATCAAATGTGCAGTATTAGACCTGCTATCTTTTCACTGGTATTTCATGTGAACCTTTCCAGAATCATTTGGTCGTGACAGTCCCTCCATTCCACAACCAGTCGATCACGTCTCCTGTGTCTGTGGCAATTTTTGTGATGACCAATGCTGGCAAATCACATGAGGCCCAGCTCTTCACGTACACTCCTGAGCCAGGTACAGCAACAGTCTAATGAACATAAATCTCTATATTTTCAGTTAGAGACCTGAGGTTTGCTCTTGGCACAGACACAGAGATACTGAAGTTACATTGTGATGGAAAATCCTGTGATGACCTGGTTTGGTAGACATGATACATTTAGATGAATGAAAAAGAAGAATTAACTTTCTGTACTTTTCTTTTTGAATAAATAATAATATGGACTGTCCCATGAAAAGGTGGAATCTTGTTGGGATTATAAGTAACCAGCCTGTGGGTTTAACATGAACCATTTAAAGGAAATTAAAACTTTTGAAAAAACATTCTTTCTCAGGCAACTTAAACAGGGCGTAAGACCCAACAACGACTAAAAAGTGGATAAGACCCACATGAATTTGAGAACTTAATAACTATAAGACATAAATACTTGTGGCTTATAAACTGTGCACCTGATAAAAGATCAAGATAAAGTGCTGTGTGTTGTCATCATTGTATGTTCCTATACAATGGCGAAATTTCTTCTCTGCATTCAACCCATCGCACCTGGATACACCCAGCTGGGGGTTACATTCCAGAGACCTCCGTAATAGATGAAAATCCGAAAAGTAGTGGCGTTATATTTATTTTATTATTTATAAATATACAGTATTAAGTATTTATAAACCCTTCCCACACTCCTTTCTCACTCTCTTATTAACCTTTCCCTGAAATTTCAGCCAGACACAGAGCACGTTCAGTAAGCTTTATTTTGAAAAGACTGGTGGAAGTCAGCACACGTCTGTGGAAACGCACTGGAAAGTTTCGCAAGGCAAAACAGGAAAGTCCAGGGCACCGAAACGGTCAGGATGAGGTCAGTCAGGAGCATGAGATAATCGCTGGACATTTACTTGCACAAGGCTTTCAATAACCTGGTGCCGGACAGAGAACAGGGGAACACTTAGATTCTACAGCCACCAGGTGAGAAGAGTTAGGCTGATCACGTCAGAGCAGGTGGGCGTGGTGAACGGACAGGCAGGAATCATGACATTCCCACTCTCTTATAAACACTTTGGCGATGAAGATGATGTTGAGATGAATGTACAGGACTGCACAGCATGTTCAATACACACACACTATTAAAAAAAAAAGACTTTAAAAAACTTGTGATACAGTGAAGCCACAAGAAGTGAACCGCCGAATAGTGAGGGACGATGGTACATGTTACAGAAAAGGGTGTTGACGTGGGGAGGCCTGAGAGTGAACTGTGCTTATTACTGTGAGCAAAATTTATTGCACATCTGGTCTTGATGTACAAAAAAAACATTCTAAAATACAAATCTAACTGGGATGTGTCATGTTGATTCACATTTTGTGTGATGTGGTTATATATCTTGAAAAATGAACCTCAGCCATTACAATCTTACTGTATACATTTGGCTTCAGGTACAGATACCCAATGTATATTTTACTGACTGAGCTTTATTTTGCTTGTATTTACCCCCAGCGGATAATTCAAATGTCCAGACAATAAAAACAGAGGGGCCCTCCCTGGTGGAGACCTGTATATTTGATGGTCAGATCAAGTCTTTGTCCCCTGAACAAACTGACTGCTCTGATCAGCCTTCCAAACGGCAGGAGGACACACCTATGGAAGTGTCTAGCAATCCTTCACCCACAGATGTTTTCAAGGTAAGATGTATTTATTTAATGAAGATTGTATTACTTGTAAATCAGAAAGCCAGTAGATAATAACTTTGCTTCCCCTCTTGTCTTAGTCATCACCTGACCCGCTCATCTCTGTGCAGCAGACCCTGGAGCTCAACTCTAGTCCTCATCCAAGTGGAGGGTCTTTTGAGAGCCCAATGCCCCTCCAGCCTGAAGATGTAGAGCTTCCCCAAGCACCTCCTGTCTTCTCTGGTCTAGAGTCTCTCAGCGCCATACAAAAGCAAGATATTAGTTCCACAACCTCCTTCCCAGTTTCAGGAGATACCACTATCCCCCCTGTAACACCAGAGGTTCCTCAGCAAATCCTTAGAGATCCTCAGGAAAGCTTGTCTCCTGAAAGCTCTGATAACAGTGGAAGCATTGTGGTTGTAGCCATGCCTCAAATTGGAGCTCCTTCTCAACCACAGCCCCAACAGTCACAGGTCTCCCTGTTTCCTCAGGAAGGAGTGGCCCAACTTGAGAGGGCAGTGAGGGAGCTGCAGGCTGGAAGTAACCCCACGCTCCAGCAGGTGCTGGAAGCAGCTGTAGTGCAGCAGCAGCTGAATTCTGTCCTTTACAGCCCCACACCTTCTGCAGAATCCTTACAGCAGCATGTTCAGGAGAACATGAACAGCCTCAGATTGGGAACCACAGAAAATTCACTGTCTGCTCAGCAGCAGTTACAGATGCAGCAGCAGCAGCAACAAATGCAGCAGCAGTTTCAACAACACCAACTTCAGCAACAACAGCAAATCCTTGAAAACCTTCAGCAGCAGCAACAGCAGCAGCAGCAAGTTCTCAGCAACATGCAGCTCCAACAGCAACTTATATTGCAGCCCCAAGATCAACAACAACTGCAGCAGCAGCAGCAACTCATTGAGAACATTGCACAGCAGCAGCTGCAACAAAATCAGCAACAAGTACTTAACAATATTCAGCTGCAGGATCAGCAACAGCAGAATCACATTTTTGCTAATTTACAACAGCATCAACTACAACAGCAGCAGCAGCAGCAAAATCAAGCATTGAGTAACTTACAACAGCAACAGCAGCTGCAGGAGCAGCAGGCCCTAGAGAATCTGCAGCAGCGCTTACAAGCTGAGCTGCTTCAGCCACAGATCCACTCCTCTGCCCAAACACAGCAGCCTGTCTCCCTCCTGCAGCAGGCTGGGGAGCTGCTTACCATTCAGACCAGCTTTCCAACACAGCCTCCGTCCCACACATCGCCCCCACAACAACTCTTCCAGTCGCCCAGGCCTCTGGCTGAGGCCCAGAGTACTCAACAGCAGGTCCAGGCTGCCCTGCTTCAGAACACACTGAGTGTTCTCACTGGTGGGAGTCTCAGCTCAGAGCAACCGACCACAGCCTCGACCATATATCTGTCCACAAACCCTCAGCCCCAGCAGCAACAGCAGCAGCAGCCACAGCTGGCATTCATCTCTTCTATGGAGACCTCGAACAACCAGCCCCAGCCAGTTTCAATGTTTCAGAACGAACCCCGAGCTCAGCTTTCCCAGATGCAGCCACTGAGCACCCCAATGGAGCAGCAGCAGTCCCCACAGCAAAACCAGCAGCAGCCACAACAAATTCCAATGAGCCAGCAGGCCTCGCTGTTCCAGACTATTCCAAACCACTCACAAACAAACCCTGTCACCCACAACCAAATTACACAACCCCAACAAACAGGCCTGCTTCTCTGTACTACAGATCTTAATCCACAAGCTATTATCTTCCGTACCCAGAGTCAAGGTCCTTCCTCTATAGGAAGTATTAGTGTTGGAATCTCCCAGCCAGACTCCACAGAGCCCATGTCCTTCCAAGTCCAGAGCTCCTCAAGCAGCAACTCATCCTCCACTGCAAACCAACAGCAGAGTTTATTTCAGGAACAGCAACCAATGCAAGTGACGCCAAGTCCCAACCAAGTCCCCAGCAATCAACCTATGAAGCTGTTCATACCGCAGACATCTCTGTCGAGCTTGCAGGGCACCATCGGCTCACAGGAGCTGAACACAGAGGCTTCAGCTCCTTCTGCGACCATCTTTGTGGTTCAAGGTGGCATGGGTGTGGTTGCCAACCCGGGTCAGCAGGCCTCGGAGCAGCTTTTCCAGACTACAGTTGGCCCTGTAGCTCCACAAGGACAGCCCAAACTGTTTGTTTTTGGCATCCAGAATGGTAAGATGATTTTAGTCTTAATTATTTTGATTCTTGTAAAAGAGGGTTGTGTAAAGGCTTTGCTTGTTGATAGCGGTGGAGAAAGAACATTCAGTTGGAGAAGAAAGTTTTTTTTTTTTTTTTTTAAGTAGCCAATAAAAAAAAAAAAAAAAAAAACTGAATTTGAGCCACAAAAATTTTTTCTCATATAAAAAATTTCAACCCTCAAAAATTGTCCCTGTGGTTCAACAAACACTGCATTTCAAGAGCTTTTGTTTAAACCACATTGCCTCTCCAGCTGCTGTTTGTTTATTTATTTATTTAGTTAGTTAGTTAGTTAGTTAGTTAGTTAGTTAGTCATCTTTTTTAGTTAGTTAGTTAGTTAGTTAGGTCATCTTTTTCTCAACCCAACTCTGAGATGTTTAAAAAACTCAAAAAGCAACGATGTCAGTCTGTTCAAAATGTCTGACACAATTCTCAGTGGGCTCAGATGATCATGGGAGCAGTTCACTGCCCAGTGCAAAAGTTTTTTTTTTTTTTTTTTTTTTTTTTTTTTTTTTTTTAACTAGGATAGTGTTGACTGAACTGCTATGAAATTTTGACCTTGGAGTTGGTTTAAGTTGCTCTTCTGTGATTCTCGTTACAAGTCCCTGTTAGCTTAACATGCTGTCAGTTCCTCCCTTCACCTCCAAACTTATCAACGTCTACTAAAATAAGACAATCGGTACAACTCTAGCCTTAATCCTTTTTAACATCCATGCTACCTACTTATTTGCATGGGTGCAAATACCTCCCATACTGCTTTTGTGTTACAATCCAAATGTTAATTTGCTCTTTATTTACAGCCAAATTTGCTCTTTTCACTTCCTCTCAGACTCGTCCCAGTTGCTCAGTTCTTCTGGACCAAGCCTGCCTGCGCAGAGCCAGACCCAGAGTTCCGGTCACATGCAGCCCCTGTTGGATCAGCCCATGGCTCAAGCTGCCTCCAACATGCACAGCAACTTGCAAAACACCCTTCAGGCACAAATGCAAACCAGCCTAGAGAATGCAATGCAGCCAAACACACAAACAGCTCCGCAGTCTGGTTTACAGGTATCCTTAGAAACAAGTCTGCCAACTCCCATGCAGACAAGTCTACAGACACAGATACAGAGCAGCTTACAGAATCAAATGCAGGCTTCTATATCTACAACATCTAGCATGGATAAGTTTGAGGACCTGCTGGAAAGCTTACAGAAGCAGTGAGAAATGTTTGAAGAAGCCCTGAGGAGGCTCTTTGATACAGTATGTAGCTGAAAGTTACGCTTTGTAAAATCAGCAAACACAAAGGCGGTGTCTTTGTGGCAATGCTATCTATCTTGAAGAAAGAAAAAAAACTAAAATATTTAAGAATAAAATTCCCTTTTACCTATAACGCAAATTATGAGCTTCTGTAACATTGTTTTTTATATGATATTTATCATTAATTCTAAGCTTCATTTAATGTTTTTGAGTTGTTAAATCTGCCTTTTAATTGTCCTAGCAGGGTTAAATGCTGTGTTTTGTTGTTAGTGGTTTTTTTTTTTTTTTTTTTAAATAATGCAAGCCTAAGAGGATGATATAAACATGTCAGGTTTGGTGGAGGAACTGGAAAGGGTGAAGAGTGTCAGCAACATAATGCAGCGTGGTGTGTGTGTGTAAAAGCAGGTGGGTTCAGTTATGGGTTGAAACAGATTTCACAGTTGTGTTCGGTAAAGGCTGAATCTCTGAGTGCATTAACTACAAGGTTTCACTGCACGATCAGAAGCAAATCTGTGAGTCGGGTTAGTGTCATTGTGAAGGTGATGGTTGAAACAGGAAAATTAGGATTACTTTGCATTGAAGCAGGGCTGAAAACCCTGGGACAACCACTTCATTTGATATTTCCCGTGGAGAAGTTGCTCATTATGCAGTTTATCGGACATGTTTTTGCTTGTGAAGAACTATTGTCAAATCTAAGCTTACAGATGGCTTAAAATATAGAATTTTTTGTAGATTAACGTGAGGTTTTATAGAATATCTGCTGGTAGTCTGCACTTGAAGTCTTTCTCAGAGGGAGGAAAGTTAAACGATGCTATCAGCTCTACTCCTGAAAACTAAAATACAATTCCTCACCAACGTGTGTTGTCAGAATAATCAGTTGATGTGAGAAAAGCAGAAGGAATGTTACACAGTCGCAAATGAGGTTCAACCTGGTGAATAATGTGACTTGGCTTCGTTTTGGCAACTCATAGTGTATTCATGTTTAGGCCTCATTAATGGGTTTACAAAAGCTTTCTTGGTGAACTTTTTAATAGTGTTCATTCATGTGTTGTGCTCAGCTTTTTGATTCTAAACAAGCTGGTAACTTTTACCAATTATTTGTGGATAGGAAGATGCTTTCCACTCGTGAAAAAAAAAAAGTGTTGTGTGGTTTTATAAAAATTTTATCTCAAGCACTTTATAACCTCTTTTGTGTAACCTGCTACTCCTTATATCCTTCCGCAGCTCCGCAATGAACTAGCTGAATTTGTACAAGGAAACGTCCAGTAAAAATACACAATCATAAGAAAAAGGAAGAAAAACAAAAAAAAGAAAAGCGGTTATCTTTGTAGTGATAAATGTATCAAAATCAAGCATTTTTACATTTTATCATGAGAATTTTTTTTAATTTCTCGACTTTGTATGGAATGCGTGCGCTCACAGTTTGAAGCCCTCTTTGTATTCAAGCTGGTCCAAAATCAGCCATTCCCACAAAAGCATTTTTATTTTATTTTTTCAGCGTTTAAGTGGTTGAGTAGGCTTTTTTTTTTTTTTTTTTTAACATGCTGATTAGACATTAAAATAATTTACTTTTTACTTTAAATGAAGGATTTTCTCTTCTTTTCCTGTGAAAGTCCCTGTTCAGTCCATCTCTGTGGACAGCTCCACCTTGTCTTTGTTGTGCACGTTTCGCCCTAGTGTTTAATAATGTGTGCAGGTTGGCTTCCATTATTTGTCTCTTGCTGTGATCTGGGTCTCACTGATAAATTAAATCTGTTACACAGAGGTAAACATTTTGACTTAATCTATGGTGCTATGTACAGGAGTAACAGGCACCTCTGCTTTGATGTTAGAACGTAACGATTTGTGGAGCGCTGGCTGCAGAGCTGTCTGTTAGGGGGGGTCAGACTGGAATGCACCAGGCGTACCAATGCTCTTGCTGTGATTCGTTGCCATTTTCTCACTTTCAAATGCCCTAGGTCCTTCTCAAAAAATTAGCATATTGTGATAAAGGTCATTATTTTCCATAAT
>JARVLU010000002.1:19866145-19878483 GCA_031762415.1 Simpsonichthys santanae | reverse complement strand
TTCTGCAAAAGGATTCCCGACCAAGTATTGAGTGCATAACTGAACATGATTATTTGAAGGTTGACTTTTTTTGTATTTAAAACACTTTTTTTTATTGGTCGGATGAAATACAGTATGCTAATTTTTTGAAACAGGCATTTTGGGTTTTCATGAGCTGTATGCCATAATCATCAGTATTAAAACAATTAAAGACCTGAGATATTTCAGTTGGTGTGCAATGCATCTGAAATATATGAAAGTTTCCTTTTTATCATTACATTATGGCAAATGACCTTTATCACAATATGCTAATTTTTGAGAAGGGCCTGTCAGTGTTTACGCAGTTTTATTAACGCATGCAGCTCTCACCACTGTATCTTAGTGATACAGTGGTGTTTCACAAGATTCATAAGAATTAAAGGTACACTTTTTTCTGTCCATAGTTTGTTTCCACCAATTTGATACGTACGCCATTTTTCATGCAAAATGTCTTTGCTGGGCTTTCCACTTCCACGTTCAACAGTAGGAGATTACCGGTAGTCATGATTGAAAAGCCAATTTTTAAGAATTCAAACATTAAAGTAGTAGTCAAAAGCATTTGTTTACATTTTCATAGTCATGCTCTCATCCTGCAACTAACTGTTGGTGATTCATTAAAAAAATTATTTTGTATCCATGTATCAAAGTGTAGAGTATTTTTGTAAAACTAAGCTTTTGTTGTTTATGCTCATAGCACAGAAAATATTGATGCCGTGTTTCCTTGAGATGAAGAGCAGGTTTACTGTGAAGTGCTTGACTGAAGTTAGAAATGTGTTTCAACAGACTTCAAACATGTCAGAAATGAGTTTTTATCGTGACATAGTTTATCCAAACTGTGGAACATAACGTGTGACTAAGCTTCTTGTATCTTTTATTTTATTTTTTGTCATACTTCTCAAATGGCACTTTGACTCATCCATTTACTGTAGATCAGGTTAGAGTGCAGTTGTACCGTTTCCAAGCATTCCATTCCTCTTGGTTGGGGAGATAAAGAGCACATAATGTTGTGGAAGAACTGCAGAAAGTTAACGCCTCTGTAAGCCATACCGACACAGAAAGCCAACCTGTGACTTCGCTCTCATGAATGTAAATTTTACCTCATGGTGTGGACATGTGGCTTGGTCTACATCTGATATCGGGCCAATTACACTTAAGAGATCATATATTTTGAGGCAGAGGGAATAAAGTGAGGGTGGCATCAGCTGTTGCGTGCATCTCTGTACATTAATCTTGTTTTGTCTTGGATTGTGGTGTAAACTCATGTCCAGCTCTTTTACTCCAAATAATCCGGTATAGTTGGTCTTTTAATAGTTCCTTCCACTCAAAAAAAGAAAAACCTTGTTAAACATTGATTTGGTGGTGGTGAAAAGAGCACACAAATCTTTGTTTTTGTCCTTCAGTCATGTAAATGAATAACCATGTATATTTAAATGTGAAATGCAGGGGTATCTTGAACTGAACTTGTGATGCTTTCAACAGAACTTTGTGTGCCTTGATAACCTAACTGTTGCTCTGCTGTGTTTACTGGTGTCCCTTTTGCTTCATCACTCCTTGTCCTTTTAATCCTCTTGGATCTTTATGATTCTTAATCAGTTTCATTTAAGTTTCTGGATACCTGCTTGTACTGATTTTTTTTTCCAACTGATTACAAGACATCAGAACTTACTGAGCATCGTGCAGCCTCATCTGTGATTCATCACTGCATTTGTAGTTTTCTATAGATACTGTTTTTCACGCCTCATGAGATTTATACATGTGAGGTAATGGGATGTGACATGGCGATTGTTTTATGGAGAACGTTCTTGTGTTGATGTGCTTTTCAACATTTCTGTTGCTGTGAAATGCTTGATCAAAAGGGGCAACTGTGGTAAATTCACTGTTAATTGCCAATAGTGTGAGCTGTCTCTTGTGCATAATCAGCTAGCTCACTTTCCCTAGGTTGCTTTCTACTTTACATCCTCCTACAGTTCTGTTGTATCAGTTGTGTGTAGCTTGAGCTTTAGTATTTAGCCTTAAGACCCTGCAGTAGGGATAAAGGTCAACCCCTGCGTGTTATACATTTGAACTATTAACATGTACTTTGCCTTTGTCTGGACATTTGTATACTCTGTTTATATCTGTAATCCTGCTGCTACATTAAATGAATTAATAACAGTTTTAATGTGGATGAGCTTCTTTTCCTCACTTCTCACGCCAGTTTTAGAATATTGTAAAAGTTTATTAGTCAAAACAAGTGTGCAAATGGGCAGTATTACAATATTTAAAACAAACTGTGTCAAACTTTAGGTTCACTGTGCACTCCAGCTGGAAGTCTTTAGTACAGTCATAAATGTGTTTAAAAAAAAAAAAAAAAAAAAATCTTGGTCACAGTTTGCTCAGTCTTATATCCAGAATGTGTTGGAAAAATGATAAAGGATCCTCAGTATCAAAGCCGGCATCAAACTCGGGTTTTTTCTTCAGAGCGATGACAGCAACTACAACCGCCAGCATGGCTGTCAGCCCCCAAATGTGGTACTGGCTTCTTGAAACAGGATCCACAAAATGAAAGGAATGCAAAGGCCCCATTACCCCAGGAGCATTGTGGGTTGTGTAGTGGTCCTTGTCGCTGATGAAGAAGTCCAGTGGGACTGAGAACGCAGCACTGACTTCAGCAGGGTTTAAAACGGGGTGAAACGATTCATCGATGAAGCCGACGACTGGCGTCACCAAAAGGCCACTCTAATAAAAGAAGTTTAATGTGATGTAATAAAAAGATTGACCCAGTTGCTCTGATAGTTTTACTCAAGTGTTCTACCTTATTGATGATTGGAAACAGTGTGCAGACCACCTGAACATCATCAGGCTTCAGACCGATCTCCTCCTTTGCTTCTCTGAGGGCCGTGTCCACATCATCTTGGTCACTGGGGTCTCTTTTCCCACCTGGGAAACACACCTCACCAGCACTGGTCCTCAGCTACACAGACAAGTCAGTCTAAAATGGAGTTAAATGAGAAGGATAGCTTTTCACCAAAGACATGTTTTTACATTACCTTGGTTGAACGTAGGGTCATTAAGGTGTGTAGTCTCCCAGCCCTCACAAACAGTGGGATCAATACTGAGGCTTTAGGCAGGACAGTTAGGTGGGAGAACTTCTCTCCAATGTCAAACTGCTTTAAAATGGCTACAGTCTCCTCCTTTGACTGCATTGCAGTTGACTGCTTTCTATCGGCACAAGTACAAGCCAAGGTTACAAAAACAAATCCTGAATTGCTAAAACTTGATATGGTCCGAACTGTAAAAGCAAAACGTTAACCAGTAGACAGCAAAATACCGGACGCCTTAAGCTAATTTGTATCAAAAACTGATTTACCGGTACCTCTTTGAATGGAAAAAAAGAATTAACAAAATTAGTGGCCCATAGTCAATGACACCGGTTTTCTTTACTGCTCCAGGCAAGTTAAGTGCTAAATATACGCAACAGTATTGTGAGAATAAATGTTTTTACCTTTTGACAAGCAATCGTTACGGAAACAAACCAGTAATACCAACCTGCAACTTGCGCATGCGTGTTGACAACTTCCTTTCCGCATGAAGATACTCTGATTGGATGAGCTAACTGCCCGTCTTCTCAACAACCAATTACAGCAAGATCGCTCCTGCTTTGATTGGCCGAGCCAATTAAAGCGCAGCCTTCTTCAGGAAGTGACGTATAATGTAAATAGTCAATGGCACTTGGGTTCAGGACGCATGTCCTTTTTAAAGTGAAATAAGCAGACGGGGGAATACAGACGAGCGGTCATCAAAATGAGTGCCATAAAAGCCCCACCAAAATGGATGTTACATAAATAGAATAATTTCAAAGGTATTTTTGTTGTGTGCCTGATGTAGACATGTTCATTCTAAAATGTGTTTAAATCATTGTCACGTACACCCTCTTGTCAGAATTAAAAAAGTGCAACAGAAAACACAATTCAAGGTTTGAGTTGGATTTATATTGCTGTAAACATGTTCTTAAAGAAAACATGATATACTGAATAATTTTTCCAGTATATTACTATTAAATTTATAAGTTAGGAGTTATCAGCATTTTCAATTAAAACCAAAATTAAACCTAAGGCTAGTATAAAGCCTGAGACATTCTTTCCAATTGACCAAAAATAAATACTGTATACAGCTAAAGACATAAATTAGATTAATTGTTAAAATTTAACCAAAATATTCTCAATTTACACAAATATTCCAACATATTCATAAGGAGCAAAATAAATGTTCTTCTTGAAGTTTGTTACAACGCACAATTTAGAAAAAATAAATAAGTTTCCAAATGCAGAAAAACTAAGGACGTTGGTCACAGTGGTCCAAGTGTTCGGCAAGTCAGACATCATCTCTGCGACGCTTTGAACGCTCACCCTTTGTACTTCTCCTTGGCTTCTTCTTTCAGTATACAGATGTGCTGTAGAAAGAAATGAAAGCATTAGAGATAAAAGGAATAAATGTCTGATGCATAGCGGTCATCAAAACATAGCATTTTTTGATTAAATAGGATTTCATAGAGCAGGTGGATGCTTTTATAGGAGCTGTGTCTGCAACAGATGCATTTCCTCACTTGACTATAAAAAACAAGCAAACTGTATCCCAACAATGAGTATGCACAACTCAAACGTTTGATTCTGCAACATTACGGGGTCCGTTAGAGCATTTGACAGCTCCGTAGGTGCAATAATTTAGACTTGTCTTGCATTTTCCTTCCAAAACACTCATTCAGTGCAGTTATTCTGCTGTCTGACCAGATCTGTGGACGTTTTTTTCAACTCCAACATCTAGAGTTGCAGCTTCCTTCTGTTCTGCAGCCTCAGTGAAACTAGAAACTGGCTGCGCATCAACATTGCAGCAAATTTCCTCAAAGAGCTCAAGGTTTAGGTATGAATGTTTTTAGAATCCTGAATTTTTTTCTGAATTCTGAAATTAAACTCAGAATTATGGAACAATTAATCCTAATTTTCTTATGTAGATTTGTGTATTTTATTAAATTAGCTCATTCTGATCAGAGTGATTATAATCATTTTGAAAAATAATTGAAAATGGATTTTAGCTTTAAAAAGAGGTATTTTGTCTAGTCAGGTATCAAGTTCACATTTGGTCCAAGTACAGGGTTTAGCGAAAACGGTTTTGACCATATTTCTTGTTGTTGTTTTGTGCTTTGGAAGTTCCTAACAAAGTGAAATATTCAAAAAGTATGTAAGTCATTAAAATTTAGAGAGTGCACACATTTCCTAAAGCTAAGGACAGATGTTTTGACACTTGCTTTATTACTGCATCTCCGTTAGAAATTGATAAACCATTTCTTGTAAAAGGGCAAAATATATTTCTAACCCATAATTATTTGCAGATGCAACATTCAAAGAACTAGGCAATTAATTTTAACAAGTTATGTTTATTGGGATTTATTTTGATAAAACTGTAGAAACATTTTATAATTTTATTTTAATTTGGAAGCTTCTTTTTTAAAATAACTTAATTTTAACAGAATTAAGATTTTAACTTGAATATCAGTGAAAACCTACGAACATGTTTTAAAATAGTTATTGTGATTTTTGTGAAATTTATTTGAGCAGCTGCAGTTTCACCATAAACTCACTGTTAGAAGTTTAATCCTGGTGTCTGACTTACTCTGAATTATAACCTGGTTTGGACCAGATCAAATCAGTCTCAGCTGCTCATAATGAGCAATCCCAAGGTCAGTACCTAAAGGAGTCATTTTTGTTTTGCTTGCTTCCAACATTTAGATTTGCACATCCCCCTATTATCCACAATCAGAAACAGCTAAGACAGATGAGGTCACACAGTCATCCCACTGATACACTCTTGATAGGTTGTGCTCGCTCAGATGTGAAGGCGAAGCCAAGGGCCAATAAAAGCTGGGGTGTTCCGGTACATGGGGCTCACGGTTCCGGACGGACGCCTCAGCGCTGCGCTTGTAATTTTTTCTGCCTTACTACATTAAAAAAGGTAAAAAGAATTTCCCTCTCGATTTTATTGAGCTGGTGTTAGTTTCCTCTCCACCTGGGAACAAAAGAACTGGAAGGGTGCCATGGTCGGAGAGCCGACATCACATTTCACTTCAGTATCAGCGCAGTTTGATTCTAAATGTATCATTTCTGGACCTCATGATGATTTATGATCTAAACATACCACCATACTGACCAGTCAGTAACAGATCCTCTGTTAACAAACCAGTAGGTTGACTGACGTAGCAGCTGTTCATTGTTTTTGCTTGTGTGAATAATTGCATCTATAGCAGGACAACCAACTTATTCAGGGGGACACAGTTACTGAAAGCCAGCTGCTAAGGGGCCAGACATCCTGCAACTATGGTCATTACATAAATTTAATCTAAATCGTAAAATCTAGGTTTATTTGGAATGAAAATCAGTGGGCCAGTCTGAGCTCACCTGCTGACTGGCTGTGGCCCCCGGACCACCAGTTGAATAGCTCTAATTTATACAGTAGCACTGGCAAACTCTCTCATGAACCACTGGATAGATTTTATTAAATTACAACATTTTAAATTTGACATAAGAATAAACAGAAAAGCTTTGTAATTCAGTGTTTTGCTAACTAAATGTTAACACTTACGCTGAGATCTCTGAAGTACTCATTGTAGTCCAAAGCATAGCCCACCAGAAAGGCATCTGGAACCTCAAAGCCAATGTCTGAAATAAATTTAAACACCATCAACGAGAGTTATTCAAAGAAAGCACACTACTTAGTCCAGCAGAGGGGCAACAATCAGACATTTAGTTTGATAGATGCTGTAGTGAAGTCACTTATTGGTCTTTTCCAGTTTCTGTGAGGCTGTGATTAAGTTGTCAGCTGTGCATTAGTGCAAAGTCAAAACGCTCACAGTAGCAGCTGTTCTTAAGGGCCGGTCTTAAAGAGATTATCCAACTCAAACCTGAAAGCTTTACATAATCAGACGCTGTGAAGCGAAGACTATCAGGCTTGTATCAGTACATACAAATTTATCTTTTATTGTAGAGTTTCTTTAAATAAATATTAACCAGTGTGAACAATTAACATTGAATTCCTTTGCTGAAGAGTCTGAAACAGAGTTAAAGCTAATAAGGGCAGAACACTAGCACAACAGTAAAACTACTGGTGAGTAGAAAAAGGCTTTAAAAGAGGGAAAAAAAAGGAGCAAAACCCTTAAAACTAAAAAGTAGCAAATGCTAAAAGTAGTAAGAATAACTAAAAATAGCCAAATGACAGCTAGAAACTAAAAAGGAAAGCAAAAAATAGCAGAACATTAATTAAAAATAAAGGGTTGGCTAAACGGGATGGAAATTACAGCTAAAGGTAGCTCAAGAGTAGCTAAAAGCTAGCTAAACGTAATAACAGTGTCTAAAAACTTAATGTAATACAACCGTAGCCAAAAAACTAAATATAGTATAGCAAACCAATGGCTGGAGGCTAAACATAGCAAAACAGGAGCTAAAGCTAGAACAGTGGCTAGAAATTAAAGTAGCAAAGGGTGAGCCAAAAGCTAAAAGTAACTAAACGCAAGCTAAAAGCAGCAAAGGGCTAGCTAAGGGGAAAACAATATTTATATTGAAAAAAAATAATAATAATAATAATAATAATAATAATAATGGTTGAACAGTAGTTTAAAAGTTAAAGCAGCAAAATCCTAGGTACAAATTAAAATGAAGACACTAAAATAGAGCAAGTATTCTGAAATAGATTTTAAATCAAATAAAAATGAAGATTTAGAGAAGTATAAATTGGACCAAAAAATATATAAATAAGTCATTGCACTAAATATGCTGAGGTATTTGGATTGCTAAAATTGTACAGAAAAATAAAAACCAGGAAAATTGTTTTTAACCTGCCTAAATAAAGGTTGAATAATGTTCCTAAAGAAACAGAGACATACTAGTGAAAGGCATGAAATGAGTTCACCACACACACACTGCTACATACTCACAGTCCGGCCTGTACCCTGAACTTCTCGGGGTCCTCTTCACTAAAAGGCTGGAAAGAGATTTGAAGAGGAAAAACGTGAAAGACAAAGGATTTCAACCTTTTCAGAGCAGATTTTAAAAATTACTTTGTAGCCCTGCTGCACCCTGACCACACAAAAACTAGAACGGCACAGATCACCTCTGAGCTTAAACACATTTAAGTAAGAATAAAGGCTAAAAATTGCCAAATATAAAGGGAAAAAATGAGAATTTTATCATGCTTCTGTAGTGTTACATTTAAAAAGAGCAAGTCCTGTAATTGCAAAACCTCTGCATGAACAGGAATTAAAGCCACATGGTTTGATACCAAAATAGCTCAAATGTCTCTTGAGTTCTGCTTCAATAAGTGACAATTACCGGTAATGGAAGATATTTTCTTCTGTCTTTAAGCATAAATTAAAGCCTGCATTGGTTCACTTTTACCCAGCTGACAGGAATACATCAGAGGAAAAAAGCCTCTTCCTCCGCAGTGCAGTTTATAGTGAGTCAGATTAACTCTTAAGCTGTTCCCTCCCTCCGTCACATTACATCTCTAATTCAGTCCTATAGGAGAGTGTCCATTAGCTAAAAGCATCGTTGCATGCACTCTGTCTGAGGATACAGCAGCCAGTTATAGTTGACGTCCATCATTCAGCTCCGTGCACTGTAAACTGCGTGGCCTCACCTCACAACTTTAACCATCTTGGGATTGCATTCACTCAGCAGAGAGAGTAACGTCTGCATCGTCCTCCCAGTCTCCACGATGTCCTTTTATCACACAAACAGAGAGACATTTGTAAGAGCTGGCGTTCAACAGAAGATGATGTCTGAGGAAACTGAACAAACAAGTGCACACAGACAGAAGTCATCTGAATTTTCAATGCAAATCGATAAGCAGGGTTTAGACAACAGATGGAGGACTTGCTGAGTCACACAAACCGCTCAGATAAACAGCTGATTAAAAAACAGAATAAAGGTCTCCTACCTCAACAATTAAAACGTTCTGAAACAAAGACATAGGAGAGTCATTGAAGAAGCAGACGTGCATGAAGTAGGGTGTAGTTATTTAGGCAGACTCCAGAAGACTAACCTTGCCTGCGAGGTTGGACAGTTCATCCCCACCTATGACTTTGATGCTGTTCATCGACTTGTCGTTCTAAAAAACACAAACGAGACACAAACCCTTTCCTTTTAGCATCGCTGCTAGTTTGGATTCATATTTTTAAATGATCAATGCTTCGCACTGCAGTGTTGAATTGCTGATTTTAAAAGATGGCTCTCGCTGGCATTTTGACGAACGCGTCACACATCAGCACGACTGAACCCTCGGAAACGCAACGAGAAAGGCAGCTCACACTGTAGCTCTTTACTCGAATGAAATCCACCGTCAGCGGGACTGATTTATCGCTGTTGTGGTTGAGCACTTTAATGTAGTCCAGGAGGTCTGCGAAGAACTTGTAGCCCCCTTTTAGCACGCACAAAGCCACGATGTGGTGTCCTCCCATGTCCTGGATTATGTCACGGGCCAGACGCTCCGTCCTGCAGCAAAGAGAGGAGACATGAGAAAGAGAAGCATCGTACTTCCTAAATTCATTACTTCACTTATTAATATTCAAAATGACACAGTCTGATGTGTTGCAACAGGACAGGCTTTTCCTCTGAAGACTTTAAACCAGCCATAGAGCTGCTCCTGCTGCAACATGCCAAAATGTTAAAAAATCTCCAGCTGGGGTTATGTAAGCTGACTTGACAAAAAAAAAAAAAAAAAAAAGTGATGTGCACATTAAAAACTACTGGGATAAATAGACCAAATTTGTAAATAAACGCTGGGTCATATTTGGACCGAGTCAACCCTGGGTTACTGGTTTGACTCAGGTTACGTTTTCTACCTCCATGTTGGGTTCAAATGACTCGTTAAAGAAACCAAAATCTGTTTCATTAAATAATTACAGCTCGAGTTGGTGCGAGGAAGCTGGCGACAACGACTAGACCATTTGCTTTACAAAGACGTTATTGACAAAGTTAAACAGGGTAAACACATTCTTACAAGATGTTTTACTGTCCTGCTCATTCTCCACATCTCCAACTTTCAGACGCTGAAATAAACGACACCGACTGGACAGGGAGGCACAGAGGGGACATTCTGGACTCCATAATTAACTGAGATGTCCGTTCTACTAAAAGTGAACATTTAATAAAAATATACTGCTCTTGTTTAAAGAAAATTATACAAAAAAAATCAGTGTCAAGTTAAAAGTAGCGAGGCTAGTGTTTTAGCTAGCCTTTTGCTACATTTAGCTTCTAACCGTTGAGCTCCTGTAGCGTTAGGCTTTTGCTACTTTTAGCCATTGTTTTCCTATTTTTGGCTCTCTAAATAATGGCTTGCTTCATTTATCTTTTATGGATTTGCTCCTTTTCAAATTCATTTACAGAATTTAGCTTTTAGCTAGCTTTTGAAACATTGTGTTCAGGTAATTCATTGCTAAATTTTGTTTTGTGCTAGCATTTTACACATTTAGCTTTAAGCTAGGCTTTCACATATTTCAGCTACTGTTTTACTGTCATTTTAGTTATTTTTTTTGCTTCTCATTGGTGTTCTGGGGTTTTTTTTTTTTTTTATTAGTCTCAGCTTCTATAGCTAATTTTAGCTGTCCTTCAGCAGTCAGCATTCTCTAGTTTGTGTTAAAAAGATGTAACTGGGGTAAAATAAATAAATAAATAAATAAATAAATAAATAAATAAATAAATAAATAAATAAATAAATTTGAGACAAATGTTAGTTTCACTTGACCAAAGGTATTTCTGTGTTGAACGCATAGGAACATGCCCTGATGCATGCTCAATAATCCAGGTAGAAAAATCTAAAAAAGCTAAGTCTGGTCCTCTGGACACACTCAGTTGAACTTTACAGGATTTTCACTTGTTCAAGGTTCAACGCTCATCTGTTGTTTTGATCCAGTTTTTAAAGAGCTGTTAACGCGGCCGGAGCACGAGCATGACTTGGATGTGGACGAGGAACACGACAGGAAGAACGGGGCACCCCACCTGCCAAAGATTGGGGACATCAAGAAGGCCAGCCGCTACTCCATACCGGACCTGGCTGTGGACGTGGAGCAGGTCATGGGTCTGGAGAAAGTCAGCAAGAAGGCCATCCAGAGGACCAGACTTAGCTTTTTTAGCATAGGAACATGATTCAGTCAGTTTGGACTCTTCAAAACAAAAAGACACGGCTTGTTATAAACTTGTATTAACTAATTTGTATCTTCAGTGTAAAATAATAAAATATTTTTAACCCTGCTCATCAGGTTCTGAAGCAGAGGTCCAGTAAGTTTGGATCAAAATGTCCGACTGTGAAGAGTGGCTCACCTCCAACCCTAACTGTCTGACCCAGAACGAGTTCTGAAAAGGACCCAGCAGTTTTCAGTGTGTGGGCTTCACCTGTCCATGATGAGGCCGTGGGGGATGATCACTTTGTCCAAATCGTCCTCGTAATGTCTGGGGACACAGAAGAGGTCCAGATCGTGTCCCTTCTCATCATCAGAGATCTGGGAGAAGAACATGCAGCGGGATTAAATGCGGGTTTGTGTTTTTAAACACCTCCTTCCAACCACCTGTTGACACCAGCACGCGCAGATTACCGCGGTCTCAAAAGAAAAAAAAAGACTACAGAAGCCGACGTGGGTCAAAACCACACCCTGATAGTGATAAATTATCACGAACCTGCAGATATGAAGCCATGTTCCCGGTGCGGTCGGTCTCAGCAGAGATTCATCAGAAGAGTCATGTTCGGGTTGGACCAGCTGCGTCTTCTTCTTCTGAACTGAGCTTTTAAAGACTTGACGTTAGAGTCCACCTCACCTGCACAATAATCCGAGTCCTCCCACTCTGAAAACCCAGACCCGGTTCGACAGAGGCAGCACGAGACTGAGACGAGCTGCGAGGGAGGAGAGGCTGCCGAGTGACGCAGTAAAAAAAAAAAAAAAAAACTTCATCCATGAGGTAACAACTCCGAATGCTCTGAAGGCTGACTAATAATATTGATTTACTTCTAATTAATAATGTATTAATCTGACACTAAACAAATTGTGAATAGAAACTGAATGCAATGATGTGGAGATGGCAAATGTCAATATTTTATTCATAATAGAACATAGATGACAGATGAAAAATTAATCTGAGTAAATGTAACATTTTAAAGGAAAAATATCTTGATTCAAATTTCACAGTGTCAACAAATCCCAACAAAGTTGGGACAAGAAGCAAAAAGTGGCTGGAAAAAGGAAATTGAGCATATAACAAACAGCTGGAAGACCAATTAACACTAATTAGGTCAATTGACAA
>JARVLU010000002.1:19768486-19785898 GCA_031762415.1 Simpsonichthys santanae | reverse complement strand
ATTTTAATATTTGAATAAAAAAAGAACAAATACTAACCTTGAGGCCAGACTGGTAGGGTGAGAAATTTCCAGCGCAAAGACAGGAAAGCAGTAAAGAGAAAAGGAGACTCAGGCTCAGAAAGTGAGCGATAATAAAGAACAAGGAAGAAAGAAGACGACTCATCCACTGTTCTTTAGATTAAGAAACTAAACATTCACGACTCATCAATCTGTTTCAAGTGTGTAAACATTCAAACTATGACAGAAACTAGCAGACTTTTATGTCTCATATAAAAGCTGATCTGCTCAGCAAGACGAGTTACTCTAAAACTGAATTTCAGACCCCACATTAGACCAGAAAACAGATTTATTTTTTCCCCCCTCCAAGTTTCCTGCCTGTTGTTGGATCTTTAGTTTTATGAAACCAAAATTCCAAAGCATAACTTAAACTTAAATATAAAGTCTTTGGGAGTTCAAAAAAAAAAAAAACTAAATTTGGGGGATCTACAGAGGGAAAGATTTAACAGAACTGAAACAAACAAAATGCTTAGATAAAACTACACTCAAATCCTTCTCAGAGGTAAGAGACACAACTTTGATGATTTTGTGCGTGGGACAAAAAAATAAACTGCAAGAATTTTTTATACGTTTCACTCTTAATAAAACAAACAAATTCTGAAAATGTTACACTCTCCTATAAGATAAACACTTTCCCCTAGAATATGACTTTGGATCTTGTATTTAATCATCTGATTTCAAAGCAAGACTACTTAAATGTCAAAAGGATGAATTAGACAGACAATAGCTTGACCTTATTTTGAAAATCATGATTCAGAGCAACAAATGTGGCAGCTGATGATTCCTCCACATTGAATAACAACCACATTACCTTTTCTTAAAGAAGATAAATCCCCATGAGACCGTATGGTTTGGGATGAAAATGTGGACTTGAGTCAGCCCTCCTTTAATACTCTACATTTCTGTTTTTGTTCTGCACATTGACAGAGTCCATGCTCAAACCCACCTCTCCAGCTCACTGATTTTTTTGTCCTTGTCATTCTTCTCATTCTCCATTTCCCGAAGTATCTCCAGCAGGCGGTCCACCTCAGCCTGGGCCTTCCCAGAATCCTCCTTGTGACGAGCTACTTCTTGCTCCAGACTCCTGATGCGTTCAGCCAGCTCTGTGTTGGCTTGAGCTTCCAGCGCTGCATTCTGAGCCTGACAAGCGACAAAATCTTTATTAGAAATCACTGATGGGCCAATAAGCACAAAACGAGACGAAGGAAAATGAAATAAAAAAAAAAACACTATTCTTATGCAATCTCACTCTCTTTAGTTGGTTGTCCAGTTTTAGGCACTCTTCCCTCTTCTGCTCCAAGACAATCTCCAAACTCTTGAGTTTGGCATCTTTCTTCAGGCCAGAAGAGGCCAGGGATGAGGCATGCTCCTTCAGGTCTAATAGAGAAGTCTGCATACCAAAAAAAATAAATAAATTTTGCGGCTAGTCAAACTAACAAATCATTAAAGTAAGAAAACAGAAAATACAGTGGATCTAGGAAAATAAAGTTGTCAAGAACAATCATAAAGCTAGGACAAATGGGAGAAAAAAAAAACGCTTAATTCTGATGTTTTATGGTATTTATAGAATTACAACAGAAAATGAAAGTTACGAATTTAACTACGGTTCTATGAATCTCGGATGACCGCCAGAGGGCGGTGCTGAAAGCACTGAATGTTCCATTTGCTGCTACATAGACCTTAAGCATCAGAGTGACCCTTACCAAGGAGAGACTAGAGAAACTCCAGAATGGTGGGTACTGCGCAGGAGACTGGATCCTCATTGTGCTCAGATCACCATTGGGAAAACAGACGCCACCTGTTTTCGTACTGCTGACGAGTAGAAGGTGCCCTGGCGCCCAAGATGGTGCGTCCATGGGGCTCAAAACTCTAGTCAGCTGCTGTCCTGGCCTTGCAGCGGCCACACCCACAGCTGAAGACATTGAGGATTGGGGTGTCATAGCAACCTCCCCAGCTGAGACACCAAGTCCTTCCTGGTCAGAAGACACCGTGGGACATCCTGACATAAACTCTGTAGTAGTGGGAACCATGGTTGGGCTGGCCAATATGGAGCCACCAGTAGCATTTTGTGGCCCTTCTCTAGGATTCTGTGAAGGGTTGGCCAAATCAGAGAAAGGGGTAGAAAGGCATATAGAAGGACCCTTGGCCAAGGATGAGCCAGCGCATCCTGGCCCAGCGCACAAGACACCCCCGTAAGGGAGTACCATAGGGGACACTGGGTTGACTCCTCTGTTGCAAACAGGTCCACCTCCGCTTGACCGAGATCATCTGCACTATGTCGCTGTAGAAGGACCACTCTCCTGGAACAGACTTTTGGCGGGAGAGAAAATCTGCGACCTGATTGTGTCGCCCTGGTAAGTATGTCGCCCGCAGGGTGGACAGACGAGGCGAGGCCCATTCCAGGAGCACCCTGGACACTCTGAGAAGTTGTGCTGACCTGGTGCCCCCTTGGTGGTTGATGTGGTAGACAGCAGAGGTGCTGTCTGACTGAACGAGGACAGGCCTCCCTTCCAGGTGGGGCAGAAAGTGCCTGAGTGCCAAATGCACTGCACGTAACTCCAGCACATTTATATGCCTGAAGTAGTCCCTTTGGACCAGCGGCCTGAACTGCTCTGTGTTGCCAAACAGTGTCCCTCCTGTGGAGCTGGCATCTGTCATGACCACTTCCCTGGGACACACTAACACTAACATGGGGACACCCCTGGACAAATAATCTTCATCCCTCCATGGAGTCGGGGCATGAAGACATGGCCATGTCACTGCGAGTTTGCGATGCTTGTGTAGCCTGGCATCCAAGCAAAAACTGTTGAGACACCTCTGCCAGGGGCGAAGAGACAGCAGGCCTAAGGGTACCACCCAAGTGACTGAGGTCGGTTTGACAAGTAGTCATAAGAAGCCAACGTAGGGGAGCTGCCTGCCGAGCCTGAACAGATGTCACCCACTATCTGAACGGACGGGCGAGCTCTCAGAGGGTGAATCCAGAACCACTCCAAGAAAGGTGGTCATCTGTGAAGGAATCAGGCAGCTCTTCTCCATATTGACATTGAGGCCCAACAGGGACACGTGAGTGAGCAGGCAATTCATGTCGCAAATGGCACGGGCCCAAGACGGGGCGCAGAGAGGCCAATCATCTGAGTATGGCAGAATCTTCACTCCGTAGGCCTGCAAGGGAGAGAGAGCTGCCTTCACACACCAAGTGAACACCCTCGGGGAAAGAAAGCCCGAATGGGAGTACCCAGAACTGCCAGTGGCGACCCCGATAGGCAAACCTGAGAAAGCGGTGATGTTCTGCTGCAATAGGCACACGAAAATAAGCATCCCTCAGGTCTATAGACGTGAACCATTCTCCCCTTGTGACTGCTTGAAGGACCTCTGCTGTCATAAGCCTGTGCAAGGGCAGCACCCTTAGATACTGGTTGAGTCCCCTCAGATCCAAAATGGGATGAAAAACGCCCGTCTTCTTTTGCACAAGGAAGTAAGTTGAGTAACAGCCTCTGGCTTGTCAAAGAGGGTTCACTGCCTCGATTGCACCCTTGGCCAGGAGGGTGGAAAGCTCCTGGTCTAGTGCTCAGGCATTCCCTGGGTCGGTGATTACAGTCATTTTGACCCATTGTGAGATGTGAGGCCGCCGTCAAAACTGTAGCCAGTAACCATGGGTCAGAGTGGCAACCACCTATGCGTCCACGGTGTAGGCAGCCCAGTAACTGAGTTGCTGGTGGGAGAAATATCCAACGGTCAGCCTGGTGGCATCACCATCTCTCTCAACGGCCCTTAGGGGGCGACGGCCAGAGCCCCTGGTCCGAACCTGCACAACTGGTTGGCGGACCAACTCACGAAAGGTCCTGCTGGGTCTCTGTTGAATTGCACAAGGTCAAAGACCCTGAGGCGGCGGCCGAATGCCGGGGATAGCCAACGGACGCCTTGGACATTGAGGAGGTGGAGGGGGCATCGCCCTGCTAAGGGTCGAAAGCTGACACCTTGTGTGTCGTGCCTGGACGGTCCATTTGAGTGCTTCTAAGGCAGCCGGACCGAACAACTCCCCCGGCACCACTGGGAAATCACGGAGGGATCTACGACATGGCTCGGTCAATGTTGACTGTGCCAACCAGACCTGTTGGCGAGCTTGGACCAAGAAGGACATCATGCACCCAAGTTCCCTCATCATCAGCGCAAAGGCCTGAAGCACTGCATCGCTAAAGCCCATTGCTGCTGTCGCACCGCTGGTGCCCTGAAGGGACGCGGAGAGGGCAAATATGATATGTGCCAAGGAACTGCCGAGGCGGCCAGCACGCACTCCGGCATGATAAGCTCTGCAGAGCAATTCGTCCGTGATGTGACACTGAACTCATGGGCACCAAACATCACTGCACAGAGCTGCCTCTGGTGATACGATGAGTGAGGCAACAGCAGGTTCGATTGACAGCATACGGACCAGGCCTGCCACAGCCAGCTCATGCATAGCCGCCAACACTCGGGCATCTGCAGAGGCGCACCCAGGCCCTTGGGTCCCGCCAGCAACCATGCAACTCGTTCAGGTACTCCTCCGATGGAGGGACGGAAAAGGAAGGAGGGGCCTGTCCATGCCTGAAGAAGGCACTTCCCGGGGTGGACCCCTCTGGTTGCGGGATGTCCAGCTGCAGCTGTGTCAGGGCCATACACATGACGTCCTGCATCGAGCTGTCACCTGACCTACTAAGTGCACTCTGAGACAAAGAAAAAAGAACCAATCACTGAGACTTGAGATGACTGTTCTTCCTCATCACCTAGAAAATGAGAGGCAGAGACAGCCAAGGATAACACATCTTCTTCCACAGCCAGTTCAGGCATGGGTGGGGAGGAGAGTCCAGTCGCTGCCACTGGCTCAGCCCCCAGTTGGAGTGCCTGAAAAAGGGACTTAATTTCCGCTAATTCTGCGGACAGCTGCTCCACTCTCGTGGAAAGACCTTGATCAGACTTGGCTCGCCTCTTTTTAGGAGGGGCCACAGAGACTGCAGCCTCAGTCCGGCACTTCAAGCGCCTGGGTGGAGCCTCCTGCCCAGAACGCGGGAGGTCACTGCTGAGCTTGGGGCAAAACTGGGCCAGCCGAGCCACTCTTACAGTATGAGGCATGAAGCTGCAGTTCATGCAGGGGTTCTATGACAGGGCCTCCACCAGATGGTCATATCCAAGGCAGGCGGGACACAGGTCATGACCGTCATCCTCCTGGAACACGGCCCCACAAGCTGTGCAGCAGTGAGAGCTGTCCATGCTCCCTATTGTAGGCAGTTCAAGTGAAAACTGCAATTCAGCAGAGAGGCTGGCACCGCCAGCTACACCCAAGACATAAGCCGAAGGATAAGCCAAAACTGGGAGAGGGTGCGCGGACGCTAGCCTTCACCAATAGAAAACAAGGTTGGGGAAACATGAATTGGGAGAGTGTACGCGGATGCTAGCCTTCACCAATAAAAGCAAATTGGGAGAGGGTGTGCGAACGCTAGCCTTCACCAATAGAAGCAAATTGGGAGAGGGTGTGTGAACGCTAGCCTTCACCCATAGAAGTGAATTGGGAGAGGGTGCGCGAACGCTAGTCTTCACCAATAGAAAACAAGGCCAAAACTCAGAGGCTAGCACCGCTAGCTCAGCCCAACCATTTATGAGGTTGGCAAAAAGTGAATTGGGAGATGGTGCGCGAATGCTAACCATCACCAATGGAAGACAAGGTCAAAACTCAGAGCGTTTATGAATAATTGATAGAAGGTGCGCGAACGCTCACCTTCCCAAATTAGTAAACAAGACCAGAACACAGCTGGCTACATAAATACCTTGGCAGAAGTAATACTCACGTGTCAAACCTCACATGGAAATTGCCTCCTAAAGTGGACAGAGCCACACCAATGCAACAGAAGAGCCGCAGTCAAGGCAAAGTAAAGACTACTTACGTGTCGATCCACATGGTAACCTCCTCCCAAGGTGGACGGAGCTGCCACAAGTGGCAGATCCGCGAAATAAGCAAACGCTACTCACCAGTGTTGAAGCACAGTAGTCAACACTGCAGTTTGGGAGAGGGGCAAAGCCACCATAGCCCAAATGAAATACCTTGATGAAGGTTAAACCGTTGCGGCCCTCGGAGGGTGAACACACTGCTCCAGCCAACAGGTGGTCGGGCCAACAGGAGTAGGGCCTCCAGCGATAGTGAGAAAAGAAAATCCAAAGGCCTGAAGCCTTGGATCGAACGCGTGCAAGAAGAAAAAAGAAGCAGAACCACAGACGATGCTAGGCTATATAGCCTCTGGATTGCTTATCCGGTCACACGTGTGTGACGTCATCAATAAAATTACTCGAACAGCGAAAGCGCAAAGGGAACATTCAGTGCTTTCAGCACCACCCTCTGGCAGTTAGTAGGGATGAAATAGAACTACAGTACATTTCTGCATCTTTTTCACCTCTCTGTCTGACAGGTCTCCCTGCACTAAGCTCAGTTTCTCCTTCAACTCTTTCAGCTCCTTCTTGGAACAGTCAAGCTCCTCTGTCTTTTCTCTATCGTCTCGATCTCGCTGCTCCTTCAGACGCTCGATGATGCGCTCCTTAAAAAAAAAAAAAGAGGCATAAACAGTTACACACAATATTTTTAAACATACCTAAACTATACACCATTTACTGCCACAAAAATAACACTAAGCCAACTCATTATAAACTAATATTCACACATGTGAGTCACTTGTAACTTCACCTTTTCTGAAAGAGACTCCTCCAGCGTTGTAAGGGCAGTATCAGTGTTGGAAGTGTCAGCCTGTAAAGACTTCACTCTCTCCTTTAAACTGCTCATCTGCTTCTCCTTGTCCCGAAGTTGTTCCTGCAGGTTCTCAATCTGCAGATTAAACACAGTAACCATCAAGTCAAAGTGACCATTAGTCACATGAAATGTTCTGCAAAAGGAATATTGCATCTTTCAAGCTAGCAAGTCTTGACATTTTTGGGAAAATGTCTTCACGTTACCTTTTTCTGCAGGACATTAATTTTCCGCTCCTTAACTTCCAGCATATCCTTTAGGTCATGAATCTCCCCATTGAGGGTTCCCTTCTCCTCTGACATTTCCTGTATCTGCTTGCTCTTCTTATTCAACGTTGCCTCTTTCTCTTCTAAACGCAGGCGCAAGGCATCAACCTAGATAAAACCAGGCAGCAAACTTACCGTACCAACACAAATCAGAAACGGGACCTTCCACACGATTTAGGATTTTGTTAAAACTAAAGCAAGCAAAAAGTGAAGCACTTTGGTAGACAGTACAGTACTTGATATCAGCTTTTTTTTTTTGGCTTGCTGTACCTCTGTCTGTAAGATAGCAGCGCGCTGCTCCTTGGCAGTGAGGGATTCCTTGAGGACTTCAATGTGTTGCTTGCTGTCTGAAAACTGGTTAGTTAGAGTCTCCAATTTAGTCTGCAAACCAAGCAGCTCAGTATCCTTCCTGGAGAGGTCTTGTTTGACCTGCTCCATCTGAAAATAAAAAGATGACAAATTTAACTTGAGTCATACTTACCTAATTATAGTGTACGTGCATGAAGTACAGCCAGGAACTGTAATCACTCCAGACAAAATGGACCATCTCCTTTTGTTTCTGACCTTGTTTTTCATGAACTTAGTGTGACTGCGGTACACCTCCATCTGCTTCATCTCCTCTTGACGCTCTTCACAGCTCAAAAGTCCATTGGACTTCATCAAGAGCAGCTCCTCCTCCATGTCCCTCATGCTGCGTTCCATAGAATTGATTTTTGCATCCTGGGATAAACAGCAATAAGTCAGAATTTATTGCATGGCGTCATGAAAGACAACACACACAGGTAAACCCTCACCTTCATGTCAATAACAGTCTGTAAAGCCTTTGTTTTGGTGGATTCAGGAGTTCCTTCAAATCGGCGATGAAGCTCCTGTTAAGTCATAAGTTGAACAAATGGTGGACGTATATACACATTACTTTAATCTCAAGCAAAAATGTTTAAAGTACATAAAGATAGACATACAATTAGAACATTTGAACTGTTCATTACCTCTCTGAGTGCAGTAATCTCTCTGTCTCTCTGGTCCAGTAAACTCTCAAGGTGATGCCTGTGCATTTCTGCATCGGCCAGTCTCCTGGTCCTCTCCTGGTCCTCCTCTGATGCTTTGGCAGATGGTCCTGAGGCAGCAAAGATAGATACTTTGTTAAAAGATTAGAAACAAGGAGAATGGTTTCATAAATATGAAATTAGGAGGTTTAAAGCAAAACTAACTAGCAAAAGCTACAGAAGAAAGGGTTTTATGCTTCACAAAGTTGATGCATTTAGCAGACAAAACCTAAAAACAACAGAACCACAAGCACACAGACAAAATTAAGCTTTTTCATTTTCAGCTTCATTTAAAATTATTGTATGTTTCAGTTTATCAAATGTTACATTTCTAGTGTTTTGAGACTGCCAAGCTTGAATAATTGAAGTGATTTTGAAGTAACCACTCAAGGCTTTACGTCAGGGGTCACCAACGCGGTGCCCGCGGGCACCTGGACGCCGGGAGGGACCTCTTAAGTCGCCCGTGAGGCATGTTCTAAAAATAGCACTCATCAAGGAGCACCACGTAAAATCGTCATTAATTATATTTTTAAATTTAAGAAATAACATTTGCAAGGATGTATATTTGAAACAAAAATAATTAATAAATTTTTTAAAAAGAAATAGTTTCAATGTTTCACCTAGTTAACTTGCCATGGCAGGGTGCTCTTCTCATCCATGATTTTTGTTGACAGGAGAGACAGAGACATGTCTGAGTGCAGTGTGTACAACAGTTTTTGAGCGGGGGCAGGGAGGGTCAGCATGAGGGAAGAGGCGCCGTTAGCTTTTAGGCTAGAGCGCTGGCACTGCGTGCCGCTAGCTTGGCGCTATGTCATTGCCAGGGAAGGGGGAGTTCAGTTTGGTAGGCAGGTTGCTCAGTTCTGTTGACGAGGTGGGGCACCCCACTTGTATAATGGTGGGGGAAACACTGAGTTTTATGCATACAGTTTAGCAAGCTTGTCTGGGGTCAAAGTTCAGAGTCATGCGTAGACCATTCTCATCTCTTCAGCAGCGCAACTACAAAGCTAGTTTTACCTCCCAGAGGGGAAAATGGCAGGAAAATGTAAGAAAACACATTTGTACAGTGACTGGGAGGAAAAGGTCTTTCATAGTGTTGAAAGACAAGTGTGTCTGTGTCTCATTAGTGGCTGTGGTGACAGCAAAAGAATGTGGAGCGACACTTCATCAGCTAACACGCTAGCTTCAATGCTAACTAGCCCCCTGGTGGCTCATAACAGACGGAAGGCAGCTTTGAAACAATGGCAGACGATTTTCATGAGACACTTTCAGGTGTGGAGCTCTTGAGAGAAGCAATGATGAAATATGTGAAAAATAATTTATTTAAAAAGAGTAAAAGATGCAATGATTACCGGTAGTTAAAATGATTTTATATGTACAGCACTTTGTTGCAGCTGTGGTTATTTTAAAGGGCTTTATTAAAAAAGTATTAAAAATGCTGCAGATCTGAGGATCAATAGTAATGTCACATGAATCATTTAAATATGTCAGTTTGTTTATTATATTACATTACTGATACTTTATATCTGCAAGAGAAGAGTTATTCTGAAATATTACAAACAGTTAGTGCAAACAGGGCTTGATTGGAAGATTTTATTGTTAATAGGTTCTTTAAAATGCTACAGATTTGTTAATAGTAAAAGGCATATTTTGAATGAATGATACAAATGTGTTCATTTTTACAAAGCTGCTAATAAAATATTTATAAAATACACTGAATTTCAAACACAAAAGAAATAGTGTTTTATGTTTATATCAGTTAAGTCACACTTTATGCCCCCTTGTTCAGGACTGGAGCCAATCTCAGCTGCTTTTGGGTGAAGGCAGGGGACACCCAGGACAGGTCTGTCCCAGAGAGACAAAGAGACAAACAACCATCCACACTCCCAGTCACAGCTAGGAACAATTTACAGTCATACAGAAGAACCAAAAAGGGATTCAAACTGGGGACTCAAGTTCTTGATTGAGAGTTCTAATCACTAATTATCAATAATAATTGATCATATTTACCATGCTAAATCTTTACTGATAATCACTGTGGGGAGTTTTTAATAATACCGATCAGATCAGATGTGATCAGACAGTCATGTATTCACATGTATGTAAATGTATTATACTATAATTAAAGGTGAGCCGTGCAAATTTATTTGTATCAAACAAGTAGCCCTTCATGTCTCTCTGTCCCAATGAAGTAGCTTAAAGTCTCAAAAAGGTTGGTGACCCCTGCTTCACGTGTTTTATAAAATTGAGGTAGAGTTTGAAGAATGACTCAGGCTTATGTAGCATTTTAGACTTGCAGAAAATAAGCATGAACAGAACAGAGGCTTGTAGTGATTTCATGAGGCTGACTGCAAGATATTAATGTGCAGCTTTAATGAATCAAATCAGTCACACAAATAGCATTTTGTTACCATTTTTAACCAAACGTTCGTCTCAAATTTATAAACACTAGTATGAGAGTAAGTCGAGACACTTGTGCAAGACTGAAAAAAATGACTTATACAGTAATAAGATTTTTCCTCTGAATAATAAAAGTCATAACAATTCATGTTAACCTTTCAAGCACACAGTGATAAACTCAATCATACCAACAGACAGAGCTGTATGCAGTTCTTCATGAATTTATTTGGCTAAAAACCTGTTAGTTTATACGGATCAATTAAATGTGAATGTGCTTGTCCTTAAACCTACCTTTGGTCTGCAGCATCTCCAGAAGTTTTTTGATTGACTCGTCTCTGGCAACCAGGGTTTGCTTCTGTGTGTTGATCCTCAGCTCCATCTCCTCCAGTGTCTTCCTCAGCAAGAAAAGCTCCTTGACCTGCCTTTCATACTCGGCTTGTAGCCGCCGGTAGTTCTCCTCTGTAGGCTCAGACGTCAGGGCCAGATCCCGTCCTTGGCTAGCAGGGTCTTGCTGGAGCAGCTGGTTCAGGTCCCTCTGGATCCTCAGCTCATCTTGAAGAGCCTGAACAGTCATCTGCAGATGCTACAGAGACACAGGGGACACTTTCACTTGCTCTGATCTCTAAGGAAGTGATTTGCACAGGAGTACACAAGGTAAATTGTATTGATTGCTTGAATGACACGTGAAGTACAATCCCCTCCACTTTGTTGTAATAGTTCCTGGGAGAATATCGTTTTGCAGCCCGTTAATAAAAATCATCTTCTAATCATGAATTAAAATTAAGTAACATCCTGACGGATACAGCCACAATGGGCAAGCTTCGTGGACAGTGTTACGTTTCATGCCCTGAGAAATACAACTGGTGAAACACTATCAGCCTGGTATAGTATTGCATTGTTTGTGGCATCTGACGCCACAGCCACTTGGCCGAGATGCTGTGAGACAGCAACAGAAGGCTGGGTTACACTCTGGTCTGAACCAGCTGGGAGCGTTTTCAAAAGACAGAACAAAGAGAGAAGTCAGTGTCTGCCTTCATTTTTCTCTGTCCTCCAGCCCCCTCCCGTTCCTTCCTCTCTCCTTCACCAGAGCACACACACACACACACACAACATTCTCCTCCTGACTCACTATTCATCCACCTTCCTCACTCTCGTCCCATCTCCTTTCAATACTCACACGTTTTCTCTCACCATCCATCCCTTTCTAATCACCCTCTCCACCCTGTAAGGCTGACTCACTGCTGTGACTGCACCGATACTCTCCTTCTATCCATGCTTAAAGCCACATACATGAACAGAAACACACACGTTCATCTTCTCACCCTCACTGTCAGAGGAGAGATAACTGCCAGGTACCTGAGAAAACAACACACAGAAGAGATGATGCACTAACTAAGCTCATCGAAACAAAAGGAAAGATTGTGTAAACGTAATATTTTAGCTGTTTGACAAAGAGTAAGTGATCATAATGCTCCAGATATAATCTTTATGTCTGAACTCTGAAAGGCAGGCGATAACGTTGTTGTTCTGTACACTCATGTGTCTGTTACCATAATGTTACACGGGCCACTGGATGAACTGTAACAAAAACGTGCAAAAAGTAATCATTAAATGTACCGTAATTTCCAGACTATAAGACGCTACTTTTCACACACGTTTTGAAAACCTCAGCTTATACAATGCTAATTTATGGATTTTTTTTTTAAACATATTTATTTTTTTTGATGGGCTAACGAGCTTCATGCACGGCCAATTACTTATTGGTAGACTACTGTATTTTTATTTTATTTTTTACCAGCTATGTTACAGGCACCGTTCAGAAAAAAACATTTACTGTATTTGTGTGCGTTATCAGTACATATTTAATTAAAAGGTTTTCTTTTTCTAAATCTTTCTGTGTAAAGATCTCATGTTACAACGTGAACACTTATAGACAAGTGCAGCCTATTTAGATAAAATTTTAAATTTTCTTTTTAAATTTATCAGACGCCGCTTATATTCAAACGTGCTCAATAGACTGGAAAGTACAGTACATATTCAACTGGTCAACCCGATTCAAGATGGCCACTCCAGACAACTGATCCTAAAAAGCCCAAAATAAAGAGAACTCAGTTTTACAGATATACAGTAAAAATTTGATCTGGTAGTGGATGAGTTATTCACAAAACGTTCTGAGCATGATCGCGCTCCATCTCTTTCAAGGTTTTTTTTGTTTGTTTGTAGGAATCCATCCAGTTTGCACCAATATTACATGGAGTAAAAGCGGTCACAGACATTGAACTACCATTGTTGCCAGAATCTGGAAAGATTGTGGCTACAAATCTAAATCACACACATGTAAACACACAATTACAAACATGCATGTTCAGCTGGGCCTCCATCCATTGAAAACTGAAGGCCATAATCAGGCTTTAAAGAGAGAGTATCCACACTTGCTGTTGCATGTATGTCAGAGAGGGAGGTGGAGGCAGACGTATGAAAGCAGACATCTTTAAATTAAAGCACCCGCTGATTAGCCCCGCGCTGGTCGCACAAAACTGGGAATTAGTCTCGAGCGTGAGTGTGTGAGTCAGCAGGGGTGAAGGCAGCAAATTATACAGGAGGTCTGCCCATCCATTAAGAATCACAGTTAAACAAAGACAATTTGTCTTCATTAATGAAACTCAATTTGCTCAAGTGCTACAACAGTGTGTAAGTTTTTTTTTAAAGCCCTCACTGGATTTATTCAGTTACCATTTTTAAACACTTTTTAACTGGAGCACATGCAGAGGCCCATTCAGTCTGTGGATCAAATACTTTTTGTTCAATTTAGCAGTTTGTGTTGATATGCATCCCAGAAGCAAGCAAGAGAACAAACAGATGATAAGCACAGAATAAAAATGTAGCATTAAAGCACCCGACCAAAAACAGAAAACAAAAATTATTGATCTAAGCCGACAGTCTCAACTACACATGTAATACTAGCTGTGATGATTTTACTTTTCTAAAAATCCACTTACTCGTACAAAAATCTACTTGAAGACCACATTTCTATTCTGCTCACCACTTCCAGCATTTTCTAAAACATACTAAATTGCAAATGCAGCCATTAGACTTTGCATTCCTTTCATCTACAAAACATGAGCATATATCCGCCTATAAGAAGATTAACGAGATGTTGAAAATCTACCCCAAACCAATCCTGGGAGAGAATAGGAGAGAAAAACACTTGTACTAAAGCTGACACACTGAGTGTAATGTGCGGTGGGGTTTCTGCTCCAACATGTTTGGCATATCCAGCTGGGTGACTTTACTAAAAGCAAGAAAATTGAGTTGATGAGGTCAGAAGCAGAAATTATGGTGCGCTGTTTCAAACAAACATAAAGAAACACTCACCTGTGCTTCGTCCTGAATAACACGGTACTGTTCCTTCCAAACAGAAATCTTGGAGGCTTCGTCTTTCCTGAGAGCTCGCTCCTTTTTTAATTCTGGGCTCCAGAAGGTTTTAATTGAATTCATGGAGGAACTCAGTTTGCTCTCCTTGATTTCCACCTCGCGCCGCAACATCTCATTCTCCCTCAGAACCTGAAAGAGCAGAGTGAAAGTTTAGCACGCTGATTACATCCAGCGTGATAAGGTCATCTTGGTTATTGAAATTTCCTTATTCCTGATAGAAGAAAATCTGCTAACTAAACAAAGCGTGAGCAAAATACCTCTTTGAGTTGGGCCTGCAGGTCAAGTATGGTGTTGTCTCTGGCTTGTCTTAGAGAATGGGGGACTGTGGAAGCCATGTGGTGGTCCCCGAAAGCCAGAGCATCACCTGCTATCATGCCTGCTGGCAGCACTGCATTAGTAGGCACAGTGGTGGAGATATTTGGAGTGCTAGCTGCTACAACTCCACCGCTGCTTCTTGACCCATAAGTCACCCTCTGTCTCCCTGTGACAGTCACAGTACCACCACTTTTGGGAATGTGGTCACCCGCCACGACGACTTCATTATCACTCAGGTACATCGGTCCTGAGGTGGCATACGCAGCATTGAGGGACTGGATGTTCTCCATGGACAGGGTTTTGCCTCCTGCTCCTCCAGGACCTCCTCCGCTGCCGCCGGTGCTGTTGGTGCGTCGGTGCCCCATCCGAGGAGAGCGGGGCAGGCGAGGCGAACGACCCGATCCCTGATTGCTACTGCCACTTCCATCTCTTCCTCCGCTGTGATTGGCGTCTCCTCTGCCAACCGAGCGAGCACTACCGTACATTTTCTGCTGAACTGAATAAAGGAGCTAACTGCAGAATGGAGGTATCACCACAGGTGTGTGCAGGCTTTTCTTTTCGGACTTCTAACAGCTGGATGAATTTATGATGAGCCCGCTTTGAATTGGAAATAAATAAATATAAATAATCATATGACCATGGCTATGATATGATATAACTCTGCAACTTCCAATGATGTGAACACACTTTTCCAGGATTAAAAAAATATTACCAACCTGCAAAAAATAACAAAGAGAAAAAAGTCATTCTTTCTAATTTTCTCATTAACTGCAAATAAAAGATAATGTAGGACATTAATGAAATCTCAGAACACGTGTAAATTTGAAACAGTGGTATAAAAACTCAACAGGAGACTGACAAACCATCAGTAGGTTTCACCGTTAACCAAATCTCCTCCAGCAGTTATACAAATAAAGTCCTGTCTTATGTTTCAGCTACTTTCTACTTCCAATCCACACAGATGGATCATAGCTTCCTGTTAATTACGAGACTTTTATCTAAGGCAAATTTTTTTAAATAGAAAATTCATACTAAACAAATTATTTGTTCTAAACATAAAAATGGTCATTTGTGATTAATAATTAATCTGTTACAACGGGTAAGCACACTGATAAAGATTAATACTGTAATTTATTGCATTAAATATCTTACGAAAACCTATGCTGAGCAAGATACCTTTCTGAAATACTTTGTTCAGTAACATACCATAAAGCTAAGTATTTCAAAGATACTTTATAACCAAAAGATTATAAATAAGTAAAACAAATTCCTAGGAAAAAATATTTTTGGAGAAAAACGTTAAGAACTATAACTAGGTATTCGAGCTTTATCAAGTGTCACTGTGCATAAATTTAACAAAAGGAACTCCATGCGAGTAGGTTTAATAGTAATAATAAAGTTTTTACTGTTTTTGTTTGTTTGTTTGCGAGTGTGAATATCTGGTACCAAAATATCTCTGAAACCACTGGATGTGTTTTTCATTAAACTTGCAAGAATATAAGATGATTTTAGTCTAAAACTCTGGCACAAAAAGTGACAGGCGATATTCATCCCTTCAACAAATAAGGCCTTTCATTTAAACATAGTTAATATTGGCAAAAAGGCGTTTTCTTACTCTGCTCCTGTAACATAGACCACCTTGCAACAAGATCTGAATGTTTCAAAGCCCTCAAAGAAATCAAACTTTGATTTCTTTGAGGGCTTTTAAACATTTGATAATGTCAATAGAAATATCAAAGCAAATATGTTCTTGTTTTATAGTATTTACCTTGTTTTATAATATGGCATCTTGATTTTAATGTTTATAACTTTTAATTTGATTTAAATTGCTTTTTGTTGAATTATTGTTGTCTGTACTTTATACGTTATCCGTCTAAAACAGGTCTCTGTTGAAAATGAGTCCTGGTGACTCAATGAGACTAACCTGTAGGAGTAAAGGTTGAATGAAAAATCTCTTCTAAGAATGTGCTTTTATTTAACCTACTGTAAAAAATATTTCATTTTTAAAGAAAAGTGGGTAAGTTGTTTGGTTTGTGCCTAGGTTTATGTTGTAATAGAGTTGTGTAATAGGAAACTGCAGCAGGTTATGTTGGAAAGACTCAGACCTTTAATCCTACCTGAGTACTGAGAATAAAAATTCGCTTTATCATCAGATTATTTAGTTATTAGACTTCAGTAAGTGTGGCCCTGCTAACAGAAAAGCCTGTTTTCACACAGACTTCACCCAAATTGTCGTCCATGGTGGAGACTGAGAGGAGGAAAAAGTCAAATAGAAATGATAAAAACGTGTCGAAATGCTAGCCACACGTCTGAAGTCACGATTTTGTAGCAAAGGCGTGTGAAAATGTGACTACATGTACAGTACTGTATATTTAGGCGTTTAGGAGCGACTGAGCGCCGCGTTTGGAAACACCCATCAAACCATTTCCATTTTCCTCATCCTCTACTGAACGTTTTCAGCTTTTAATCCTTCATTCAGAGCTTCATCCACACACACGAGTCTCCTAAACGTCTCAGAAAAGACCTAAAGCACCGAAATGAACGTTAGCTCGCCGCCTCATAAAGAAGCTAGTCCATTCGGAATTGAGCGGTCATGCTAAACCTCTTTTTTTTTTTTAGTCGCTAACACAATAGCCAGTTGTAAAGAAGAGAGGAAAAAAGGAAAAGCTTTAGGAGCAAACTACCTTTTTTCGTTGTCTGGTGAAGCTCTGGTCGCTGCCAGATCTTAGTCCTCTTTCCAACAAGCAGAAGTGTACATGTTATATGTTATTTTTGTCGATGGACGGTTATCGTGTTCTCCCATCTTTCTGCCAGCAGCAGCAGCGGCTCGGGAGAGCCAGGGCGCCTCGGTGACGTCAAGCCCCCCGTGCGCGTTCACGAGTGCCTGCCTCGCCACGCTTGACTTTTAAACGCGCGGTCACGAGCCCCCCATAACTGGAAAATGGACAACTAAAATAAAACATTTATGTTAATAATAATAGCTATAATCTGCCTTATCTGCCTTATCTGTCTGTTTTAGCAACTTTTTGACATCTTGCTTTAACTTGTTAAAAAAAATATCTGTACTTCTCTCTTGTGGTTGTCTATTGTTGATTGTTCAAGGAAAATCTATTGCTGTATTGTTAAT
>JARVLU010000002.1:19717536-19731149 GCA_031762415.1 Simpsonichthys santanae | reverse complement strand
AGCATTAAACATCTTGCCTAATTCTCGTGTTTCCCTTTCAGCTGCTTGTCAGATGCTGCTTCAGGTCTTAGCGATGGTAATGAAGGAAACTCTACGTCTGGGGGTCGTCACGAGGGGCGCTCAATGAAGCGTCATCAGCGACGATCTGTTCGTAGCCGCTCTCGTCATGACAAGACTACAAGGGCCAAGCTAAATGTTCTCAGTGTAAGTATTTGTCCTTATGTTTTCCATTAATTCTGCTCGTCACACTTTTGTCATTGAACCGTTTCAACCTAAATCTTCTGCAGATTTCTAATGTGGGAGACAGAGTAGCAGAGTGCCAACTGGAAACGCACAACAGGAAGATGGTGACCTTCAAATTTGATCTTGATGGCGATAATCCAGAGGAGATTGCACAGATTATGGTAATGAAGTTTACTTGTTTTGTATTTTTGTTAACTGTTCTGTCATGCACACTAAACTTCTGTATTTGTGCAGTAAATGTTTAGGCTATCCTGAATATAGTCCTTTTAAATGGCAACAAAGTAAATGTCACTGAACAAAGGACAGTTACAAATGATGTCAGTGAGCTTATATTTGCTACCTTAACCAATATTAAAGAATATAAAGAATGAGGATTGTTTATTTTCCGGTGTATGTTCTAGTTTCTAAATTTCTTTTGCTTCTTGTTTAGGTTGAAAGTGAGTTCATCTTAGAGAGCGAGCGCGAGTCTTTCATTGAGCAGGTCAGGGAGGTCATAGAAATGGCTGATGAGAAAGGAGAGAGGATGAAGGAAGGCTTCCCCCAGGTATTTCTTTACAACGCAACACGTTATTCATGAAATACAGCAAGTTTTAATCCTTAACCTACTGAAACAGAAGATGCTTTTGTCTACATTTTTGTCTTTGCAGATTAATGACCAACAGCCTGAGCTGACAGTTCCCATGGTGCCAGGTGAACAAACTAAAGCCGATTAAAATTCAAACAGTGTTCAACTATAATTTTTTTTAACTTGTTTTCAATAACAACTAATCTGTTTATTTCTTCAGGCATTTCCCCCAGTACTACCACTCAGGTGGTTCATTCAGCAGGACGCAGGTTCATAGTCAGCCCAGTCCCAGAGTCTCGTCTTAGAGAACAGTTCTTTGGAGCCCCCTCTGCAAACACGTCCATTGGTGATGAACCTGTGTCTAGTAAGGGAGCAGTTTATTTCAAATTTGTGTTAAGATTACAATGTTTTATACATATTTGAGTAAAACCATCAAATTTTTTTTTTTTTTTAGCTCCTTTGGGTCTTTCTCTCTCTGCTCCATCTGGAATTCTCCAGCAAGCTTTCATTAAAGTCAGGCAGGCTCGTGTAGACCGAAGTAACACCCTCGATCCTGCTACTACTGAGCCAGAGCCATCCACTGTCCCGTCCACCGATGTTTGTCCAAACTCTAGCAGTATCCCATCTCCCCCGGAAGCTGTGGTTTCCACCACTAGCACTGCTTCTCAACCGGCTTCTGTCGCGTCTACTGCAACATCGTCACCTCCCATTCCAGCTGGAAGGGTTTCACCTTCACCAGTTTCAGCTCAGTCCCACACTGGAATCAGTGATTCTAGTCCACCACCTCAGACTTCAAATGAAACGGCTCACCCACAGGTTCCACCGTCTACTAGCATCCCTCCTTCGTCCTCCACGGTTTCCCCTCCATCAACACTGACTACTGTTCCTTCAGTACCTGGACCTCAGTCAAACAGTACCACTGTCTCTTCTGGTACATCCAGCAGTGGTGGAACTTCAGAGCAACAAGCTTTTAATGGTGCTGTTGCATCTTCTCAGCCCCAGCCTCCTACTTCATTACCCAGTCAGACCCAGATCCAGTCGCAGCCAGTAGAGTCAGAGGGGGCTGAGCTCCAGTCTAAGTCGGCTGGCAGAGATGACATCCAAGCCTTGGACATGAAGCTACGCTCGCTCTTTAAAGACCAGAGCACCTCTTCGGTGTCCATGGAAACCAGTCAGAACACAGGCACATCCTCTCCTCCCCCTGGAACCTGCTCCCCTCCTCCTGGAACCACTGTGGTGCCCCCATCTAATCTTCCTATCAGTTCTGGAGTACAAAGTGTTGTGGGCTCCACAACCACTCCATCAGGACATGCACAGACTCCTCCCTCCAAGGCACGGTCACAGGTATGTGAACAGTGCAGCACCTACAGATAAATCCAGTACAGTATACATTTGTGGTGAGTAGTTTTTGGTATTTTATACATTTTTAATTGTTTTCAGACTTTACCAACTGATTTTGATCCATCTGCTACACCATCCTCTGAAGTTATACCTCCGTTTCCTGGACCCCATCAGGTGAGATCCTGTTTTGCAGATTAAACATGAGGAAATAATCTACATTCTAAAAATGTTCCTAACGTAATAATTCTCTTGCCAAAATATCTGAATTAAGGCCAAAACATGGAAATGACACTGATTGACTGCATAGCCTTCAACATTTGTTTAAAAAGTGTGACTTGTTTATTCTGCCAGCATAAGTCTTTCAAAAATTTGAAAACATTTGTCTTTTCTAAATGTCGTTCAAATCCTCCAGTTGTGGCTTCGGCTGCCCTCACTCAGAAAGTCCTGCTCTTGTTGGTAGTTCACAGCAGTGGTTCCTGTTTCTAGTCAGGACCACTGTAAGCTCCACAAGAACTGAGTTAAAAACTTGAACCACGTTGCCAATTTTTAAAAAACTCAATTAACAGCAGCAACGTTTCTGTTTTTATGTCTCTTCTGTGAATAAACAAAAAGTTTCCCATATTAGCTCAGCTAGTGAAGGAAAATCTAACTACTGATGATGTCATACAAAGTATGAACATTCTGATTTCTTTCTAATGTTTGACCTGAAATATTTAGATTAATTGTTTTAACCCCGTTTATATGAACTCACAGGGTGAATAAATAACTTGAACTTTATATTTTTGGCCTTAAATTTTACATTAAACCTTTTTGTAAAACCTTTAGTAGGTCCTTAACCAAATTTACCGTACCTTGACTCACTGCTTTGATTTATTGAGGTGATGATGGTTTTCATAGTTTAGATTTTTCATGGTTATTGGTGTGTTATAAATGTTCTGGTTTTCTGTTTGTGTGAATCCAGTCACAACAGCTTCAGGAAAGTTTAGATGCCCAGCTGAGAAGAGCTCCAAGTCCTGAAACCATTCAACTAGGTGACGGTGTCCAGCTTCCAGCAGCAGTTTTCACTGAAGAAAGTGACAAAGTGAGTTGGAGCCATGTCTCACAATGAATCTAGTTAAACTGGTCTCAAACAGCTGAACTTCCTAAAACCTTGTGGGTTTTCTGTGTTGCGCAGACTTCTGTTCCACCTGATGAAGAACCCAGCAGTGCTCCAAATCCACCCTGTGTTGTTTCTTCTTCATCCCCCACACCATCCTCTACGTCTTCGTTTTCTTCAACCTCATCCTCCTCTTCGCCCTCAAGTCCAGAAAATACACTCCACAGGTCCTCGCCTTTACCTAAAGATTCAAGCGAAACCGATGGAGCCGCTTCTCTCCCTGCTGTTCAGACCACAAGTATCGGGCGTTTCCAAGTGTCCAAGACCAGCATCGCTCCATCTGAGCCGTCCGCTGCCTCTAAAGTGGGACGATTCTTTGTCACAGGTGTGTAGCAAGTTCAAAACAAGTTCAAAGTAGCCAGCTCTGGTAAACTACAGTAAAGCCTTTCTTTCAGTAATTCTCTTTATATAATTAAAAATAATGCCGTCTTATATGTTACAGAAAGTCCTTTGTAAATACATTCAACTACAAAGATGGCAGAAGTACTGAAGAGAGCAATTAGTCATCTAGCTAAATATTTGGTCTTAAATCTATTTTTACTACTAAATTAGTTGGAATGAAAGAATGCATATATTTTAGGTGTGATGTTTAATCTTTTTAACATACTAATGGTATTTTATTTTATTCCCTGCAGTGACTCCTGCCCCTGCACCAATCTCCAGTCCATCACATAGTTTGCAAAATAGTCCCTCATCCTCGACCTCTGACCCTCAAAATACACACCCCCCTTACAGCAGTGACAACAACAACGACGACTCTGAAACTGAGGACGAAGCCCTCAAAAAGGAAATAAGTCATCTTAGAGAAAAGTGCGTCACCGATTTGTTGTTTCACAAAAACTCTCCTTTAGGTTAAGACTCGCCCTCCTGACTGTTTCTTTTGTACCTCATGCAGACATATGGTGGAGATTCAAGCCTTGCAGGCTCGACAGAAAGTTGAGATAGAGGCCCTGTACTCACGGATGGGGAAACACCCCCCTCCATTAGTCTTTTCTCCTGCTGTGGCGATGGCTGGAGGCCGACGCAGGCTCAAAAGCAAGAGCCACAGATCTCGCAGTAGTGGACAGCCCAGTCCCACACACTCAGGTTATTATTGTGAATTCAATGTTTTGGCTCCTTTAATAAATTCACTTTCATGCCATTCATAGACCCCACCCCAGAACATTCAAGTGTTTTATGTTTTTGATATATTTTGTTCCTGAATTGGTTCTTCAGCTGGAGGTCACGGACCAGAGTCCTCTCCAAAGCGCAGTTTGCCCTCAGCAGTAAGTGGGACATCCATAGAACAACTCGCGTCCTCTCCATCTTTGCCGAGCCTCAGTAGTTGCTCCACCGGTACGTTAAAGCACCTGTTTTACACTTTTGACTTCGTAATAGATATTTGTGTACTTGTACATTTATTTATTTGCTTTAAGTAATCTTTGATAACAGTTTTGGACATTTGTTCCAGAGAATTGACAAGGACTAACTACTGTTTAGCGTGTTCTATATTATATGTGGAACTGCAATGTATTTTTCTTTATGGAAAATCAATAAAGCTTAAGCCATAAAAAAATTTGAAAAAAAATTCTTCTACTTCCATCTTGTGCTTCAAGGATTAGGTGGAACCAGCTCCACAAATGGATCAGGCTACTGTCAGAACGTCTCTCCTTCTATCTCCCTGGGTGCTGGACATGCTCCTCCTGCCTCTCACTCTCAGAAGTCCAAGGGCACCTTTACTGACGACCTGCACCAACTAGTGGATAATTGGGCCAGAGATGCCATCAGTCTCTCCCAGTGCAAAAAGGGGCCTAAAACTGGAGCACCTGCAGCCATTGGACTTGATGTAAGCATAAAAAAAAACTGTTACAACTTTGTTTCTGTGTTTAATATTTTTGTGATAATGCTTACTTATGATTTTACAGGTTATCCCTCCAGGCAACATTGGTCGTAAATTTTCTGCTCCAGGCTACCTCTGCTCAGCCCCTCCACCCTCCAATAGTACATCCACCACCATCACTCATCTGCCTAACCCAGGCAATCCCGCAGCATCCCTGGGGCCACGTAAGGGCTCTCTCGGCCCAGTTGCCCCAGGCTTTGGATATGCCTCTGCCTCCTACAGTGCTCCTCAGTGGGCAGGACCCACAGGCACGTGCCAGGTCAGCGTGCATAACCCAACACAGCCACTAAAACAGTACCAGCCGCCCACAACAGCCTCCGTCTCAATGCACCAGGGCTACCATGTGGCAACAGCACCAACTAACCAGATGTCAGCCAGCCATGGAGGAACCAACCCGAGGCAGACGTAGCCCAGTCCAAGTCCTCCAGCTGAGATGAAGAGCCATACGGAGCAGAGAAGACAGTCATTAATTGAGAACCACAGCCTCTCTTTGCATTTTGCTGATTAGTTGACTTTGTATTGTGCTTTTTTATTTCAACTTCTATCATTTGTGTATTATTTCTGGTAAAGAGTTGAGCTGTGTGGTTTGAGCCCTCTCAGGTAGAATTAAGTCTGTCTGATAATTGGCAGAAGAGTGCAATATATCCATTCGCAGCACAAACGTCCCACACTTCTCCTGCCGTTAGCTGTGGAAACGAGCTGTGACGGGTCGGGTGGTTGTACCCTGTAATGTATTGCACCAAAGGCATGACCAAAAGCAGCCAAAGGTGTCTTTTGATAGCAGAAGGTGCTGTTATGTCATTCCTGTTGAAGGGGAGAAGATATGGAGGGGATTGTAGTTCACACCCTTACATGTCTGGACTTTACACCAAGCTGGGCCTGAAGCCTGTTGAGTTAGTGTCATACAGACATTCAGCTGAACATTAACCTGGTTGAATGACTTGAGAGGAAAAGTAAAGTTGTCTCTGAGAGAGAATGTTGAGTGTACAGAAAGTGGAACGAGAGTGGGGGCAGTTTGTCCAAATGTCGTGTAGCGTTAGGAGAAAAGATTTGGTACGTTAGGCAGAAGGATTCTTAGGGTTGGCAGTGAATAGATCCCAGAGACGACTAAGAAAAAAACGCAATAATTGTGAAGTACATAAACTGTCCCTTTGTAACTGTGGCCTTAATTCCCAAACACATTTAGACATTGGCTTTGTACATAGAGATTTCTTCATTGGGTTTATGATTCTGTATTTAACATATTTCTGTCTGTGAAAGTACGATGTCATTGTGATTTAAGTTTTTTTTTTTTTTTATCATACAGATTTCCATATAGGCCAGTGGCTCTGCCACATGTAAGAGCGTTGTCCTGGTGTTGACCACCATGTGTTTGCAACTGACGAGATGACGCTGCTGAAGTTCTCAAACTGAGTGTGGACAGGGTGATGAATTTAGTCTTTTTATTCCCCCCCACCACCCTATTATACAAATGGAAACATAAAACCACTTCTCTTTGGGCTCAGCTGTGAGATATGAACTGTAGTTTGCTTATCATATCCTAGAAACATTTTTATTATTGCTACTATCAGGAAAGTATTTAAGAAGGAGTTCAGTTTAATGGTGAGTTTTCCAATTTTATGATTCATGCAGAAAGACTGCACAGTCACGTCACACAAAATATTCTACTAACATTTAACTGTGACCTCTCACATCACAAGTGTGTGGGGTTTCCTTTATCTGTGGTCTGTTTTTGTAAGCATATATTTAATACAGCAGACGATGTTCTCTATGGACCTGTATTCAGCCATCAGATTTTGATGTTGTTTCACTGTAATTATTATTAAGGTTGTTAAACAACATGTTGTTAGAGAAATATAAAAAAGTGCAATTGCAGGGTTGTTATTAATATCCTCCTCACAACGCAGGAGTAATCCTGCCATTTATTAAGCTGTCCTATGACTGCCCTGCACCCGTTTTCTATTCTTTTGTAAATATATGCTGAAGTGAAGTAAACGCTTTCATAGTTCTCGGTCACTAAAGTACGCTTGTGGTGACCCACTCAAAATGCACATGCACTCTGCAAACACGAGGAACACTTTAGTGCCTTGCATCCTCACTAATAAGTTCCAGCTCCCATCTAGTCAGGCAGCCACAAATTAACCATTTAACTAAACCAGAACGTGAAGTAAACCCAGTTCAGAACACGTTGACACTGAACCCGACGCTAGGACTGCAGAACAAAGAGCACATGGAGTAACGTGGAAACGTTTCTTTCCCTCTACATTTACATTTGTGTTGGTTGTGTAATCAGCTGTGTATTTATATATATTTGGCTCGTGGGAACAAGGATTATTTTTGCTGACATCTGTTTTTGTGGATTTATTATTAAACAATTTCATAGAAGCACGTGTTTGAGTAGCAAGTGAGCTGTACAAAGGTTCAAAAGTCCTGCTGACTCAGCTGTTGTCTCACCACCTTCCAAGAGTGCCATGCTGTCGTTGTGACTCTTTTTGTCTGCTTGTAGATGGAATTATCTTCTCTAGAGAAAAAAGTGAATTGCTGCAATGCAGAATATGCAATGTTTACCGTCTTACAGGGAGTGAGGAGTATTGAAAACATTTGCATGCTGAAGAGGTGTTGCCATCTTTGGTTTTGATATCAGAATATGTTTTTCCTTTAGTGAGTATTAAAAGATGTTCAGCTTCTTTTGAATGTCACAGGCACAACTTCAGCATCAGATTATCAGCAATTTCTGCATGTTAGCTTCGCTGGTGTTTAATCTTACAAATGAGAACCATTTGACAATTAGCCACTGTACAGCACAAAACTGCAAAAGTTGAGATTCACACGCCGTTCTCCGATATTCAGCCGTCTCCGTACATTACCGTTTGAGGCCACTGACAGTTACTCTCATTTCTGATCTCCTGACTTCCTGTGATTTTGTCTGTTTTAGTGTTTTTCACATTGTACAAAATGTAAAAACAAATAAAAATATCAAATGCAAGATTTTATTATGGCGCATCATGTTTAAAGAGCTTTGCTGTTGAACGTTACTTTTTTTATCAATAAGAAAGAAGGAACAAAGTACAAAAAAAAGGGGTTGAATGTTTGCAGCTGTCCTTTAGTGCATAGATGATACAAAATAAATAAAAATAAACTTACAGTTATAGTTTAAAGTGAACAGGTGTAAAGCTCAAGAGTCCAGCCGGCGTTTTTTTATTGTCTGTCCTTGTCTGTGTGGGCTGTAGACTTCACCTGAAGGTTTGGAGAAGAAATCCATTTTAGATTAAACTCAGCCGGCGGCTCGCTCGTCCAGACTGAAGCCTCACCGTGTCCCTGATGATGGTTCTGGTGGTGCGCTCTGTGGTTCACCAGGGCCTCCGGAGGTCTGCTGCAGGCTCTCTGAGGAGTCTTCCTGCGCGTCTGCATCTGGTGGCTCCCAGGAGTGCCGGGCCGGATCCCTTTAGGAGGAGGTTCACCCGCAGGACCGTCCAGATCCTCGATCCCGTCCAGAGAAAAGTCCCAGAGCTCAGGATCATCTGCAGAGAAGCAGGAAAACAAAAGTCAGAGGAGTAAAATGCCTTGTGCTCAAATGTAGAGTTGTTTCAGCACCTGTTTGAGTCGTGTTCCTGCAGATGAAGTTCTGCTTCTCAGACGTGCTGATGGCAGGGACACAATCTTCTCCTGTGGAGCAGAAACATGAAAGCTGAACTGGAAGGTGCAAAATGAGCCATTCTTACATTTTATATGAAAATAATTTATTTAGGCTCATGATTGACTTTTTAAATTGAATGCAACAACAACTTTACATTAAATAAAGCCACAAACTTCTGCTCTAACCAAAATCTTATGAGCAGTTTTTCAGACCTGATATGAAACTTGCTCTTTTAAATCTGTTGACTGAAAAAATAATTACTTTGCATGGACTTCTTTATAAAGCATCTAAAGGCTTTTTAAATCAGACTTCTGTGATTTTATTTTTTATCTACTCTTTTTCATTGTAATAATTTCTATTTTATATATATTTTTTACATTTTGTTGTGAAGCACTTTGTGATTTTCTTTTAAAGTATTATAAGAATAAACTTTACTTACTAATATTACAAGCTGTATAAGAGAACATTTTTTATAAACAAAAAACTGCTAACTACAGTGTATTTAAAGGATTGTTACAATTAACCATTTAAAAAAAAAATATAAATTTGTATTCTATATAAAATAGCTGAGTGGCAAATAGGGACTTATTCAAAATAGTGTGAACAAAGAATATCTGCCAAGTGCGGTTGTGATCAAACCAAACTGACCTGTAAACATGACACTTTTATGTCATTCTAATGTATCGTTTTCCATTAAACACCATTTCACTCGTAAAGTTTAGGTAAATTATTAAAATATTAGCAGGCTTGTAACGGGCGTAAATTTGAAGAACAGAAAAAGTTTACCGGATCCGCTGGACCTTCGTGCGACCTCGGCCTCCTCAGACTTGACCTGGTCCTGCCTCTGCTGCAGCTTCTTGGCCTCCATCTCGCTCCTGAACTTCTGCTGAAGCTGCTGCTGGCGCATTTTTCTCAGCTGCTTGGGGTCCATTTTTGCCTCAGACACGGCATCGTCGGCAGAGTCTGCGGCAGATCTTGGAGGAGGAAAGTGGTGGTGAGAGGAGTGACGACACGATGACACCTGAGAGACGTTTGAGTGCGTTTACTTTGAGCTGATGTTCTCACTCTTCCTGCTGGAAGCAGAACCAGCAGTGCTGGGAGTGCGGACCTCTGAATGGTTGCAGTCTTGGGGCTCCAGCGACGCCATGGCATGTCGGGCTGTAGAAACAGGATTTTCATCTCGAACCAGACTGCAAAACCGAGCCTTCTCCACCGATGGCTGTCCCTCAGAACGTTTAGTCTGTCCTGGATCCACCCCAGGTGGAGCCTTTGTGTAGACAAGGCAAGAATTAGTGGGTTTAATTCATGACATCTGTATAAATCTCTAACCAATAAGTTGTTTCTGACCTGTTTAGGGATCTTGTTGATGGCAACAAGGTACTCTTTATCCAGTATGCAGTTTCCAAGGACATTACCAAAACATCTCAACATGACAAAACCATTTAAAACATTAGATTTCCTGCACAAAACTAAGCAAAGTAACCAACTAGAAACCTGTAAACGTCCTTACTTCAGTGCCCTCTTCATGCCGTCTGTGACCGCTTCCTTTCTGGCCTTTTCCAGAGACAGAGCTTTAGACCTCAGCCCCTCGCTGACTCCGTAGCCCACATCCTCGTGAAATGAGCCATCCTGGAGGAAAAAGACTTCTTTCACTAATTTGTGTGAAAAACATGACCAAGATAAATAAAAATACTTAAAATTAACCGTGATCATAAATCAATTTATAGAAAGAGCTAGTGTTTCACTAACCTTCAGCTGCACTTTAATGAAGGCGCTGACTCCGACATAAAACTTTCCATTGATGAGGTCTACAAAGTCTGAAAATGTCAAGAATGAATCTGACTTAGTGGCGTTAAAGATGGATCCACTTTAGTTGTATTTTTGGAATTAACAAACCTTCTTGACTCATTTCATTTTGGGCCTTAATTATAATCTTTGCACAAATTACATTGTTTTTAGTATTAAAAAAAAAAACAATAAAATGAGAAGATAAAGCAGTCAGTTTAAAGAATAACTTTTGATATTTCATATGTTATGCACCAGTTTATGAGAAGCCGTACCAACGTTCTGCTGGGAAATGGAGTGTGACCATCCATTATATCCAAACATCTCATTGGCCAGGCTGATGACACGGTGACCTTCAATGTAACACACCTGTTGAAAGGACAGCTGGGTTAGAATGATGCATTTTGCCTGCAGAGTGAAGCTCTGGGTGGGGTCGAACGCTCGTCACAAACGGGAAAGACGAACAAAGACTTGCTTTTTGCCCTCCTCCAGCCATTCTGGTACTGATGTACTCCGGTCCCAGCCTCTGCTGCAGGGCTTGTTGCACTGCCTGGTACTCCTCAGAAGTGTAGGTGCACTGGACAAAGTCCACACTCAGTTAAACACAAACAGCAACAAAAAAAAAAAAAAGATGGAAAACAAACACCATCAGCAGACCAAACCTGTTTCATCTGAATGCAACACCAGTTACACTGCATGTATTCTTTTATTTAAATGTCTAGAAGAATGACTTGGAAAATTAGGAAAACTATTTCAGTGACATCATGAAAAGGCTCTTGAAGAAATGCTGAACGCATATTTTGTAATCATGCGGCAAACTTCTGGTGTTGACGGCCGCACTGAGTTGAACTCAGGGAATCTCTGTCCGACGCGTGTTTCCAAACCAATGTCACTCAGGTCATTTTTTATGCAATGATCAGTTTATTCTGTTTCAAATTTGCATGCTTTAAACACTACACAGACTGAGACACAAACTGACCAGGTACAAACAATTGATAAATGCTTGGCATAACTCGCTACGACATCTTATAACACGGTCAACAGAAAATATGGAGAACCCGGGTGCATCCATACAAAGCCAGAACGCAGATAAGCACGCCATTTATACCTGGTGACAGTCAAGCACACATCGACACACGCACCACCCAAGTGTCAAAGATGCACGCTCACCTGTCACTTCATCTATTGCTTATTTCACTCATATGGCTCTGTTTGTCACAGACTGCTTTATTTTACTTTAAAATGAAGTAAGTTTAAAAAAAATAAATGAGTTCAGTGAATCATCTCTGCACATCAATTTATTTTACAGTATTTGCATACAAACACAAACAACAACCAAACTGATGCACTTCTCTCTCTGAATAAAACAAAGAACGTACTCCATAACGTTAGGAGCTAGAACCTAACTTAGCAGATAATACAGTAATTATGTTTACCTGCATGGGTTTGTTTTGTCTGTCATTCACTTACCTGTCCAAAACACCTGGATGGTGCAGGGGTGCTCCTCCCCTCGCTGCTGCCCATGACTCCTGTGGTCCTAAACACACTGACGTAAAATATGACACGTTTCAAACCTTGAAAATCAATGGAGTCACAATAATATAGATATTTAAGGCTAAATTAAACCCAAAAAGGGCTTCTCAGAGGTGACATGTTCTGCACATATTCGAAGATAAAACTTACTTTACTCTCTCCTAATGTTACTTTAACTAGGCAAGGATTCTGATATAATTGAGGAAAATGTTGAAAAACAAGCTTACCACTTTAAAATCAACGAAAACGTTATTTAAGTTTTGGAAAAAAAAGTTTGAATATTTGGTAATTTCCCCTCAACGAGACGAACAGTTGAACTTCCCGCTCGGACTACCGGAAAAGGAGGGGCCTCATGCTGCTACTTTCTAGAATATCGGAAAACGGATGTCTCTTGGCCAAAAAAATAATTTCAGAGTTAAATCTGGTTAATAATTAGCACGTAATTTTTTAATCACATACAGTGTCTACATATTGTATTACAATTTATTATATATCAAAAATAAAACAACTCTATAAAATCGCAAGGTTTAGATAGAGAACTTTGCGATTTGACACTGACGTGATAGGTATTGAAAATCCCACACTTTTGTCAAGACACTGAAGGGGATAAAATGACTACAAAAAGAACAACAAAGGGCGAAACCAATCTGTAGTGTGTCTTCATGTACCTTTTTTTAAATCATTTTGTGTCTTGAATAATATTTGTTTTATCTCATAGTACCATTTAATGTGAAGTTGTGCATATTTTGTTAATCAGGTTTTATTTACATATTTTAAACTTTGGCTTTTATGGTTGTAGCTGTGCGTTTATGTCACATTCTGTAGTCATTTTATTAATCATTTATTCAGTTATGTGCCTCTGTGTGGTTTATTTTCGACTAACAATTGTTAGGTTGTTTAGCAATTGCTTGATTTCTTTCACATTTGGCATCTTTATTTCTCATTTTGACAATTGTTTTGTCATGGTCAAGGTTCTTTATTGTCATTTGCATCATATGTGGTACATGAGGTGGAACGAAATTATGTACACAGGGTCCCAGTTACATCCAAAGATAGCAACAACAAAAAAAGAAGTGTAAAACGAAACACTAAATAAGGATCTAAGATATTAACTATGATAAACGCTAAACGAATGCCAAACAGTAATACATCTAAGATACCGGTATATGCCATTCACTAATAGTGCAAAAGTACACTGAACAACAGCAGCACGAACAAGAGTCTGTGGGTGGATGAGTATGAATGGATGAATTGTATGGAAATTTGTTCATTTCATCTCTTTTTTTTTTCAGTAGTCCTTATGTAATTTGTTTACTAATTGGATATCTTTACATCAAGTTCACAAAAATACATTAGAAAACTTACTTGTTATCATTGTAAAGCTCTTCAGTAATCAGTGCAAACCACTTAGTTGTGAACGGCTAAATTTTTAATTATTCTCAATTTCTATTTGCATGGGATATATACTGTATAT
>JARVLU010000002.1:19654839-19675642 GCA_031762415.1 Simpsonichthys santanae | reverse complement strand
CATACAGTATATACAGTATACTGTACATACTGTACTGTATATATATATATGAATGTTTCTGTTCAGCGCCCTGAGATGACTGCTGTTGTGGCTTGGCGATTTCTGATTTACACTGGAATCACAGCTGCAGGAAATGTGTTGCTATCTGCTCATAGGCTTCTCCAGCATGTGGACGTGCATCATCATGCTTTTTAGTGAGATAAAGTTCCCCTGCTTGGCCTCTTAATGGCGGTGAAGAGGTGAAAGGTTTAGCACTTTAATGCCTAGGAACACTTACTTTTATCAGTTTTCGTTTCTAATCTACTTTTTTTTTTTTTTTTTTACAAACATCTTGCTAAACAAATTATTTCCTCCATCATTGGTCAAAGAACAGCTGAGAAATCCTTCAGCCTGCAAAAAAAAAAAAAAAAAAAAAAAAAGTACAAACGCTGTGCACAGATCATGGTCACAGTGTAAAAATAAGAGAGTTAAGTGGCTTAACAAACTTTACAAATTGGACAATGTATGAAACATGAGCACCTTGCATGCTACCATTCAAACCTTATATCCTGTGGTGGTACTGACACCCAAACCTGCGCTCTGAAAAACTAAAGCCTCATTATCTGAACTCCCTGCCAAGCAGACACCTCATTTAGCTCATGTGACTGTGTTTTTTTAACCTCTTATCCTGAACCAATCAGCTAAAGAGCCCAAACCTTAGGTTAACTGTACATGGCGAGATTAGCTTCTAAACTCTTGTTGAGGATTAGTGCAGTCTGAATAAAATATAAAGTACAAGAGATATTTCTCCCCCTGGCACTGCATCTGAATCCAGCAGGCTTCTCCACAGTCCTGACTTTTATTACTCAAGAGCTCAACTACACAAAGCTTACAGTAAAAAATGAAATATGCTCCCACACATTGGAGTAACAACCTCTTGGCTCCGTGCAGCAGCCAGTAACCGTGCTTCAAATGCATATTTCCCCCCCGTGACATCTGTCAGTCACATGTCTGCAGATACACCAACAGGAAGCTTGGGAAGCTCCGGCCAAAACAACTGCGACACACATGTATGTTTAAGCTTGTGACACATTGATCATTACGGCATGGAATGAGAATGCACGACAAATGGTCCTCGTTAAACGCCGTGAACAGAAAGATAAACGGCGCTGCAACAACGTGGTTACAATGAAAAGTGTGTTTTCTAAAACGTGCATGTTTTGACTGACGTCTAATTGTTGCAGTTACTGTATCTTCACAGTGAGGTGGAACTATCTGGGCATGCTCTCGAGCTACACGCGTATCGCCATCCCACAAGCTACATCTGCTGACAGGTACATCAAAACAAGCGTTTCCCCTCCACCTGTTTCTCCTTTGAGACGCCTCACGCCTCTCCTCTGCTGCTCGGCTCCATCGTTTCTCCTCCCTCCGTCTCTCCCTCCCACCTCTCACTGTCACTGCACTTCCCAAACATAGTTTTACACCCTCCTCTTGTTTGACTATATCTTCTCAAGACACAATGAGGTTAACAACGCTGTGCGTATGTGGGACCCTGCTGGCCCTCTCAAGCTGGATCAGAGCGGAGGATGGACCTCACCTGGGGGATCGAGGATTTGGGCCTTGCGCTGCAAGTTTGAAACCCGGAGGAGCGTGCAGACCGGGGCAACCTGACAGCACGTGCCCTTACCTGCTCAGTTTGCCCCCGCTGACTGTTCATCTGCCACGACACCTCAGAGAGCTGGAGAATATCATGCAGGACCTGCAGAAACTCAAGGACAGTGTGGAAGAGCTGAGGAAGATGTGCGCAGACTGTACAGAGAGCCGAACTGAGAGAAAGTGTGTGGGGCGAAGAGACGAAGAGCAGGAGAAGCAGACTGAAGGTAAGAGAGAGGATGTGAGGAGCTGGGTGAATGTGAGGCTTGAAGAGGCCGGCAGACGTTTCAAACAAGAGGGTGGAAGCGATGGAGAAAAGGTGGGAAAGACTGATGAAGAAAACAGCAAAGAAAGAAGCTTGATTCTGGAAGAGAAAGGCAGAAACAAGTGGGAAGCAGACAGAAAGAGCAACAAGGGAGTTGTACAAGAAAAGGAGAGAGAAGAAGCTCCGACAGAAGTGGGGGAAAGGGATGGGAAAACGAGAAAAGAGGCTGCAAGAGGCGAGGACATACTGGAGCAGGAGAAGGTGCCGACTGCTGGTGGAAACACGAGAACGGTCGATGTGACAAGTGGAGAGGTTTTTGAGACAACGCACAGGGAGTCCACGGACCTGTTCGATGCACTAAAAGGAAATTTGAAAGGATTTCAAGAAGATAAGTTGGAGAACGCCGAGGAAAAAAAGATGCCCGCTAATGTGAAAAGAAAGGAAAAGACAAAAGAAGACGGTGACCCTTATGTTTGGCAAGATGAGATAAACAAAACAGACAAAAAGACCAAAACTGAAGCCAGTGATGGAATAAAGATGTCTGAGAACCACGAGAGCCACGAGGAGAATATAAATAAGGAGCAAGAGCACAGGGAGGAGACGAGGAAGGAAAAGGGAATAAAAGTGGACCAACATAATGAGAAACTAAAACACGCTGAGAGCACCGGGCACACGGGAAAGGAGAAAGCAATAAAAGAGAGGGAGGAGGGTGAAAAAGGCAGGGAGATGGGGACGGAGATAAAAACAAAGAGTGTGCAGATTAATGGTGATGGAGAATTACGCTCGAGAAAAATAACTGAAGGGACAGACATTTTATCCGTCAGCCCAACTCTTTCTTCAACATTAGCTTCAAACTTAGATCCAAACAAAGTTACAATCTTTACTTCATCTCTTCCATCACCTCCTTCGCCCATTTCCACTTTGAGCTCGATCACAGACGTTATTCATGACACAAAAGCTGTGTATGGATCAACGCAAAGCACAGGCCTCGGAGCGGCTCATACTTCTGAGCCCAAAGGCCACAATGCAGATTTCACCAGAAGAACGTCTCTAGGTGAGGATGGACAGGAGACAACCGGCGCTACAGCTGGGTTGAACTCTGCGTTCACAGTCAAACCTGGAGCAGGTTTACAAGGTTACCAAAGGTCGACCACGACAAGTCCAACCTTCACAGCTCCTCATCGGAAATTAAACACAACTGCTTCACCCAGAGTTACAGATCAACGCAGCTGGACGCCTAAAAAGAACGTCAGCCTAAATATCAAGACTGGCCTGAAACCCCCTCCAGGGCGAGTGCTGAGGCCCGGTGACAAGCATAAGCCAGGAATTAAGCCTGAAGCAGAGCAAAAGCTAAAAAATCCAAAGAATGACCGTAAACCCAACCACGCTCCTGCTCCTGACAAAAAAACTAAATATAACCAGAAGCAGAAGCCTCCTCCTCACAGATCTACATCTGAAAACCTCAAACCTGGCAACAACTCAGAAAATATACACAATTCTAAATTTACTCGAAAGACCCCACCTCAGCTTTCAGCTACTAATAAAAATCTGAGAAATAATTTAACGCACCCCTCACCTCAAAACAAGCTGCCGTTTCAAAAACCAAATTCTGCTCTCAAGTTTCCAACTTCTGTCCAGAAAGCTGCGTCTCAAAGACCTCAAACTGTAAACACATCCCGTTCAGACAGAGAGAATTCAATGAGCAAACAGCACGTTCCGGGCGAAGCTGCCGTCATCCATCAAAAGTCCAAGTCTGAGACGAGATTTGTTCATCCTTTCGTGACTAATCAGCCCGATCAAAAAGAAACGCCCGAAAAAGATCAAACCAAACCTGATGAAAAGTTTGACTTGAAGCGAAATGTCAAACCCCAGTCAGACTCTAAAAGAAGTCAGACAGGACCGAACCAACGGCGACAAACAGAGTCAGTGGAAACATCTGATGAAAATCCATCGCAGGAGCTCGAGTCCAATTCAAACGTCAGACCTGGACAGAAAATAGCATCCGATGCAGTTAATGTAAGTTTTGATCAAATGAATAAATCCAGTCAGGAGATCCCTGAAAGAAAGCCCAAACTCAAACCAGTTCAAGAGCCTGAAAATAATAAAAGTGAAACAGCTACACTGAAACCTAACAACAAGCGTTTACCCGAGACTGTAGAAAAACTGGATGAAAATCCTTTCGAGGAATCCAACTTGGATTTAATACCTGGACAGAAGATTACATTTAATGCGCCCTTTGATCAAACGAACAAATCTAGCCAGGAAATCTCTAAAATTAAACCTAAACCAACTGAAGAGTCTCCGTCTAAAACTGAAACAGCTGCATCAAAACACAACAAACAGCCTTCAACTGAGTCTGAGACCAAATCAGATAAAAACCCAGTCTCAGGGCCAGAGCCTGACCAAGATTTATTATCTGGACATAAAACTACGTTCAACCAAGTTAATGCAACCAGTGACCAGATGAAAACTTCCAGTCAAGAAATTCCTCAAACTGAACACCAACCTGAACTTCAAGAGTCGAAAACTAAAAGTGAAACAGGGACACTAAATCTTAATAAAAAGCCTTTAACTGAGGACAAATCTGCTGAAGATTCTGCACATGAGCCTGAATCCAACCAAGATTTAAACTATAGCCAGACAACGTCCAGTCGAGTTAATGCTAAGAAATCTAGTCAGGAAAAGCCCAGAACCAAACCTAAAACTAAACCTGAACTGACTGAAGAGCCTACATCTGAAACTGAAACAGCTATACCAAAACCTGACCGAAAGCCTTCAACTGAGCCTGTGTTCAACAAAGATGCTGCACAAGAGCCTGAATCTAACCAAGATTTAATATCTGGACAGAAACTTACATCTGACCAAATCAATGAAACAACTGAACAGATAACCTCTGGTGAGGGAATTCCTAAAATCAAACACCAATCTAAACCTGATCAAGGTACCAATAAAAGCAAAACAGGAGCTCTAAATCCCAACCGAAAGCCTCTGGCTGAGGACAAATCTGCTGAAAATCCTTTACAAGAGCCTGAATCCCACCAAGATTTGAACTACGATCCAACAAATACACCCAGTCGAGTTACTGCAACTTCTGATCAGAAGCCTGAATCCAGCCAAGAAACCTTCAGCATTAAACACAAACCCAAGCAAGAGCTTAAACCTAAGATTGAAACGACACCAAAACCTGACCAAAACCCTTCAACCGGATCTGTTGGTGAGAAAAAACCTCCACAGGAGCCTGAACAAGACTCATTACCTGGAAAGAAAAATACTTCTGATCAAGTTCGTGCAACCCTTAATCAGATAACTGATTCCAACCAGGATGACTTCAAAATTAAACCTAAACCTAACCAAGAGCCTAAGAAAAGTGAAACGGCTACTCTAGGACCTAAACAGAAGCCTTTAATGGAGTCAGCAGAGAAATCTGGTGAAAATCCTTTACAGGAGGCTGAATCCAATAAAGACTCAACATCTGGACAGACGCACGCAGCAGACAAAGCTAAAAAAGTCCCTGTTCCAAAGATTAAACCCATTGACAGTGTCCCTAATGTTAACAAAAGACCCAAACCTGGTCCAGACCCCAAACAAAAGTTAAAACATCCAAAGGCTGTGACAGGCTTAAAGAACAAACCAAACACAAACGTTCACACAGAGCGCGCACCCCAAACCAACTCAAGTCTTAAAACACCAAGACCTGAACAACCCCCTGATCTAAAACCCCTTTTTAAGCCTAAAAACAACCTGACAGCTAAAACCAACAGAACATCTGAACCAAGGATTCCATTTCAACACAGACCATGGACCAGACCTCTGATTAAACCTGGAGCAAAACCCGTCCAAAGGCTAAAACCCCCAGTGCAACCAAAGCCAAGTCCAAGGACCAACAAAACCCGTCTGGACCCGCCTAAAATTAGCTGGACACCTTCAGAAAACAACCCAAACTCTCAACCTGACATGCCATCTACATCTGGATCTGCAAAACAGATTCCTGAAGTGACTCATTCCCCACGAGAGACTGACTTCAGCACAAGCACGAGGAAAACCGTCTCTCAGGGTCCAAAGACCTCTGACAGTTTGGACAGGGAACACTCCCCTCGTCTTCACACACACACCGAAGACTTCCTGTTGAGTCCAAACAGCCGGACTGTGTCTGATCTGAGGCCACAAACAGCCCGTCAGCCACCATCCATCCCAATGACAACAAGACCAAACAAAATCCACCGTGGGTTGCTCCATCGTGTTATCTCAAGCACCAGTCCAGGATCCACACAGACAAGTCCGGTTCCAAAAGCTGACTTCAGTGCACATGACAAGATCCATTACAACAGGGAGGAAACTGCACCTGCAAACCCGATCCTGTCCCCCAGTTTGGAAACGACTTCCACACCCAGCCCTGACCGTAGCTCGACGACCCGGGCCACTTCTGGCTTTGAGCCTTCGGCTGCAGAGCCGACCACTCCCAGTGCACGAGAGCTGAGAGTGAAAATCAACCAGGTGGCTGCCTTTGTCAACAACAGCCTGAACCCTAACAGGAGAGTTGGGCTTTCAAACCTCGAGGGGTCCCAGAGAGGCAGCGGGCCTGACACCAAACGGCCGGTCCAAACGAAAGGCAAGAGATTTACACGTTTCTGCATGTTTCACTAGAAACACCACACCTAAACTCACACTGATTCATCTTCTTTTGTAAAACATTGTTTCTGCACAAGAATTTACAAAAACTAGAGGAATTGCAAAATTATAAGAAGGAAGTGGAAGTTAGCTAAAAAAAAAAAGTGGAATTTGGTTAAAAAGATTAAAATAGCATAAAACAGCAAAATAGTAGCTGAAATAACTGAAACTAGCAGAAATAAGCTGAAAGGAGCAAGCTGAAATTAATAGAAAGAAGTTAAGGCTGAAAGTGGCAGAAATTATCACAATTATTTTTCTGAAAACAGCTGAAACTAGCTAAAATGCTAAAAAGTTAGCTGAAAGGGTAGAAAAAGCTTAAATTAGCAGAAGAAAGCAGAAAAAACATGATTGCAAATTAGGCTGAAAGAATCAGAATCAGAATAAGCTTTATTGACATTGTACCAAAATACAACAAAATTAGCACAAAAAAGTGGAAATTACCTGAAAAAATTAAAAATTTTAAAAAAAAAAAAAAAAAAAAAAAAAAAAAAAAAAAAAAAGCTATGCAGTAGCTATAAAAGCAGAAAGAAGCTAAAATTACCAGAAGGAAATTGGAGAGCACATTTTCACTGAATTAGTCAGGAAAATTTTTAAATTAGTGCAAAAAAATGTCAAATTTGCTGAAAAGGCTAAAATTAGCATAAAACAGCTAAATAGTAGCTGAAATAGCAGAAAAGGCTGAAACTTGCAGAAATAAGCTGAAAAGAGGGTGACAAGCTGAAATTTGCAGAAAGAAGTTAGAAGAAGCACAAAGCTGAAATGAGTACAAAACAGCTGGAAAAACAGCTGAAAGTAGCTGAAAAAAGTTTACATTTGCACAAAGAAGCTGAACCAGAACAAAATGTGAAAGGAGCAGTGAAAGGTTGTAAACAGATCTAAAGATTTGAAGGATGTAAAATAAGCTCAATTCATGTCCTATGAAAAAAAACAAGTGGCAGAAAAGGCTAAATATTTCAAAAAGATAAAGTTGCACCAATACCAAAAGTCACAGCAGGATTGTCCTGAAAGAGCTGAATGTTTTGATAAAAAAATTGTTGAAATAGTTTAAAAACTGCAGGACGAGAATCACGCTGAAAAATGTACTGAAGAAAAATGGATGGCAATAGTGTGAATGCTTCATAAACATTCACACAATAATGGTTTTTATACAAACCAGGGAAAATAAATTAACCTGACCTTAAACAGAAACTAAGTCAAGCAGCTTCAGAGTGAGAACAAATGCTCAAATTATCTTTATAAGAGACGTCAGAATAATTAGGCTGAGAGAAGGATGTTAGAAACCTGTGTTTGAGTGTTTATGACTCAATAAAAAAATTAATAAAAAGAATCAAATGAAATCATTTCAAGTATGGTGACCACACAATAAACCCCTCTGATCTTCAGATAAATCATTAGAACATAATTATGTGGTCTGAGATCATCTTGGTGGAATAAGTTCCGACTCTTAAGTCAAAGGAGGAATCTGCATCTGTGGAGCTAAAAGTGATGAAGTGGCGAAGTTAAAACCACAACAAGCAGGAACCAACAGCTTCAGGACATGTTTCTGATGGCAGCAGCTCAATGAGTTGCTGCACTGACGTTCTCTTTACTAAATGAGTTCAAATACGACGAGTGAGCTGCCACTAGTTGAAGGAATGCATATCACCCGCCGCCTTTCATGTGAGTTTAAAACAGATCATTTTAAGTTGACAAATGATGGAGTTGAAGCCATTTTGGTCAAACCTTGAAAACAACATGTGATATCGCAAGATGGCATGCTCAGAGTGTTGTGAATAACTCTCAGCTACCACCGCGCCAAATTTTAGCTCAGATTTCACAAAAGTTGGCTGAGTTATAGCTAGTTTTTTGATGGATGATAGAGATTTGCTGTGGTGGCCAGCTTGATTTTTATAGCATCCAGCGATTACTTAAGTAATCTGTAATAGGTTTCTGGAAGACTCATTAAAATCCGTCTAGTGGTTCATGAGATATTTTGCTAACAGACAAAGTTGACTCCAAAAGAGATAATAGCAAATTTTCAAACTGAGATCTTGCACAATCTGTTAGGGCTCATTAAATGAGTTGGGGATCAGTCTCAGCTACAATCAATTCAAATTTTAGCTCACCATCTGCCTAAATGACTGATATAGCCTTTTATGGTTTTTGAAGGGCAGCGGCAGCCATCTTGAATCAGGCTGACTCCAAAAGGTTGTAGAAATTATTCATTTCTCTAGGTCTCGTCAAAAATTTGTCCTGTTGTTCATGAGATGTTTTGCTAACAGGCATAAAAAGTTTAAAAACAGTGAACTAATCCTGACAGAGCAGGACATGATTTCATCATAGTTATAATTGTGACTTGTAGGACTATATCTTAAAGAAAACATAAAAAGTTCAACTAAAATGTTTGTAATTGTAAAGTTAAAAGTTATTTGATCCGTAGGGTCTAACCCTAAAAGTTGTTAAAAACGTGTGTGAAGAGACATTTCCACCTAAATGTTTTCCGGTTCTTTATTTGTTTTATTTTATTTGGCAGTGATGAGAGACTGCTCCGACCACCTGCTCAGAGGCGACGCACGAAGTGGGCTCTACCTGGTGACCCCTGACCTCCGCAGCAGCAGCTTCCAGGTGTTCTGTGACATGGAGCGGGCGGGCGGAGGTTGGACGCTCGTGCAGCGCCGGCAGGACGGCAGCGTGAGCTTCAACCGCACCTGGGCGGAGTACCAGTCCGGCTTCGGGGAGCTGGACGGAGGAGAGTTCTGGCTGGGCAACAGGCTCATCCACCTGCTGACCCGCGACAGGGACATGGCGCTGCGCGTGGAGCTGGAGGACTTCGACGGAGTGGCGGAGCATGCGCAGTACGAGCAGTTCAGGGTGGCAGGTGAGCGGCAGCGCTACAAGCTGACGGTGGGCGCGTACTCCGGCACTGCAGGTGATGCCCTGCGCTTCAGCAAAAGCTACGACCACAACAACAGGGCGTTCACCACCCCCGACCGGGACCACGACCGGTACCCGTCAGGGAACTGCGGGGCCTATTACGGCTCGGGTTGGTGGTTCGATTCCTGCATGGCTGCGAACCTGAACGGGAAGTATTATGTAGGGAACTACAAAGGAGTCCGGGATGGGATTTTCTGGGGCACGTGGCATAATATATCAAAGGAGTATTACCCCACAAATAAGAGACAAGCTTTTAAATCAGTCAGGATGATGATCAGACCAAAGGGCTTCACCCCAGAGGTGGGACACAACATCCAACAGGAGGATGCTCCTGACAAGTTTTAAAAATACTGTATTTAATATTCAGTTCACTTATTATTATTCATTATCAACGCAATGCTGCCCCTTTGTGGCGTTAGGCAGTGTTGTTTACAATGTTTCAATAACTGATGACCATGTGTCAAAGTCAAGGTCTGTGGGCCAGAAATGACCCTTGTCGTTATTTTCTCTGGCCCACAAGAATATATCTTAAATGAATTATAATCTGTTGGCTGGTCGGGGACAGATTGAGTCTGTATTGCTGGTCATTTTGCTTATAAAACTGATAGGACTTAGTGCAGACTTCTCATGGCAATTTATTTCAAGCATCTTTGATTTGTGCAGAAATGAGTGGTTCCTTTAAAAAAATAAATAATAAAAAACGGACTGAAAGCACCACAGCTTTCCTGTAAAGGTGAAAAGTAATTTATATAAGTTAGGAAAATAATAGTGTTTTTTTGTGTGTGACTTTTAATCAATATACAGTATTCACCTTTATTTTAAAATAAACAATAATTAGACGTATTACATCTGAAATCCAAGTTCAGTTTAAATCTTTTCTCAATAAACACAGAGATTTAGCCAAGATAGGACCAAGGTTTTAATTTTGCCCCCTTGTGTAACTGAACTTGACACCTCTGGTGTACAGAGTTTGTTTTTGTTCTTTATGATCTTTTTAAAATAAATTGTTGACAATGAAATGTATGACGAGCTATATCTGGAGTGTAACTCAGACGGGTATGTAGCAAGAGATGTGTTTTTGATCAGTTCTGAATTCAGACTGTTTGAGATGTTTTATAAATGTTTGTTCAAATGGTAAATAAAATAAGTTTATTAAAAAATTGCAATCCTTCTTTTTAAATTGAAGAAAAAAATGAATTTTTTTCAAAATTAACGCATTTCACGATTTAAATAGACTACATGTTAAGACTAAAATTTGATTGCTGTTGATGATCAGGATTGTTTTGGACAGGTGTGTTCAGTTTGCACATGTAAAAGCCTAGTTCTCAAGAATTCTCAATGGTGGTTAGCACTATACCTCAGGCACTTTAATATTGTTTAAAAACACTAACAGTTCTCCGTCTACTCCAGTTACTCTCCCTGGTCCAGCTGAGTCATCAGTGGGGACAACCTGCTGTTCACATGGTAACAGCAATAAGAGAATACGCAGGTTGTTCCAGGATGGCATCACTTCTCCTCCATATATAATATCTTACTGGAGACATATCCCAGATATCAACTGGAAGAGTCTGGATGACTCCCATAAATACAGTATTTAATTGTAAATAAGGTGAAGGAATAGTCATTTTAAATTATTCATAAAATATTCCCCACTAATCATTATGATAAAATTTAAAAGAGACATAAAGATTGATTGCAGTTTTTATGGTGACCTTCCAAACTGTGACATCTTTTTTGGCACTGCTCTTTCACATGCAGGTTTTGGAAGTTCAGCAGGTTTATTAATGACCATAGTTTAAGGGATTTTTCTTAACATTGGGACAATGTTTTATTTTGTTTTTCTAGATTCCCCAGAAAGGATGCTAAGTTTTTTATAATAAACTTGCTCATTCTTTTGGCCAAATTTTACATTCATAAATGTAAATTTATTAAAAAAAAAATAATATAAAAAATACAACACCATGTTTTCTTCATTTAATTAAGGGTGTGAAACTATATGTAAAATTAATAACAGACTCTACCAACAAAAAGGCCCTTAGAACAATTTATACCTGTAATCTTTGTCAAAGTAACACCCCTAGTTGTGTGTTCAGTGTTTGTTGTATACTTATCATTTGCTTGAATAAAGATTTAAAAAAGTTAAAAAAAAAAAGCCTACTTCTGACATTCCAACAGGAGGTTGGCTTGAAACACAACAGTGAGGCTACCTGCTGTGGGACAGATCTGGTTGGCAGGCCGCAGACTGATGAAGTCCTCTGGATGGGGGACGAAACATTTCTCACTTAAAGAAACTTATCCAGATGACATGATTTAACTATTTTGTTGTCATCTATCTGGATGATTGAGCAGTTACAAACCTTGTTGACCGAGCCTTCGCTGTAGCAGCTCCTTTGCTTTGGAATGGTCTGCCTCTCCACATCAGAAAAGCCTCCTCGATGTCTGTTTTTAAATCCCATTTTAAAACGTGGCTTTTGACCCCATGCGATATGTTGATTTTATTATTGTTATTTATTTGATACTCCTTTTACTGTTTCAGATTTTATTGCATAGCTATTTATGCTTTTTTACATTTGTTTTGCTTGTATTTTGTGCTTTTTAACTTGTCTGTACAGCACTTTTGTAATTATGGGCGTTTTTAAAGGGCTTTATAAATACTGTAATAATAAATAATTACTACTGATTGGTTGAAGCCAAAGGGGCGGGACCAAATTTACACATCCGGTTTGGGCCAAAGCAACACAAACGGAAGCCAAATAAGGACAATTCTCTTCAAAATAAAAGCATATGAGGACTTTCTCTTCAAAATAAAAACATATACTGTACATTATAGGTAACTGAAATGTAGTCCCTTGTCCATGAGGTGGAGGTGCCTATTCACAGACGAATGTCCCAACACAGGAGAGCCTCCTCCTCTGGACAAAACACAGTTGTTCACCTCCACGTCACGGACAAGGGACACTGTTTTGAGGACCAGAATGTGCACATTTTGGACCGAGAACACAGGTGGTTTGAGAGAGGGGTGAAGGAAGCTGCTTATATTAAGAGAGAAAAACCTCTTAACAGATTCCAACTTTCAAAAACGTATAATTCAGTTTTTAGGACGGATTCCCAGACGATTTTCACATATTGATGGGAACAGAGGAGCCTCTTCTGTGAATTAGACTAACAAAGACCTCAAGAAACCCCCACTGTTATTTCTATTAATCCATTTTAATTTGAAATATGAGACATTACTGCTTCCATAACAGTTAAGGTGTGAGGTGTGATTTGTCAATCTACATAGGTGTGTATCTTATCTCAGCCTTTAAAACCTGATCCCCACTCTCGGCTCTTTGAATTGAGAAAGCTCCTCGGATGAAGAGCGAAACGTCTTCTGTTACAAATAAAGTCCAGTTGTTTCTGTATTGAACGTTTTTATGATTATCCTTGGACTTGTATTTTTGAAGTTGAACTCTTTATTTTGAAATCTAACCGGATGTAGCTCTTGTTCCGTTAGCTTAGCGCACACTTAGCAGCGGTGTGACGCGTTTGACGTCTCGTACTGATTGAATGGCGGCACATGTAGTTCAGGAGTTTCAGTTTATGGTTCCCAGCAGTTCAGGAGTTGGTTCCCCGGCCGGTTACGGACATGTTTGGGGCTTCAGCAGCTCAGCGAGGAGCCGTCGGACTCTTCCGCTGCTGGTTGCTGACCGTCAGTCCCACATCAACCCCCCGGTGGCCTCTGCTGCCTTCTCGGTCGTGTTTCGGTTCTGCCCCAGATAAATCGCCAGCGCTCGAACCTCTGCGGCGGTTGGCGCTGACGGTCAGCCCCTTCACCACAGTGAAGGCCCAGGTATCCTGCAACATCACCGTCCGCCCGCTGGACCCGCACGCCCACCCCGAAGCTGACCGAGCCTTCATCTCAGTCCACGGTCCAAAGAGCCACCAGGTGGACTGTCAGAGCCACATCCAGGTCCACTACGACGAGCAGAACCAGGAGCTGGTCATCTCCACTCAGAGGGTCAACAGTCACGTGACAATTGAGATGGACGCGCCTCTCAAAAGCAGTGAGTTTATCAAAACAATCTGTTACAAATCAAACAGAATAAATAATTGAATAAAGTCCGTTTCTGTCAGATCTGTTCATCACCACTGAAGGAGAAGGAGACGTGGAGGTGAAGGAGATGGAGTGTGACATCTGCAGAGTGCAGACACAAAATGGCAACTGTTTACTTCATTCAGTCAAGGTGGGTCCAACATACTGTGCAAAATATAAACCTCATTTGAATCCACTCCATTTGTCATAGTGTCCTCTGTTTTATCTGCAGCCACTCCTTTATTTCACTTTAGGCTTCAGGTCTAATGAAACAAAGAACATCTGATTTGTTGAGTTCTATCATCTTTGTTATCAGGTGAACAGATCCCACATAAAACAATGTTGGACTTATTTAATGTTAAGTAAAGTATGCTTAATTAAAAGAGACCCTGTTGTTTTTGTTTTATTTTATGTCTGAGGTGACTCTCCTACAAACCTCAGTAAAAAGTTTGAGTTAAACGGTGCATTATAAATCAAAAAGTGCATTTGATTTTACAGAACTGGATCAAAGACTTGTTAAATGCTTCATCTCAAATGCTTCAAAACGATTTGCAGTTTGTTCAATTTGGAGATGTATCACCTAGTCTGACAAAAAAATAAAAAAATAAAAACCTGTGTTCGTTTACACGAGCGCTGGTTTGAAACCATTTTTTTTCTACAATGTCATCAATTCCAAATTTTCACAACGATGCCAAACATAGGATGAGATTTTCCTGCGCTGCAGCCGGCAGAGAAAAACAGTCAATTTCAAAGAAATTACAAGGGTTTTAAAACCAAAACTTCATGTTAATGTTATTTTAGTTACCTGGATTGCTTGATTGCGTCTCTTGTGCTCTCATTTTTACTTAAATCGTAATCGTGCCAAGAATCAATATTTTCACGTACCTTCTGCAGCCTGTGCTCATTCAGACTCGTCTTGCAGAGCAGGTTACATATTCTTCCACATGACAGATTAGGAGCAAACTTGAGGGGAAATCATGAACTATTCTTTTAGGTTTGGTCATTTTTGGACTATAAATTATTCAAAATTGTTGACCAAGTGTGACTGCAAAGATCTGAAATGTGCTTCTAAGGAGGAGGCACTTCTCTGAAAGGAAAACTTGTCCCTCATACCCAGCTGTGTGAGTCAACTGCTGTAACATCTGTATTAATCTCTTGTTAATTTGGATTGGCTGAGCTCCACACAGAAGCTGTATCTGTCTGAGTGACATTAGTTGAATTACTAATGGTTTTTTTTTTAAATTCATTCTCACATTCTTGTAAATTCATGTACATGCACTGTATGAGGCATTGTGCCATTGTTGTTAATGTAAACAAACAAACTTGCTGCATCTAAATGCACTTGAATACATCATGATGATGAAATGCGAGCACCTTCATTAAAGCAGGAGTTTTTGTTTGATTCATCAAACGTCTGCAGAGGATTATTGGTTCTTGTGTTTGTTGTATTTTAGGCTCATCGGGTCGAGGTGCGGTCCCACGGGGGACACATTACAGGTCTGGGCACGATTCATGGCAACGTGGACATCAACACAAGAGGAGACGGTGTGAGTAGAGGGGGGTTTTCAAGTTCTTATTGTCAGCAGCCAGGGGGCAGCAGCTGCTTGATGAAAGATTCAGCAGCAACGAGTTGCTTTTTATATTTAAAAAGAAAAAAGTATGAGTCAGTCCAAGTGTTTTTTGTTTGTTTGTTTGTTTTGTTTTTCTCCAGTGGGTGAATGTTAAAAAGCTCCAGGGCACAACTATGAACGTTTCAACAGAACATGGGTCTCTGAAGGTCAAAGCCATCTATGCTGAGTCCAACAGTGTCTCCTCCTGCTCTGGGCCAGTTGAACTGGGTCATGTTCACGGTGAGCTGTGTCCACCTTGTACCTCTAAACATCCTGATTTGTAGGAAACTGGTGGCTTGTGTTACATCTGAACTCAGCGCAGACTGAAGCTAAAGCTAAAAGTAATTAAGTTCAGGAAGTCCAGGTTTGCAAACTGAAATGTGACTCTTAAGTTGACAGAGTAATTACATGAAGAGCACAAAGCAGCTTAAAATTTACTTAATGGTCAGTTCCTCTAATAAACATTAGTGAACCCAGTTAAATTGCCGTACGTCAGGAACCTCCACGTGAATTAAGAAAATAGATGAACATAATGTTTAAAGAAGCTATGACCCACAAGGAGAACCGTTGTTTTGCCACCAAAGTAAATTCTGGTTCACATATGCTTTACATTTCTTGGTAAACCTGGATCATGGTTCATATTTGGGCTCAGATCCAAGGACAGTTGATTTAAATGCAATGTGGTCTCCATTGATCACATATTTTCCAAATACAGTACTTTGTTTTGTGATGGCTAAGTTTAATTTTAAAAACTAAATCTTTGATCACAAAGTCAAATCGTTGTGATGTAAAGAAGAAAAAAAGACAAAACTGTGTCATCCCTTAGGAATTTTAATTTACTCCTGATTCAAATGAGCCTGAAACATGTAGAAACACACCCGGTTCATTTCAGCTGTGCTGAACCGTGATTTGTTTTTGAGAGAAGTTGTTGTTTAGTTGATCCTGATGTTGTTGTCCTTCTTTAAAGGGAACACTACAGTGAAGAACGTGTCTGGAGACACAGTTATTGGTGAGCAGACTGGTTGGCTGCGCCGTGACCTCTGTGTTTTTATCAGAGGCTGGTAAAAATATAATAAAACACCCGAGGCTCACTTTTTCTTTTGCAGATGGTTCAAACAGTTTCCTGAAAGTTTCCTCTAACAGCGGAGACATTGATGTGTATGTGGGAGACGGCGGTGCTGCTGAACTCCACAGTCAGGAAGGTGAGGGAACAACTAGAACAAGCGTCACGTCGTACACCACGTTTCTTCTTTTTGTACAGCTACACCTGCTGGGTGAAATGATTTAACCCCTGATTGTTTGTCTCATGTAGGAGCAGTGAGTGTGATGGTGATAGTTTCAGGATAAGATAACCTGATTGAACATTATTGGATTTTTTGTACCTGGATTATTGAGCATGAACTTTGATGTTTTGAACCACTTTGGCATGGCTGCCTCAGAGGAATCGACGGGGGAGAGGGCGGGCCCCGGAAACCATCTTATCACAAGAAAATTGGTTGATCCACTATGTGAGTGTGCTGCTTGTGGAACTTGTTTTTTTTGTGGCTCCTTGGACTGATGAAGTCCTTTGGATGAAGAACGAAATGTCTCAACAAAAAAACAAACCATCCAGATGACCTGACTAAACTTTGTTGGATTTTTTTTTAACCTGGATTATTACACATGAACGTTGATGTTTCAAAGAAAGTGTTTAAAGTCCAAAAAACAGCTGTTTGAGTGACACTCTAATGCCAAAAATATGTTCCCACTATTACAGGCTCTGCTTGAGTTATTTAGATGTGTTTACATGCACCTGCTGTGTGTGTCTGTACCGAGTGCTTCTGGACCGCCTCCCAAGCATCTTCAGTCCTGATGGCTCTCGCCATCAGCAGCTGTGTTTTCTCTACGTTGTAGACAAAACAGTGTGAAGGGCTGCCATTGCTGTACTCCCAGTGTGAAACATGTGTCTGCAACTTTAAGGCAGCTGCCCTGAGGACATACATAATGTTCAAAAAAATAAAAGTTCTTACAGACGGCTCTACCTTTGCATTACTATTCTTAGTTTGGACCTTTGTTACCTGGAGATCCCGCTGCAGCAGGCCATCCTAATGGAGGTGAGTGGAGGACAAATCCTTTCCAAGTATCTAAGGGAACGATCAGTGAGGTAACTACAGCCGCTCACATCGAGCTCCCTCAGGTACAGAGATCCACTTGTCAGGTACTGCACTGCCATATCTGTCATCTGAAGCAGAACAAGGAAACATCAAGGCTTTGATGACACAATGCATTTAGCAAGATAGTATTTGATGATCAGTCAGTACAGTATATACGTATGTCTGTGTGTGTAAACACTGGACCTTTGGACACCCTGACATCCGCAGCACAACCAGACCTTTGCAGTAAAATGAAAAGGCTCTCACGGCTCCATCAGACAGAGCAACACAGTGAGAAACGTCAACATGTTCCAGGTCCCTCACATTTCTGCACAACTGCTGCTCAACAACAGTAACAGAAAAGAGAAGATGATGTGAGTGAACATGTAATTATTAAAGTACGAGACTGTGTGGAGAAAACCAATGCAAAATTACATCAGTATTTGTTCTTTGTTCATATCTTGGTTGAAAAAAAGTCAAAACTGATCCATTCTCAGAAAGACTATGTGGAAACAGTTTGTTCTCTGTAAGCTTTTGATGATATCTACCTCTAGAAAAGGAATTAAACTCAAGTCCATTAAAAGCTCTAAACAATGAAGTAATTATACCTCTATGCCGATATCTGTGATGTATACGCACTCAGCAAATACTATCTTCTTCAGGCAAACCCTCTCAAGTTTAGCCAGTCCCTAAAAACGTAATAACTATTAAACAAACTGTGCTCTGTGGTGACATGTTAGATTTATTTTTAAAATGCATAAAAAATAGAAGAAATGTGCAAACAGTACCTGATCCTGGATGTTGCACCCCGTGATGTCAAGAGAGCAGATCGAACTGCCACTCAGCCACTCCAAAGCTAAGTCAGTTAGCCTCTCACAGTAACTCACACTGAGCTCATGAAGTTTGCACAACCTGACAAATGGAACGTACACAACACAAGAAATGCTTCTTCATGCCGTTCACACAGGAAATAAGTGTGTACTTGTATAAATTATGTTGTTAGGATGTTAAACTGGTCAAACACAACTATTCAGGCAAGGTTTAGGTTGAAATGAATACATTTGATATGTTACTGATCTACAGGAAGTAAACATACATGACAGTTGAAAGTGATAAATACCTTTTGGCAATCCTCTTGACAGAGACGTCAGTGATGTGACAGCAGTGACTGACATTTAATGTTCGCAGTTTATTGGCTGAGGAACCTTTGGTCAAGTACTCTATTCCAGTATCACTCACCCTGAAACACATCGTGTCACCAACCAGTCAATAAAAGCATCAGATCAATATTCACAACTGACAGGAGTGCACACCTGTTGCACAGCGAGATGTCCAGGTGTTGCAGATTGTTGAGGGTGGCCACAGATCTCAGGCTGGTATCAGTCATTCTCGGGCATTCTGCAGCGTGGAGTCTGCTGAGGGCTTGTGAGCTGCTGCACAGGGCTTCCCAGCTGAGGTCTGTGAGCTGGTTGTTACCTAAAGCACACATGAACTCACAGATCAACAGGAACACTGTTCATCTTTCTCACGTTTAGGAACGTGAAAGCTGCAGGATGTAAGATGGTCTCACCTTCTATACTGAAAGCCCTTAGATCGTTTGTTTCTGCAACGGCTTTAAGAGCAACGTCAGAAAGATGGGGGGCGTCCAACAAGGAGAGAGAGGAAAGACAGCAACATCTGGTGAGAAGAGCCTGTCGGAGCAAAGAAAACTGAAAATCAATCTGATGCAAGAGGTTAAAAATACCCATGAAGTGACATCTGGAATGTTTGGTAAATGAACTCTCTTACCAAAACGCAGCTGTCTGACAGAGTGGGCATGTCGTTGATCACAACCTGTCTGAGTGAAGGGCATCCTGCAGAAATGTACCTGAACCCATTTACTGTCATCTGAGAGGAAAAACATTAAGAACCTGTGTTGACACGTGAATCACACTCCTGACTCCACTTTTCCACATTTTTTACATTTTCAATGCCCCATTAAACCAAATTGTACATCTGGAGCCAAACTAGTTCTCCCCACAGAGGAAAGAGTGTTTTGTAATGTGGTGAGTGTGTTATGTTACACAGCGTACAAATGCTGAGGGGGTGGGTATGGGCCAGAGGTGACTGAATAAACCCAACCCTCCACTTGGCCACAGCTGTTTTTACTTTCCCAGAACGTGAAATCTTTCTCTGTTCGCCCTGAGCTCAATCTGACGCACACCGGAGTAAAGACTGAAACAAGAACAGACACGTGCAAACAGAGAGGAGCCATTTGCCCAAAACACACCCGGAAGACAAAAAGCCGTGTTCGGTCTGACAGAAGTGGAGTGGAGAGACTATTTACCAGCTGAGAGGACCATAAGAACTGACCTGAGTGCAGCCGGACAGGTCGAGGTGGAGGAGATTGCGGCCGACCTTCCCTGTGGTCAGGTACAGAAACCCTTTATCTGTGAATCTGCAGCAGTATGCAAGACTCAGATACTGAAGACTGACACAGCTCCTGTTTAGAAAAATAATTTTATACATGAGTATTTTAGTTTAGCATGTTGCTGTTAGTGTTATGATGTAAAGTCCAGACTGTACTCTGGCTTGATTTAATGTTTAAATTGAGCAACACAGCCATTATAAAATTCCAGCTGTTACAAAAGCAGCATCTGTTCCTGTTAATCATTAGGCTGAAACTGATCACTAATCAGAGCTCAGATGTTCCATCCATCCATCCATCATCTTTACCCGCTTCTTCCTTTTCATGTAAATAAAACGAGTTAGAAGAAGGTTGAAATTGGAAAAACAAGAGCAGACAGCTGGAGAGAAGAGGCATACAATCTGAAGTTATTTATCTCTTTGCAGCGACAGGACTTAAACACAGATGGGTTTTACCACAACTATAGGTTCACCTGGATATTTCTTTTAGAGTGGTGTTTGTGATGAGTGTGCATGAAAGGTTCAAGTAGAGCAGGCAGGGGCAGCCCTGGATAATCCTCTGAACCACTGTGTCCTGTCGGAAAGCAAATTCTAGATGTTACAAGTTCTCTGAGGGAGGCGTCCGATGCAACTTTAACTACTTTTTAAAATGTTTTTTAAAGAAATAATATTTGATGAAACAGCAGAAGACTGAAACAAAATAAAATCTCAATGCATTCTTCAAAGTTTATGCTCAATAATCCAGATTTAAAAAATAAATAAATAAATAAAAGTTAAGTCATGTCCTCTGGACGGTTTCTTTATGTTGAAATATTTTGTCTTTCATCCAAAAGACTTCATCCGTCTGAGGAGACACAACAAACTCAGTCCCATAAGTAGCGCACTCACATAGTGGGCCAACCAGTTTGATGGTGATAAGATCAAGGTCAAGGTAAAGTTCAAGTATCTTTAATGTCATTCACATCACAAATGGTACATGAGGTGGAATGAAACAGATCTGCTGGTGGGACAGACTGCTACAAGAAATCCTTCCTGCCCAAAGCCATCAGCATCTAGAACAACTCTAATGAAACCAAGATGAGCTACAACAACAATTAATTTC
>JARVLU010000002.1:19635631-19653069 GCA_031762415.1 Simpsonichthys santanae | reverse complement strand
GGCACCTCCACATCATTGCATTCAGTTTTTATTCACAATTTGTTTAGTGTCCCAACTTTTTTGGAATCTGGTTTGTAGTTGATATCAGAATTTCTTGATTGCCACTAGAGGAGACCTGAGCACCACTTTGAAAAAGACCCTTTCACGTACACCGTGCTTTTATCTATATTTTTCTCCCTTTTTTAATCGCCACGCACGTATATCTTTGAAACCATTAAAACTAAATGTATCTCCCTATATGTGCTCCAGAAGCAGTGAACCGGGTGACCTGGTAGGAGGAGCCTAGATTGTAGTTTCCGGGTCCCTTCCATCCTCTCATGCTGTTGCCAGATATGCGATAATAAATCTAGTTTTTAGTGTCTACACTACACAAGACGTAGTTTCGTCAAACAAACCTAAACTTAAAATAGTTTTGGCATTTCCGCGCACTAAAAAAAAAAAAAAGTTTAATCCCACCCCACTCCGCACGTGCAGTAGTAGTTCGGGCCGAACTATACAGTAAAGCGACAGTAAGATAATTTGTCATTATCTATCTGGCAACCCCGATTCACACTGATTTCATTGCAGAACACGCCGGGTACTTTTTGTGCACGTTTCTGTCCCCATTTAGCTTCATTATTCTTGACACAAGTTTCAAACGGTGTGACAACGTTTTATTAATTTATTTCGTGGCACCCTCACAACAACCTGCCACATTAAACCGGGGAGGTGGGGGGGAGAGCTGTCGACTGCCTCATCATCCATGGTTTGCGGGAGTCCTGGGCCCCGGTACACCGGCTCCCGCTCCAGCCATGTCTGCTCAGGATGCAGCGGCTGGCGGCGGTGACAGAACGCGATGCGAACCGGCAGGTGATTTTTTTCCACACCTCATTTATTACAATCATATAACGCTCGCATATTGCAGACTGCTGTTTGGCAGCGGGTGTTTATGTGCTGGGGAGGGAAAATGGAGGATGTTTATCGTTGCTTTACTGTAACTTTGCTGAAACTAGGTCAGTAGATCAGTGGAGCAAGCTCGCCCTCTACGCCTTTTATGTAACACTACCCGACCTGGTTTGCGTTTTACACAGTTTACTGCTATATTAGGTACAGCTTGTCAACAAAGATAACATTATTTGTTGTTAAACAGTGTATTTACTTCGTACCATCAAACCTAGCTTAACAGTGACATCGAGGCCTGTTTATCGGTGCTTCTCGAGGGATGTGTTTATTTGTGGTAGTAGCTCCGAACAGCTTGTTCTAATTATATTTTTGAGACTTTACATCTTTGAAAATAAGTGATGTCAAAGTAATTTTATTACCTGATGACGTTTAGGCTTTATTATGATCGTTTTCTCGAACGACTAAATCGTTTTAGCTATTTTTATGTATTCGTTTAGCGTTAGCTATTAGTTAGCCGGTTGTATGGCAGACCAATGTAACACATAATCAAACCAAATGTTTACTTTTTAAGAAGAATTTCTTTCCTCTTTTTTGGTCAAAATGATATTCTTACCAATCACGACTGAACTTGAAGACATGTGGACATTATACTAGTAAATAAATATATAAAGATGCATTTTACATCTCAGATGCTCGAACAAGTTAAATTTGTTAACGTGTTGGTTTTTAAAACTTTTCTTTTTGGTCTGGAATGACGTAATCAGGAAATTTAGTTCAATATTTCGTAAGGATAATCCCTAAGCTTCACAATGAGGCCAAACTTTATATGATGGGATTTCCTGGTGTATGGCAGCAAAGCTGAGAAAATTGTCAATTTCAAAGTAATTTGTGTGTACAAGACAAATAGTAAATCTAAGGACAGACTTAAAAAAAAAAAAACACTTCACTTTAGATGGTAGATTACTGTTTTATTTATTGGGATCAAGATGGTTTCTTTGACACATTTTTGCACAAATCTCAAATACAGTTAAAATCAATATTTTCATTTCTTTAGTCTGCATTCTGTGTTTATTTTGACTCATTTTACCAGCAGGGTCACGAACACTCAGGAAAACATTATTTTTTAAATTTACACTCAACATTTCAGATGTCACAACAAATACCTTTCCTCAGACAATTTATGTACGTTTTCGTTTTAATTTGACTTCCAGCTCCAGATATCAATAAGTGCATTCTTTATTTTAAGAGTAACTCTTATCTATATCTGAAATACTGTATAATTATTTATTGGAGGAACTTGCATTTTGCAATTCTATAATGTCTTTGTTATCAGTAATACTTTTAAATGATCCTGTTTTATGTTAGAAAGTATATCCAATCACATTTTTTGTAGACAAAATACAATTTGTTATTCCAGTTGATGATGACTGAAAATGCTAATGTGAATGCTGGATGTCCATAATGATATTTTGCTTGTGGAAATTATTATTTTTTTAATGTTCAAAATGATCATATAACAGTCTTTGTCTTTTATTTCCATAATAATACTATGGAAAGTTGAAGCAGTCTGGGAATGGGAAATTTGCAGCAAGAAATTTGTCATATTTTTTCAGAGAAGCATGGATTATTTGTAATGCGTATTTCTGGTAGGACTAATGGCGTTGGATAGCTAAAATGTTAATTTAGATCAAAATAGATAGAGTTAAGAACATCTACTTTGAAGATCTTTTCTGTTATTCCACAAAATTTCCTGCCATTAAAGCTCTGCTTCTCAAACTTAATCATTCTTGGATTTGATGTGATATCAATTGAAAAACCGACAGCTTTATTCACAAACGCAATATGAAAGGCTCAGAAATGGCATATTTTGAGTTTTCATACCTAATTCCCTAAATCTTTGACTTCTTAATGTGCGCAGTAGATCAGTAGAGATATTTATTCTTTAAAAGAAGGCCATTCAGCTAATATTTTGTTACAATAGCCCATTCTGTTGCTCAAGTTTCAAAACATGTTTGTCAATCAGGATTACTTTAATTGTATTTTAGATCCATGGAGGAAAAAAATAAAGATTTATGATTTTGCATACAGAAAATCAAATTTATGTTTTGTTTTTTTGTGAGACAGACAGATTCAGGTATTTACAACAAGTTTTTGAGGAGCCTATTTTAATCGTGCCTTAACTTTATCAAAGAAGTGTGAAAAACTGTCAGTTACATACTTTGAAAGAAAGCAAAGTTTGTCTTTGTTCATAACACTTTTATCAGATGTAAAAATACCAGGTTATTCTACAATTGGGAGAACATACAAGAGAAATAGAATACCATAAAATAGCAATGAATAGACTCATAAAGCAATAAAATAAAACAAGCAAAAATGATATAAGAAAAAAGCATCAAGCTAAAATCACTAACAAGAAAAAAAAAAGTGGTCCCAACTCCATACAAAATTTTGAAAATGTCTTATCATCCGATGCATTTTCCAGCCATTTTTCAGTGCATTTTTCTTAATTTTTAGAAATACATTAATAACATCTAAATTCACTATATTATAGGTTTATTGAAATCTAGAACATCTGTCTTACAACTAGCCTGTAAGCCAAACTTTAGCTGAGATCATACTGAAATCGTATTACCCTAGTTTTTTTCCACACTGAGCACCATGAGTAGTCACCACCAAAATCCTCAACCACCAAATCAGGACGGTCGACAAGTATGGAGGAAGGAAATTTGCTGTTTTCTAATGCGATTTTTACAAAATCCCTAAACAACTGTTTGATTATAGGAATTGTGTTTGAGGTATAAAAATTCTAATCAAAAACAGAAATTTCCTGTGTTTTAAGAATACAGATATTGATCTAAAATTGTTTAATTTTTGCCATCAATTATTAATGTAGCTGGTTGACATGATCAACTCCATTTTTACTTGTTCATCACAGTCTCTGTAACTCAAATTTCCATTACCAGATCAGCAAAGACCTGACTTCTAATTCCCCTCACTTTGCCAGATTCTGCAGGATAACAGGGTTAGAAGGCAAGTAAATAAGGGACATCAGGTTGTAAACATATACTTTACCCAATTTCTACAACACCTTTATCTCAGACTCACGTGTTCATTAACCTTCTCATTCACTCAGTACTTGTACCACACACCCTGTGCATCTTACTGCTGCTATCAGGCAGTGAAGGTTATTTCAGCAGCAGTCAATAAATTTATTTTTATCCTAGCATCACCAATATATTGTAGAATAAAGTTGTGGTCCAGCATGTTTTGATTGTTTTGTGTTTCAGATGATGTGCTGGTTGAAGAAGAACAGAGCAGTTCGGCGTCTCTGCCCAGCTCGATGATCACATCTTTAACTGCTGGTGTTTCACTGAGCATGGGGATGCCCAGGAAGCGCAAAGGCAGCACAGACAACCAGTTGAGTAAAACTGATATTTTCATCAGTACAGTATATTGATGAATTGGGATCTGGAGAGCCAAACAACTGCTAATAATTTTTCATTTTTTTCATAGGGATTCAAACCTGGCTGCAATCAATGATGAAGATTTAGAGGATGACCTAAGGTGCTGTTTTTATTTTATTTTATTTATTTTTTATTTTTTTATTTTATTTTTCAGGACAATTTGCTGTAAATACAGGTATTGTATTTGAAAGAACAATGAAAAACCATGAATAAAAAAAATCAGCATTACTCAATCAGCAATTGTGTAAAATGTTTCCTGATGTTGTTGTTGTTGTTATGTTTTTTGGGATCTATTTTTTTTTTTTTTACCACTCGTATATCAAAACGTTCAACTGACTCAGAAACAGTGACTTTGACTTTTCTTTTATACTTTTTTCAACATTTTGCTTAAAACATCAGATTGAAATACATAGAAGTCTTTTTTAATTCCTTCTGAACCTTTGTTCTCTTTGAAATCTGCTTCAGCGTACTTGCTCTTTTCGGCTTCTTTTACTAATTTTAGCTTTTAGCTACCATTTTGCTACTTATGGCTTTTAGCAAACCTTTTGACACTTTTAGATCTTAGCTAGAGATTTGCTGTCTTTTGCTAATATTTTCCTCCGTTTAGATTAAAGCTATCCTTTTGCTACTGTTAACTTTTAGCTAGCATTTATTTTCCTGCTTTTGGATAACATTTTGCTACCTTTATTTAGCCTTTTGCTACGTTGAACTTTTAGCTTTTAGTTTTTACAGTCTTTTCTTGCTTTTCATGCTACGTTTTTGCAGCTTTTTGCCTATTTTAGCTTGCGCTGTGCTTGTTTAGCTTTAAAGTTTCATTTTCTTAAATTAATTTCTTGTTATCCTTCAGCTCACCTCGTTCATTCTTCATTTTCTGAAAATAAAAACAATTTATCTAGTTTGGCTTGTGGCACCGAGGAATAAACTAATATTTTTTTGTAAATTTATGTAATTTTCTTTTCACAGGTCAGATGGAGAGGACCAACATGCCAAAAAAAACTGCTTCAGGTAGACCATGATCATAAATCGTTATGTTCTGTGGTTTTGAATAGTCCATCTTTCAGCAGTCACGTTTTTTTTATTTTTATGTTTCGTGTCTTTGCAGGGAGCCACATAGCAAGATAGAAAAAAGGAGACGAGATAAAATGAACAAACTCATCGACAAGCTCTCAGCCATGATACCGACGTGTAACCCCATATCTCGTAAACTGGACAAACTCACGGTGCTCCGATTGGCGGTGCAGCACCTAAAGTCTCTCAAAGGTGCCCAGTCGATCCGTGGCCTTGAGCTTCCAGGATGATAAACACTGACTGCTCACAGTTTTTCAGAAACCCCACAATATAGATTTGAAATAATTACTTTAATCGTCTCTAGGACAAACTATAAAGCTGTAAGTCTACTGAATTATCCGTTACCTGGAACTGGACTAATACAGTCAATCCTTTCAGGGTCAGCGAGCGCCTTTTCTGAAACAAGCTATAAACCATCATTCCTTCCAGAGGAGGAGCTAAGACATTTAGTTCTCAAGGTAAACAACAAAACTGTCTTCTATGTAGAGTTTTTGTTGAAAGACCTCATCTGTCAATCACCTGCTGAACTCATAACTCAAAAGCAACACAATATACAGTATATTCCTTAAATTTAGAGAGAACATGCTGTTTTTGCTTTATGATGTTCAAATGTTCATGTTTTTTATGCTTTAGTTTTTGGTCACAATTTACAAATACATTTTATTAGCAATTTAAAAAAAAATGTAAAATCCACTTGATTAAAATGTGGATAAAAAAAGTAATATTAAAGTGCTGGATAGCATTACGTTGTCTTTTTGCTCTCGTCACATCGTCTCTTCTCTGGGTCTTGGTTGTGCAGGCTGCAGACGGGTTCCTGTTTGTTGTGGACTGCGATCGAGGGAAAATAGTGTTCGTCTCTGAGTCCATTTCGAAGATACTGAATTACAGCCGGGTAACATTTTTTATTTTTATCACACAATTGTGTGAAAAACGCAGATGACTTGTGTTAATTTTACTGTCATTGCCAGTAGACTGGAATCCTGAAGGTGTGGGTGATTCCAAAGAAAAAAAATAATTTAGTAGATTTTACATTTACAGATTTAAATTACGTATTGAGCTAACCTATTAATATGTGCATAATAGATGTAAATAAATTCTTAGACTCAACTATAAATTGACTCAGTTTATGCTCAGTTTGCAACACTTAATGTAATCAGATTATATAAAGTTAAACATTTATGGCTGATGTAGTTGTAATCAGGAGTTGTTAGGAGTCTTAAACGTGCATTTTTCTCCTCGTGGAAGCTTTGTGTCAGTCAGCCTGGTGAGCTGTTTGGTTTTTTTTAGGCGGAGCTGATTGGACAGAGCCTGTTTGATTACATCCACCCTAAGGATATGGGCAAAGTGAAGGAGCAGCTGTCAGCTTCTGAATTACACCCTCGTGAACGGCTAATAGATGCTAAAAGTAAAGCATTTATTTTTGTCTCTGCGTGCCTGTGTGTGTGTAGGAGTGTGTCGGTAAACCTAACCTTCCCTGTGTCTTCAGCTGGTGTGCAGGTCCAAGCTGACCTTCCTGTTGGTGCATCCCGGTTGTGTTCAGGCGCTCGTCGCTCTTTCTTTTGTCGGATGAAATACAACAAAATACCCGTGAAAGTGGAGGAGAAGGAATCCCAGGCCAACTCCTCCAAAAAGAAAGGTGAGAAAACAAAATATGCCCAGTTAACTTAAGGGATTTCTAAGTATTAGATACTTATAAGCAAAAATATTAATTTGTGTGTGTGGATGGGATTTTGTGTCTGTTTCTGATTAGAGTCACAGAAGTACTGCACAGTCCACTGCACGGGCTACATGCGCAGCTGGCCCACCAGTCAGATGTCGTCAGAGGGCAAAGGGGAAGCAGACAAGCAGGATAACGCCTTCTTCAGCTGCCTGGTGGCGGTGGGACGCGTCCACTCCCACTCGACTCCACAAGTTAATGGAGAAGTCCGAGTTAAACCCACAGAGTTCATCACACGCTACACCATGGACGGCAAATTCACCTTTGTTGATCAAAGGTAGATGTGAATTTTTGGTAACAAGATGGAGACTGGTGTGTGTTTGTTGTTGATTGAACTGTGGAAGTTGGTTGAGCTTGGAAACGTATCGTGGGTTTGTTTCTACAAGAAACTATTGTGAATTGATGCAGAAGAAAGTAGTACTTTATCTTGTCCATACAGAAACTCTGATTTTCCAAAATAATATATTAGTCATTTCTTAAAATGTCCTCAAACTAGGCACAACTTCAAGAAATGTTTTCATCCACATGGAAACAACCTAAAATGCTGTAGTAATTATGCCAGTCCTGTGTGTGGCGCTGTAACAACATGATCCTTCTTCCCAGGGCAACAACCTTTCTTGGTTATCTTCCACAAGAACTGATTGGGACTTCGTGTTATGAATACTTCCATCAAAATGACTTACTACATTTAGCTGATAAACATCGAAAAGGTAAAAAGGTTTTCATTGGATCCCTACCATTATTTTATTTTTTTCTAATTTAAAGCCTTTTACAGAGTCTACAATGATTTGTTTGTTTTACCTATACAGTACTTACAATATAACAGCATTAATTTTTTTGTTTGAAAACTTCCAACTTAGTCCGTCTTTGCTTCCTACCTGCCGTCTTCATTGTACAGTATTTTCTAAAATTTCTTGTAACTTGCTCTCTTGGTTTCTTTTTCTCGCAGTGCTGCGAAGTAGAGAGAAGATCGAGACAAACTGCTATAAATTCAAAACGAAATTCGGATCTTTTGTCACTCTGCAAAGTCAGTGGTTCAGTTTTGTAAACCCCTGGAACAAAGAAGTGGAATACATAGTGTCTACTAACAGAGTTATATCGTGAGCATACGCTTCTATGATTTGTTTTCTATTTGAAAATGACTTGGTGCATGGACTGAGCTGATCTTTGTTCCTCATTTCATGTCAAGGCATGACAACGGGCGAACAGGACGATCAGGAAATAAGTCTGAACAGTCGAGCGATTCCAAGACTTCAGAAGGTCAGCTGGTGGGAATCATTAAAAAAATAAATAAATTCACCTTTCACACATGCACTGTAATGTCTTGTCACAATACTAGTTGCAAAATAGGCTACAAGCATTAAAACCAACCAAATTATTTTTGGATGTTTTGCAAGACCCAACTTCACACACAACAAAATGCATGAAAGAAGTTTAGCTTTGTGCCTTTTGTGGGTTTGTCTGAATGAAGCTATGACAAAATTAAATAAATAAATCATCAGATAAGTAATTTAATTGTGTATTTAATAATTTAATTGTGTACTTAATGATTTAATGATGTATTTAATAATTAAATGATACATTTCATTATTGTGTATTTATTTATTTAATTTTGTCACGTTTCGTCCTCCATAGTAAGAATCATTATTGTAAAAATTAAACACTGATTCTCTAATTAGCAGATTATTAATGACACAATGACTCTTACATATTTCTGGTCCTGAAAAAAGGCTTGGCATCTAAAAATGCATATTTTGAAGTGGTGGCACAACACTTTTTTTTTTCTTCTTCCTGTTAAGATGGCAAAAAGTCTCTTCCAGTCATACCAGGCATCTCCTCTGCACCTGGAACTATGATCTACCCTGGAAACATAGGAACACAGATTGCTAATGAGCTGCTGGATTTCAACAAGTAAGGCATGGCTGCAGTTATTAATGACAGCGTCATGATGAAAAGTTCAGACAACCTCACTTACTCATACATTTACACATATAGAGCTGTTTTTCACTCTATGCTTTCAAGATGTAAAAAAAAAAAAAAACCTCAGTGATTCAATGTTAAAATGATTTGTGTTGGTTTGTGTAGGCTGAACTCATCACCTCCAAGTGGGAGCGTCAGTCCGTTCAGTGTGCAACAGGATAAATCTCCTCGAACTCCTAATCAAATCAGCAACAGCGTAAGTCTTTTTGTGTGAGCCACTTAACACACCAGACAAACACGTTCTCATCCACAAAACTTCTCAGTCCATGTGAAACTTTAACAAACTATCTTTAAAGGTTGTTTTTCTCAGACGATCACTGCATTTCCCCTGGCATTATCGCCTGTATGTGTACGTTATCAAAAGGGAAGTTCAAGTTCGTAAGTGGAAGTGCTAATTTTCACACATGGATTGCAGAAAGCCAGCAGCTAACAATGAACACGATGCTAAAGAAGACAACCAATCCCTTATTAACCAATTTATATTTATCAAATTATGATAATAAACCTATTCCCAGAGACTGTGGCATGTGGTGAAACTTTAAAGTTTTGGCCAAGGCCTACCTGATCTGTACAGGCTGAGAAGTGACCCAACACTCTGACCAAATGATGATAATGCTGATATTTGAGAGGAGCAGATCGACCTTCCTGGTTCATTAACCATAGTTGCTGAAGGTCACTAGAAATATAGTATACCAAATAATTAGCATAATTTTATGAGGCTCGTTCTTGTAAGGAATTTTGTTACTTTGTAATGTACAAATATCACCCTTTTAAATATAAAGTTGTATAAAGGGGTAAAAAAGACTTAAGCTTTAAGAAAGTTCATGCTCAATAATCTAGGTACCAAATCATCATCTTGGCTCCAGCAAACTGGTTGGTCCATTTAAGGTGTTTACTGCTTGGTGGGAGAAACAGTTTACTGGAACTCCTCTGACTGATGATGCCCTCCAGATGGAGGGTGAAACATTTCTATAAAAAAGAAACAGTCCAGATGACCCAACTGAGAATTATTGGATTATTAAGCTTTAGTTTTTTATCACTCTAAATGGTAAATGGACTGTACTTATACAGGTATAGCACCTTTCAGTCTTAACAAGATACTCAAAGCTCTTTACAACACAATCTGTGTCCTCATTTATCCATTCATACAGCACTCTACTAGATCTATACAAAGATTAATCAGTGCTTTATCACATTCATAAACTGATGGGACACACATCAGAGGCAATGAGGGGTTCAGTGTCTTGCCCAGGGACACTTCAGCATGACTGCTGGTGGACTCGAACCCTCAACTCTTGCATTGGAGGACGACTGCTCTAACCACTCAGCCACAGCCGCCCCTAATCCCATGTTGACTTGTGAACATTCACATGATGAGGGTTGCCGTGGTTGAACATTGTATTTTATGGTCTTTCTTGTTGCTAAAAGTACTTGAACATTTAAAAATACATGACTTTGTGATAAAAAGACAAAATGAGACAGACATTCAGCAGAATCAATGCAAAAGCCATTATTTATTTTTTTCATACTTGATCATTTACTGAATTACATTCAGCCTAAACTGTTGCACCCAAAACAAAATAAAAACTTAAGGGAAGTGCCGGAGTTTTGTCTTGTTCCTATAGTATCACTAGTGAAAACCAACATGAGGTTTTTTTTCCGTTAGTGCTGCAGCCTAACAAGAATTGCTTTAAAACGTCTTGCTGTTGTTTACTTCAACATTTTAATCATATCTGAAAATTGTTTTGCAGCAGATAAATGGTGAGAAAGGTCTATAAAATTACAGATTTTACATCAATACTAGGAAACTTCAAACTGCAAGCAGCAGGTTTTAGATATTTGCAGTTTTGTTTACCGTACTTGTCTGGATGGGAATCTTTAACCACCTGACAACTGAATTACAGTTCAGAGGGCTGCGATGCAATAATAAAAAATTTATTGATGCGTTTAGATTATTTTGAAACTTAAGGCTTATTTTACATAAACACTGACTTTTATATTTTCATGCCTAAAGTTTTTCACAATAATGTATGTTAAAAAACATTAATCTGAGGCTGCTGACCAATAATTAGCATAGATGCTAAATTAACATTAAAAATGCTTAATTGGTATAGCATCATGTTTATTTCTGAACAGTTTCAAAGTCATTACTATCATCATGTTATAACTTCAACTATTATTTAAAAACTTATTCTGTATTCTTCAGTGTTCAGCGAAGAAAATAAAAAATGTTTTTACTGCAACATGTTCCTAATACAAGAAGCTACGGTAAGTCTACTGGGACAAACTGCACCAAGCAACAACTACTCTGCTGATTCTCTTAAAGTGGAAAATTAACATTAAAAACAGATTTTTGACATTTGAAAATTAATTTGTGATCTTCCATGTCTGCAATACATCTAAAAACAGATTTGACCTCCCACCCTTATTCCGTTATTGTTGCTACTGCAGCCAAGTTAAACATGTTTCAGCTGAGACCTGGAGGTCATACAAGCTGCATGTCACATCCTGTGTGTGAGCTGGGAAAACACACATTCTAATGTCACTCTACAGATTGTGACGTTTTGGGGACTTTTTACATTTCTTAGTAAATATTGAGTGGTGCTGTGATTCACTTTTAGCACAGATGTGTTCAGCTTGTGTTATTTTATGTCTGAGGTACAACTTCCTGTTTCATTGCAGAACTATGCCATTTTAAACTTGACAATGAAGCAACATAAAATATTATCTGCCCTTCAGATTTGATTAATTAATGCTCTTTTAGGGTCATAATTGCTATGGGAATCTTACTAAATGCAGCATCAGAAACAACAAGTCCTGAAAAATGAGGCTCAGTTTGTACTAGGCATCGCTTGAATAGATACCAAAAAAAATTATCTTTTTGGCTCAGACTGCCTCCAAGTTTCGTCTCATCAGGACTCAAGACTCCTTTGTAGCTTCATTTTAAGTCATTTAAATTTATAGATTACTCTATATTCCATAGTCTTCTGTAAAAAGAGCTCATGTTTTTTCCAGCCGGTATTTTAGAGGTACTCAGTTTATTTTTTGCTGATCATCTAAAATGGCTTTTACTTTGAACTTGAATCATAATGTGAAGCAATCAGAACTTAATGTTCTGAATATAATCTCATTGAAGATCCAGTGGCTCAACTTTATCACAAGCAACTGATCCTTTTGATTGTTTCCCCACTTCAGTATACATTAATAAAATAAGCCTACTTTCTTTTGGTCTTTAGGTGCCAAATGGAGAAACTTCGGACATGGAGATACCTGGAAAGTCGAGCTCAGACAGTGAGCCTCAAGGAGCTTCATACTCAGGAGGAGACACACTAATGGGTACTCCATCAGATGCTGTTAATAGGCTTCTGTGTAAACTTTGTATCATTACTTCTCTGTTATCAATGCCCCACATTTGTTTTGTTTTGTCTCTTACATCAGGGGACAATCCACAGCTGGACTTGGACAGTGTCGTTGGACCAGGCCTCCACAGTCTTACCAACGACGAAGCAGCCATGGCGGTGATCATGAGCCTTCTGGAGACAGACACAAACCTGGGAGAAGTGGACTTTGAAGAGATGCACTGGTCTTTGTAGGATTTATTTTTACATCTACTGAGAAACATTTTGGGACCTACAATGCTAACTTCAGATGGCAGCATATTGTTTTATTTTTGTTTTTCTTAAAGATGTTTAAATTATTCTTTTCCCCGTTCGGACATAAGCTGCGCGGTGTTATGGTGGCTGCACTAATAAGATCAGGACTGGTAATGATGCGGGACACGGTTTTCCAGGGAGGATGCGCCTCTGAGGCCTTACAGCAGTTTGTCCAGAAACGCTGTTCCTCATTAAATCGTTGTGCTGCACACGATAGAAGAATCAACAGACCCAGACTATGATGAAGTAGGTATCCTCCCTCCTATTTTCTCTTCCTCTTCTTTTAAGAGTAAAAATGCAAACTAAACAAGTCTGACTTGATGAAAGAAATCTTGGAACTTCACTCGGTACTGTATGATTTAATTGAATTAAAATATAGTGTGAGGAAGACAGCATGGCCCGTCTCTGCAATGCCTCAGGATCTGAACCGTAAGTATCAAGTTACACAACGGCAAACCACACTTCCAGAACCTTTACTTTTGACTGTCAAATATGATGATGTACTCGGAGAGTTTCTCTTGTTGGTATCTGAACGTCTTGCATGGTAACCACCCTGTAAACCTCTTCTGTCGTGCACTGACCCAAACGAGCTGTAAATGTGTGGCGTCAGACAGTGCAGACATGCGTTCAGGCCATATGTGTCTTAACGGAACTGTTCGTTTAGGAAAACCTGGATTTGATAGGCTCTGGCTCCAAACTTGATGTTTTTAGATATTGAGAGGAGAAAGCTTTTCAATAACTCCTATGGATTTGTGAGCAAATGACTTCAAAAGAGCTGAAACTGAGACTCAGTGTGACATTGAAGAGGTATCTCAGGAAGTTTTCCATACTTTCCTACCTGTTGTACCGTACAGGGTTAATCTGTGCTGCCACGAGTATCACCTGCTTGTTGTTACTGTTTTATAGTTTTGCAGGTAAATCTACACTTCAGCTGGGTTTTTCTTTGTTTTTAATGTATTATGCACTGACAAGTTTCCAGTTATTCTATTGTTTTTTTTTTTTTTGTGTGTGTGTGCGCTGATTCGGGAGCACACGTCATCTTCATGTTCATATTGGGACATTGTGCTGTGCAGAACGGTCATTCCTTGGAAGCTAAATTTAAATGTTTAATTATTTCTCTACGTCACAGTTTGTGCAGGACTCCTGAAGTCTTTATTTAACATGGAGTTCCATAACTTTATAGATCCAGTTTCTGTTTACCTCATGTAGTTGCACAAATTAGGTTTTAGATGGGAGATTTAAAAAAAAACATGTTATCATTGCAATGATCTCTTTGCTGGCAATCCACTGTTTTGACTCATGGCTTTTGGGTTTTATGGTATTACAAAAGCATGTACCGGTAAATGTGCTATCATGGTGGATTGGAGGCACTTTATACTCATCCCCCTTGTTAAATGGTAGAAAACAGAACATTTTCCATAAAGTAATGCATATAAATTAATTTATTGTGTGATTAAGCAAGATTAACAGATGGTGTGTTGTTTTCATACGTATTCCAGATCCTGGGGACTGCAGTGTATGTGGCATTTACCCATTTAATTTGAAGTGTGCGCAGAGTTGGAAAACTAAAGGAGTTTAATGACAGAACTGGATTTTCGTCAGAAGAGTTGTCTATCTGCACGTTGCCCTTGATAACTGTAAACCTGAACGTTACAGGGAGTAGCTTAGATTTTGTGTTGGTATCTCGGGTCATAAAACAGTCGTTTTTCAAGGACTGTTAAAGAATTTTCAGTGAAAACTCATGTTTCAAGGTTAAAAATGGGTCGTGATTCACAAAAACAGCTGTCTTAAAAAAAATGCTTGAATTATGAGGATGGAACTGTTGAACTCACAGGAATCCTCCTGCTTTGTGTCCGAAGTGCCTTTGGACATTTCTGCTCGGACGCAAAACGGACCTGTGGTTTCTTTTCTCTAACGGAGGGCTGAAATGGATTAACTTGAAGCACGAGCTGTGCTGATCATAAACGAACCGAATGACTGTTCAGAAATGAAACGAGCTGAACACGCTGGCTTCAAGTCTCACTACCTGTAACCCAAACGTCGAACCATAAATGCAGACTGGGCTTTCTCAGTGAAGATATGTTTTGTACGATTGTTGTGCGTTTTTTTTTTCCATCTTTGCACCGTTTTAGCTGTAATTTCCCCAGAAAGCTAATATATTTCAAACACATCAGTGTTTCTTTTTTCCTTTTTGTCTTTATTTTAAATAAAAAGAAAAATAGTTTTGTTTTATTTACACGTCCATCCGTGTGGTTTTACATCCACGAACTTGTTGTGAGCAGTTTGCTGTTGCCTCTGTGATATTTTGGTTTCCTCCTCTTGATTTTCGTACTACAAAACTTTAACTGGGTTATCAAGTTATTAATTATAGATTTCCTGAACTTTGAGTGAAAATAGTGGGAATATTTTTATGAAGCTGTATTTGGTCCAATCAGAAATAAAGTAAAATGATTTTGTGAATCATTTTCCCAGTTGTGGCCCTTTGTTTAGATTTGTCTCGTAGTGCACTCAGTCTGGTTTGAGGTTATTTTGATTATTTTATTTGTCAAACGAGAAGGCGGAGGTCTGTAGAATTAGGAACCATGGAATATGTTGGATTTTGTTGAGTATTTAATCAGAAATGATTGTTTTACAGAGTGAACTGTTCATATAAGTGAGGAGTTTTGCTTTAGATTTCCACGATGGGTCATGTACAATTACTTTTATTTTCTAAATACAGTATTCACAGAAAAGTAACTGTGCTGTGTCAAGTACAAAAAGCAAGTTATTAACACTGATAGAGAGATGTGGAAAAGTGTCCCAGTTTATTCAGATTTTACTTGGAGGAATTTTAGATTCATAAGACAAGTATTAACTATAACACCATTCATTCATTCGACCTTTATTTATGCAGGCTAGTCCCGTTGAGCCACGAGGACTCGTTTACCAGAGGAACCTGTAGAAGCCCTGTCAGAATACAAACTTGACTTATCGATGGATAAACTAAAAGGACCAGCAAGTCTGAAGCAAAATAAGTGTTACTTTCACAATATTTAGATTGTTTTGCTCAATTCTGGGGAATAAAAGAATGAAAAATTAGATTATGCATGCAAAAAATTGTGTAAAAATATTACTGAGCTTTACAAAACTTTGACTCATAATGTTGAACTTTAATCATCTACGGCACTAAATTAGTGTTCATTCAATTTTTCATCAATTCTTTGTGTGTTTGGATACGTCACCTGGCATCCATCAAGGGGTGCTCCAGCACCTTCTGCACCCTTACTTCCAGCAGCCTTGGCTGCAACAAACTTCAGTATTAAAAACTGACTGGTCCGAAATAAACAGCCATGTTTTTTTTTTATTTTTCCACACCCATCCATCCATTAGCTTCTGCTTGTTCTGAATGGGTCACGGGGGCAGCAGCTTGAGCAGGGAGGCCCAGACAGTTTATATTTAACCTTTATTTATACAGGTAGTCTCACTGAGTCATGAGGACTCATTTTCAAGAGAGACCTGTTTGGGAGCAGATGGTTGAGGTTAAGGGCCTTGCTCAAAGGCCCAAAGTGGGGCAAATGAGGGTGTAGGCAGGTGTTGGTGTTTCACCTTTTCCACCCACATTTTGATGTTGGTCCAGGGAGTCGAGCCGGCGACCTTCTGATCACAGGCCCACTTTTTCTAACCTCTGTGCCCTCACTCCCCTAATAAAATTTAAGATGGTTTAAAATGGTTGGTTGCTTTTCTTGTCCAGTCATGATGCGGTTGATGCTAGAAGCTAAATGCTAGCCCACAAAGTTGGTGCTGGCAAAAAAAAGTTCCCAGATGATGACGTCAGTGAGAACCACCACTGATCTAGTTCTGATTCTTTGATGTGTAGCTGCTTCACTGTCTGGCCTTTCAGTCAGCAGCTAACCAGCACAAAGAAACTTCCAGGTCCAAGACAACAGCAACCTACCTTGGGTCATGTAAACCAGACTTCCTGTGAGAAGGGCTACACAGTTGGTGGGCTGATGGTTGTGCAGGTACTGGAAGCCCCATCCTCGGATGTAGGACTTCTCATACATCAGACGGGAAGTGTTCCCGATCACCTGCAGGAAACGCTCCTGTTGGTCTTTGTTCAGGTATTCATACAGGAAGTCATAAGCTGTGGCAAACCCAACCAAAGAATGGGCCAACGGAACCTCATCCCAGGGTGCATCTTTCACCAACCTGCAACAAAGAAAGGGGTCAAAGGTCACAGGAAGAATCTCACACATGGAGAAGAAGTACAACAAAGAGCCAGAGGGATAAATCAGAGAGAGATTGTCAGTGTTTCTTAATTTGCATCAACACTTTGAAGTTCAAACAAAGGCCAGGGAATATTTACAGCACATACAGGCCATGATTATCAAATTATTCATTTCTTATTTTCTGAAATGATTTGTTGGTAGAAGGTTCTTCTTTCATAAAAACTGTTTTCCTGACAATAAAACCACAAATGGACTTGACACACTTTTTATACAGTTGATTTGTAGATTTTATAAAATTGTTGTTTTTATTTTATTTTTGTTTTTATAAAACTGAGATGTAGTTTTATATACAGTAGATTGATTGTGTAGGATATAAGGCGGGAGTTTTTGCCTTATAAAGTAGTCAATTAATTATTCACGACTAATTCTAGCCAAGAGAAAATTAATTGATAAAACGGGTTCATTT
>JARVLU010000002.1:19624510-19635531 GCA_031762415.1 Simpsonichthys santanae | reverse complement strand
CAAGGTGGAGGTGGGAGTGCATCAAGGATCAGCTCTGAGCCCCTTCTTGTTTGCTCTGGTGATGGACCAACTAACAGGTGAAGTCAGGCAGGAATCCACATAGACTATTATATTTTTTTCTTTTGGTTTTATTGTCATTTTATCTAGGTGCAAGTACATATTGAAATGAAACAGTGTTCCCCAGGATCACATGCAACATAGAACATAATGTGTAAAACAAAACAACACACAGTGCAGATACGCAACAGAGTCATAAATACAAAGTACAAACAGACCTATAATAAATACAAAAATACATTTAACCTAATCTAAACATTCTAATCTAAATAAGTGATTAAGAGATAAGTCTAGAGACACATGTCTGTGATCTGTGGTGAGAACAGGGAATGGGTGGAAGAGAACAGAAAGAAGAGGAATGAAAGTCAACCTTAGTAAAACAGAGTACATGTGTGTGAATGAGAGGGAGACTGGTGATGGAACAGTGAGGCTACAAGAAGCAGAGGTCACAAAGATACAGGTCTTCAAGTACTTTGGGTCCACTGTCCAGAAAAATAAAGAGAGTCCAGGCAGGATGGAGAATAGTTTCAAGAGTGAGTTGTGGCAAAAAGGTGTCAGCAAAGGTCAACAAAAAAGTTTCCAAGACAGTGGTGAGACCAGCTATGTTGTATGGTCAGGAGACAATGGCACTGGCAAAAAAAAATTAAAAAAAAAAAATAAAAAAAGAAGAAAGAACAGGAAGAGGCAGAAATGAAGATGTTGAGGTTTCCTTGGGAGTGACAAGGATGGATAAGATCAGGAATGAGATCAACTGGGAGATAAAGTTAGGGAGGCCAGACTGAGATGGTTTGGACATGTCCAGTGGAGGGACAGTGGGTATACTGGTAGGGCGTTAGAAATGCAGCTGCCAGGAAAAAGACAAAGAGGAGATATACGGATGCAGTTAGAGAGGACATGGAGGTAGTTGGAGTGAGGACAGAGGATGCAGACCGAGGAGGAGGAACTTAAATTAAAAATCACAATCAACAACCTCAAACTTGATTTATGATGCCCTCAGATTTCTGACCTATCTTTAATTACATAAAAATCTTACAGAACAAGAAGTTTGTTACAGACAGAAATAAAAATTAAGAAGATATTTATTTGAGGTCTTTGAATTGTTTCCTTAAACTTGAATTAAACTCTTCTAAAATATTTTAACTTTTTTAATTTAATGTATTAGATCCTTACATTTCATTTAAAATATTAAAATACATGTATAAATGTTTAAAGAAACATCCCATTCCTTTAAAAATTAATCTACGTTCATCTCACTGTGTAGACTTGTCGACACTGCTGCTGCTTTTACTCCTGATTTGTTTCCACAAATGACTGGTTTAAAATCATTATCTTAGCTCTGGAGTCACGGGGTGTTAACAAATACTTGTAATCTCTGCAGGTCAGGGGATGAGTTTACCTTAATTTTGTTAATTCTTAGTTTAAAAGTCACACACTTGACAGATTCAAACGTTCACCTGAGTGCCTTTAAAATGCTCCAACTGAAAGCAGCATTATTTCTGTTTTTGTTCCTAGGATGTTTCTTAGTGTCTTAGATCTCGGGTGAGTCAGCAGAGATGTTCCACACACACTGGATGCTAACAGGGTGTAAGAAGAAATTAGTTTTGTTATGTTCTTGTGACAACGTGTCAACAATTGTGCTTTAATTGAGAATTTATTGAAGTTTCAGTGCAGGAGAAGCTCTGCAGGTTATTCAAGATTCACAACAAAGACAGCATCTTCACAAAGAAGGAAATAAATACCTTGCAGGTGTGTGTACTCTACACTGAAACGCTGCACAAAGCAACCTCAGTTTTTGTTTTAATTATTTTAAAAGTTAGATGTCAGATCATTAACCACTGACTGTTTCCTTGTGTTAACTGGACTGTTTTAGTCAAACTGAACATGCTTTCTACTGGATATTTGTCACATTAGCTAAAAGCAATAATGATGTGTGATAAGATATTCCTTGTGTTTTATGTGGTAGGTAATAAATAACTATTAAAGAAAGAAAATTAAAACATTCTTGAAAAACCCATAACTTTAAACCTTAACTCATTAAGACCTGAAACATTCACTGTATGCATGTGACCAGGAAGCACATCAGAGCTTCATGGCTTAAACGTATTGATTCTGAAATATTTTCCAAGAAATTTGTCATAATGCAAACCTAAAACGTGCATGTTTATAGTTTAATTGATACATTCAGGGACATAACTTTCAAATTTGCACAACCTTTGGAAAAGATGCTCATGTGTTGGAGCAGAAAAATTGTGCTTTTGTGCCCATATAATTCAAATGGTTGGCCATTTATATTTGTACGTAAATAACTGAGTTGTTGAAAATAAATGCTCTTGATATATTTTTGTATATTGATATAACACGATTCCCTCCCATTTTTGAGAATTAAAGTCAGTGCAAGTTTAAATGGTGCCTGTAATGGTGCTAGTCCTGATTCTGGCTGCAGCTATAATCGATCTGAAGGGGTTCATAGGAGCGCTGAATTGATCTGATTGGATCAGAGAGATGCAGAAATGTGGCCCTAGCAAGGCAAAGGTAGAGAGGCCCCTGAGGAAGGATCCTACTTTGAGTTATTCATGACTGTGCTGAAATTACCTGGATGAGACGGCTTGCACATGCTTAAAAATAAATGTTAATCTGTTTTATAGTACTCTAGTTTGTGTTTTATATTATAAAACTTCCATGACATTCAGTATTTCATCTTTTTCCTTCTTACGTTATTTTTTCTTGCATTTTACACTGAATAATTAATTTGCACTTGTATTCTGATGAACTGTATAAAGCATTACACCTTCATTTTTTGTGTTAATGCAATTTTCAAAGTGTATTTATAATGCTGTATACTGTACTCAGCTCTGAATTGCAACTTTATAATACAGTACAATAGTACACTAATGTACCTAAACTACATTTCTTGAAGTACAGTACTTAAAATTTTCTATTTGATTGCACCTGAAACTTAATTTCATGTGACAATTTTACTTATACATTAAAAAAGCTATTCTGTTTATTTTTTATTTTGCTCTTCATATTTTTGTTTGATTTGAATTAAACAAAAAGTTGAAGAATTGAGTAGTTTATCTCCACTTGATGTCGCTTGTACACAAAATACTGTAAACTATTTTGCTACACCTTGATCAGAATGCTCCCTTCTCGTCCCAGCACAAATTACGGTAAGTTACAGTTGTGTTTGAGTTTAACAAATGCAAACCATTGCGCTTCGCAGCGACTTTGATTACGCGAATCCTGTACAGGTTAAAAAAAGTGTTTCCAACATAGAAACAAAATTTGGTCTTGTGAGTCGCTAAAGCGTTAGATTTTTAACGTTTAATGTGTATTCGCTTTTGCTGTACTGTTGCATTTCCCAGCTTTAACTGAACGCCACATGAGTTCCTGCTGCTCCAATCCAGGCTGGAGCAGGGCGGGGCTTTCCATCCGTTACGTCCCGACTTTTCCAAGTGCCGCGTCACATCGACATCATGGCGTAGCGTTATGGAGGGACGTAGAGCCGAACTAGTCAAGTAGTGGGCACAAAAAAGTTCCGAAACTATTAATGTGGAGTTTTAAGTTTATTTTGAAGACCACAAACCAAAAGAAAATCTTTTTTTTTTCAAGTGGAAGTGTGGTAAGAGACTTTTTTTTTGTGTGTGTTGTGGAGGCAGAGACTGAACGTAAATGTGGGTATCTCGCGCGCATGATTGCGCTAATTTATTTTACGTAGTAACTCAACGGCTAGTTTTATTTAGCCTTTAACGAGGAACATCGAGTCTGGAGGAGTTCAGAGGTCACTTTTATGGGTCGGTCTTTATCTCTGTAAGCTACCAGGTAGCGGTAGTTAACAAATGTCACTTTTGATTCATGATTTTGTTTTCAGCTTAGTGGAAAAAAACGTTCGCTGTAGCGTCGTTGATGAAAAAGAAATCATCTGTGACTCCGGATATGTGGTCACTTGTTCCCAGTGAAACCGCCTGAAGGCACCCTCTGTTCATAGACTAAATGTTGCTTGTTGTCTTCTAATCAGCCACATATTTTCCCGGAGGGCATTTTTTGCTTAGTTAAATAGATTAAAGGGCCATAGACACTGAATTGAAAAAATACACAAGCCCAGTTTGCCTCCTGGGTCTGCCTTAAACGCCTTATCATTTGCAAAAGCATAAAGTTATCTTTGTTTAGCCTGTATAATAGCACATTTATGCACAGTTTTGGAAGTTAAAAAAAAATCTTAAATTTTCCCCTTTTTTCTCTGATGACAAGCTTGTATCAACGTGCTTGGTTGAAACCATATACTGTACAGTAATTTCTTTATAATAGGCGTACTGCTTATGAACTTACACTTGTGTGAGTTGATTTGGACACCTGCTTTTAGGTTTAAAAAGTGCAACACATATTAAGAAAAACAGTTACAAACTTGACAACAAAAGTACTTTAGGTTGAAACATAAGCCTGGCTTTCCTTTGTAAACTCTTAAAAAGACATATAAAACTGGCCTTAATAGATTTAATGTCTTGCTTTACACTAATGAAGTTTTTGTTGTTGTTGTTGTGTTTGTAAATTCAAGGGCCAGATTGACATCGCCAAAGGGCCACTTCTTGGTCCTCGAGCCGAAATTTGCCTACATGTGCTTTCAATGTTTTATATGTCCTTGTGTATTGAAGTGAATTAGATTGTAAAGTTCATTGTCTGGAAATTATTAATAGTCATGTGAAACTTGATCTCCTAATTGACCTCAAAAGCATTGCCAAAAACTTTTCAAATCAACAGAACTGCTTGCAAACCAAACGCCACATTTTCAGTCTTATGATAACTTTGCTACAAAATTTATCGTTTGCATCAGTCACATTGTGGGAAATTTCCCAGGGTTCTTGCTGTAGTTTCCTCCGGCCTTTAATGCAGCAAGGAATTCACTGAGGAGGAGTGCACTAAGTGCTCCAAAACAAACTACAGATCGAGCCAAACAACTGCATGGAGAGCTTGTAGTTTGTGCCAAATGTGCACAGTCCAGCAGTACCCTTTTCTGCCCTCGTAGTATACCTCAGACATGCTAACATTTTAGTTTTAATCGAGTTAAGACGCAGGTTGTGTGTCAGATGAAAACAATGTGTGCAGCTGTCCAACATAAACTAATCTCTGAACCTGTGTGTTCACGCAGGAAAGATTTTATTACATTAAACTTGATTTTTTTCAGTCATTTAATTTCCATTTTGGGCACTCACATTGCAAAGCCTTTGCACTAAAAAGAATTCCGTACTTTTACATTGTTATCTTGCTTTGCCACAGGACTTGTTATTTGGGGTTGCCTCGGAGTTTGAAAATAACTCCTGGATATTCTGGAGCAGGCGTCTGAAAACCCAAACCTTGTTTACAGAGAGTAAATCATAAGAGACTGCCTCGGAACGAACTGGTTACATGCCTTTAAGAAATGTATATTGTATTGTTTCCTATTTGAGGTGAAACATGATGATGTGTTAGTCAAGATTTAGTTTTTTTTTCTCATGGAATCACTGAAGTGGTGAAACTGAGCTAAGGCCTGTGTGAGTCAAAACGTAGAAAGTGTCATTATGTGGAAACTACTCTGTCATGTTCTTGGAAATCATTACATTAGAAGTAAAAATAGAAAATAGCTTCATGCTTGGTTTGTAAATTCCTCCTTCACATCAACTCGTTTCCAAACAGAGGCTGTTAAAGTAAACCACATTGCGACTCTGAACTCCTCTTTTTGAGACACAAGACCCCTGGGCTTTTATAACTTTTTTTTTTTAATGGTGCTTCCTGTGTGTGTGCAGAAGAGAGTTTATGAGGAATTGCTGGAATTTTCAGGCCAGAAAGACTTGCGCTCGCAGTAGATTATCAAGAAAAGACAATTCTTTGCTTTAAAGAGACCAGTGTTGTAGGATTTAAAGCAGTTCTAGCGCTCCACTTACCCTCTTGTATTCATTAAAAGTAAAAGGCCAAGTGCTTTTTTAAAATCTTTTGTTCTTTTAGTTAAGCTTCATAAAAATTTTTACTCCAAAATTTATATTTCTCTTTTTTTTTTTAAAACTGCAGTCTGCTTATTCTGACTCAGTTTGCCAGCATGGGTCACATGTTTTGATTTGGAAGCAGGCAGGTGATGTAAACATCCTCTAACCAGCTCTGTGTGCCTCTTAGACAAAATACAAGTACAAAATGATGACAAAAAGGCGCTCTCTTTGTTTTGGTGCAACTGATACTCAAAGAAAAGCAGACAACGAGATGTTGATTTTGTAGAGGACTCATTTGATAACAAACTTGCAAAGACTAAACTTTATACTGTAGTTTGAAAATTTCTTTAGATAACTTTATCTGAACTGATCAGTTTTGATGATTTACTTTTAAAAAGATTTTTAAAGCAGTTGTATTTATCTACCTGGTCAGCATGAACAATGTATCTTTGTGCGTCTCCAAGGGTTCCTGGGAATGATGATGTTCCCTTTGAATTATTGTCTAACACGTGGCAAACAATTGATTGCTTAATCAAGAAAATAATCAGTAGTTTAGTTTTAAAGCTAAAAGGCATTACGGCCTTTGGTCTGGAAAGACAACACAGACAAGACACCTTGTCTGAGTGTAAGACAGACTTCTTGTGTTTACATGTGACTGCCGCTCCAAATGAGCTGTCCAAGACTTGAGCGCTCCCCTCTGTAATTAAATATTCTTTCTGCTTTGGGTCAGTTCTTGAGAATGAAGCCTAACAAATGCTCATTGAGGTGCTTCTGCACGTGTTGAGTGCTGACTGACACATGGACAGCATGCCTGGACCTGGACCTGCTGCGTTTGAAGTGTGTTTGCTGAAAGCCAAGTGTTAACTACACTCATATTTACTCTCCCCCAGCAAGAGAAGAACTCCGTTTCAAGATGCCCTGCAGGCCTTCATTCCTTCGTTTAGTCACAACAAACCCTGCTTTTGTTCAGCTGCTGGGTTTATGATATTCAGTTCAGGGAGTGTCTTAAATGACGGTCATTCACTTTTCTGAGTTGCGATAATGCAACATGTATTAATTATTTAAGTTTTCACAAAATGATTATCTTATTTTATTCTGTAGTGCAGTAGACCCCAACCTTTTTTGCACTACGGACTGGTTTAACGTCAGACTATATTTTGACGGATCGGGGAAGGTGGGGGGGATGGAGTCTGAAGGTCCTACCCCAGAGAATTTTGGATAAAATAGATGCCATTTCCTGCTTTCTGGTGTATTTAACAAAGGTTTATACAGTAGATTAACATGAGACAAAAGATGTAAACTCATTATTGAAATGACTGCAAAGCGTTCGCAATGCAACACCGCTGCAGCTCTGCAGGTAAGGGTCGTTCACTTCAAGACAAATTGAGGTCGCTGATTTATCATTTAACATTAAAAGAAACAAACATTTGAAATATATCAGACTGTGTGTAACAAATGAACATACAAGTTTCACTTTTTGAACGGAATTACTGAAATAAATCAACTTTTTCACAATACTGTACAGTATTCTAATTTTATGACCAGCACCTGTATTTCAAATTTACTTTTAATCACTTTATGTGATTTATGTGTATTAAGTGCAGGATCATTTCTCATTTAATTAGTATAACCCATATAAGACATCTAGTACACAGGTTTTGAATGTTATATTAGATATCAAAAATAGGATTTTTACAAAAATCTTAATGACTTTGAGTTGCATCAACCCCTAAAGTTATTTAATGTATAAAAATAATGTTAGAAGCATAAAAATTAAAATAAACATTTTAAATTCCCATTTTTTACAGCTATTGTCGGTTTAAGCAAATAGGCAAAAGTTTCATGCTGCAGTGCAAATTGTTGCTCATCTACTGTCGCATCAAATTATTGCTTATTATCTGTTAAACTAAGTTTAGCCATTTTTTGTCTTTCCTAAATTCAGTTGGCTGTGGCAGCCATCTTGAATGGAATTTGTTCCAAAAGTTAATAACATAAACACACTAACAAAACATTGGTTCATTTTTGCCCTCAGGTTAACTTAAAAACCTGAGTTTCATAACTAGTGAATTATTTGTCAAATTTGCAACCAAAAGCTGATGTTAAAGCCTTAATAATAGGAAATAATGTTGGTTAAATGAGAAAGACAAATGACCAGAAAATCCACATCACTCTTGATTTATTCACAGAATCTGAGTTTATCCTTTCAAGGTTTCAGTGACGCTGGAAATCAGGGATAACCTGAAAAATGACTCATATTTTCCAAACAGGGAAAACTTAGGGAGTTTGAACACTGATCTGTTAATTAAAATATTAGCTTTGAGATTTTTATGTGCTCATATATTGATGCTAGTATTCTAGTATCATTGAGTTCAGGTTGTACAGTGTACACAAGTACTGATTGGCTATGGTGGCTTTTTAGTTATAAATAGTTTTTACGAATGATAGCCATATGCACGTACCATAGGCTACAGTATATTTACTGTCATCTTTGAATGTGACTTCCCGTCACCTAAAATACTAAGTACTGTATTGAGCATTGCATCTGACTAAAAGCTAGCTTAACATTTCATTCAAATTTGGTTATTTGCTTGTTTTTTAAGTCATGGTTGTGTTCCTGTAAAATTGTGGAGCATGCTGCTGCTGCAGACAGCCTAGGAGAAGCATTTTAACTGCCATTAAGAGTTTTATTGTTGGAAACCGCTCAGCAGTTACTGTGACACACTGGTTTCTCTCCTCTCTTTTCTCCCTGCTGCATGTTGTGACGAAGCTTGTGTTTCACTACATGCTTATTTTACACATAATGGAAAGGTTAACCACAGAAATGCTGAAATAACCATTCTGGGTCTGTGGGTGGTTTCCATAAAGTTCGGAAAATGGTAGGGCACTCCCAGGATTTGAGGAAACCAAAAGATGTTCATTTGTGTACACAGATAAAGAGGAAAAAATTGAACTTTCACAGAAAACTGGGATGCTATCTGTTCAAGCAGATGTCACAAAGTAAAACACTAAAATATATCTTCATGTCACGTGGCTCCAAAGTTTCCCACTGACAGAGCATTACTCCCACAAAAATGTGTCTGACCTTTCCTGCATCAATTCAAGAAATCAAACTTTTATTTAAGCTTCTATTTGTCTGTTTTTCAATTGTTTTTAGTAAAGTTATCTTGTATCTGTTGGTGTGATCCATAAATTGGTATTTTTTTGTTTTACAAGTCTGCCCCATTGAGCAGGCCTGATATTTTACCAACCAGACTTCTTCTCTTGGAACTAAAAGGTTGTAAAACAGCCTAACTACAGGGTGGAGAAACATTTTTTGTTAAAAATATGCTCAGTACCAAGGTTACTGCTCTGTAACTGCTTTGCTGAATTTGTAAATACAGTACATTACAAGCACACGAAACAGCAGCTGCAGGGTTTTTTTTGTTGTTTTTTTTTTATAAAAAAATAATAATAATCCAAGCACTAGACGTTTTGACAGATTAAATACAGTGATGATGAATTCTAAGTTTTTGACGCAGTTCAGTACTTTAATGTTTCCTGTGACTGTTGCTTTTAAAGGTTTACAGGTGACTGAAGATGATGTCCGATGCCAGTGACATGTTGGCTGCTGCCTTGGAGCAGATGGACGGCATAATAGCAGGTAAATTCTCCTAAACTTCAGCACATTTGCATCTTAATTTTAAGTACTGAAATCAGTCGAAGTACAGTAGTTGTGTTGTATAAAGTAGCCAAGTCTCTGATTAAAACTTACTCTTTTTAATGTTTTTATAAGACATGCCTGGAGCTCCATGTTCAGCTACAACTCTAAGTTTGGTTGTGTGTTTTTATTAATTGTAAATATTTTTCTGTGTTCAATATTATTTTCTTATTTAATAGAGAAAGAAATGTTGAACTAGTGTTTTTTTTATTTTTATTGTATAATACAAGAAGCTGAGTAAAAAGAAATTAAGATTTTTAAAGTTTATTTCTACTTTATAATAAATTGTTAGGTGCACTTTAAATCCAGTTTCAATATAAGATAAAATCATCTATTGCTCTCTTTGACAGACATAAAAGTATGATTATGTCACCTCCCTTTGTATGCTCGTTTCCTGACCATTACAGGGTTTAGTTTCAAATGTTAGTCCTGGTTTTTAAACCTTGACTGGTTTGGCGCCACCTTACCTGGCTGAACTAGTCACACTCCAACCAGAACCAGAGGTTCACAAGTCAGTTGATTTTGGTCACTCTCAGATCCAAACTCCAATGTAGAGTTTACAGAGTATTTTCATCAATGGTCAGACTGTTCATCATAAATGTATGCCGAAAACTTGTTTCTCTTGACTGGCTTTTAGTTCTTGTTGAACAGGACATCATGATATTTATTGTACAAGTTTAAATCATGTGCCTAATTTTTTAAATTGTTTTGTTACTGCTGGTCCTTTACACTTTAAAGCACTTTGTTTGTCTAAGACCGTTTTATTTTGACTTGACTTTGTATTATTAAGTTTATACTTTCAGTAATTCTTCTATGCTGCTTTGTTTCAGGCTCAAAGACACTGGACTACTCCAATGGTTTGTTTGACTGCCAGTCGCCCACGTCCCCTTTCATGGGTAGCTTGAGGGCGCTTCACCTTTTGGAAGACTTGAGAGGTGTTCTGGAAATGATGGACACAGAGGAAAGGGAGAGTTTACGCTGCCAGATCCCCAACTCCACAGCTGACAATCTGGTTGAGTGGCTCCATGGGAACCTGGTAAGAGGCTTTTGTGTAAAAAGATGATAAAAAGATGAGCTTGTGCTGCGCTGGACTCAGAGATTTTTAAGATAGGAGTGTACTTTGTGAATACAGGATTAGTTACAGAATGCTTGTTAACAGAGATCACAAAGTTTTCTCTCTGACTGCTTATGGCACATCAATATGGAATATTTATGAAGAAATATTATATACATTATTCTATCTATCTATCTATCTATCTATCTATCTATCTATCTATCTATCTATCTATCTATCTATCTATCTATCTATC
>JARVLU010000002.1:19587881-19608764 GCA_031762415.1 Simpsonichthys santanae | reverse complement strand
ACATAAGGCCTCACACTGAAGCACAAGTAGCCTATCATCACCTTATCCGGCAGGATTCTGTCCCGGAAATACAACAGAAGCGACGTACTGTCCACCTTCTCCCCATCCCGATAAGCTGACAAACGTTTAATATCCTTAATCTCACCACCTCTGATTAACTTCTTCAAGGCCTCCAAGTCGTCCCCCACAGGAATCCCAGATATCACCCCTCTTGAGCCTCTCACTTCCCCCACAACCTGCCTGTCCACCACAACCTTACCACACACCGTCTGCAAGTCCAAAGCCCTAACCTTCTGCTCCTCATCACTACAAACGAGAAGCAGGTTACCATCCCACAACACTTTAGCCAAGTCCACATCACCAACAGCCTTCCTTAAACCTTTAGAAAAAGAAACAGGGCTGACACCAATCAACCCCTGCCCGACCTGAAATCTCAAAACAACTTTACACTTTTCCATCAACACCCTTTTCCTAAGTCCAACACAGTCACCGTCACCCTCAAGACTACGTTTTCCCGTAGGCAAACCCGTCATACCCCCACTACTGGCAGCCATCTAGATCCACTCACAATCCAGATTATGCCAAAAACTGCTCCCAAGTCAAGCCGCTGTCAAACAAAACCCAAAGAAACCACCTATCTTCTGCTCAAGCCTGCTTCCTTGTTATCCATGCCACGCCTCCTTGTTACCGCCACTGCAATCAGTCCTCATGCCGTTCACCTGTTCCCTACCCTATTTAAGTTTCAGGTTCTCAGTCCACCCATGTCAGATTATTGAAAGCCTCACAGTGAGTAAATGTCCAGCGTCCATGCCAATGTTTTGTTTGTCTTCCTGGTTCTGACTTCATGCCTATCTTATGGATTACCCATCTTGACTGTTCCCTGCTTGCTTTGGATTATCTACTCTGCTCTTAGTAACGACCTCTGCCTTTTCTACAACGATCACGTCTACCGGATCACGATTCAAGTCTGGTTTCGGATTTCTGATCACCTGTGCATGACCCTCTCCTGTCCCTCCTATTTCCAGCTCAGCTCTGCCTCAAAACCAGCTCACCTTTGCCAACAGTGACATCACACAACCCAGCTCCTCTAAGGAAATCCTCCCTCACCTGTTTATGAAGGTTGGTGTTTATAAACTGAACTATCAAACCAAAGCCATTGAACTCCAATTAATTAACCTTCCTGTCTCTTCAGATCTTGCTAGCCCAAAGACTCAGACCTCCACTAGAAGCTGCTTATCAATAAATATTTTAAACTTTCCTGTTGTCTGTGATCTGTTTTGAATGCCTAAACCTGGTTCTTGTTGCCATTATGGAAATAGGGTTAGCCCTGTTCCTGTTTCTCCTGAAATCTACAATCATCTCCTTTGTTTTGTTCATTCAAGATGAGATGATTGTTTCCACACCATGCCACAAAGCGGTTCACCAGTTCCCTGTACTCAACTTCTTGACCATCTCTGATACACCCAACCACAGAATCCTCTGAATATTTCTGCAGATCACAGGAGTCTGTTTTGTACTGGAAATCTGAGGTGTACAGAGTGAAAAGGAATGGTGAGAGTGCAGTCCCCTGTGATGCTCCTGACCTACTGACCACCTGGTTAGAGACACAACCATTCAGTCTCACAAACTGTGGTCTGTTTGTCAGGTAATCCTTGATCCAGGGGATTGTTGAGACCTCCACCTGAGTCTTTTGGAGTTTCTGACAAAGAAAATCTGTCTGGATTGTGTTAAATGTGCTGGAGAACTCAAAGAACATGACTCTCAAAGTGCTGTCTGTCTTTTCTAGATGACAATGAATTTGCTGAAGCAGGTGTGTGATGACATCTTCAACTCCAAGTCCACACCAATAAGCAAACTGCAGTGGGTCCTGATATGTGCTTGTTTGTTTAGTCAGGTGGGCCAACAGAAGTCTCTCTAGGACCTTCATGATGTTGGATGTCAGGGCAACAGGTCTATATGAGAACTGATGGGTGAGCTTTCTTTGGTAGTGGAACAAAGCATGTATGTCTGTCCATCCATTACATTTTGCCCACTTTTTTATATTGTGTCAGAAACTAACAGGAGCTCTGAGCATCTTTTCAACCCGTCTGCTCTCATTGTCTCTTTAGATGCTTAATTCAACCTCTGTTTGTAATTTAACACAAATAATGAGGCTAAATGGTTAGTTATTATAAGTAAAATAAAATAAGTGACTGGCTAAATTGTTGCAAATCATGGCAAAGAGCACTGAAACACTGGGAATGCCACCTATACCTTTTTTTTCTCCACCTGAGTGATCAGCTTTGGAATCGGCAAGAACCAGGCAATTTGGCCTGGTTGCCAGACGCTGCCAGTCCCCTGCATTGTAGCCAGAGCTTGAGCCGTGTATTACTGTATCCGTTAATATATTCAAGTCGATTATGGCTCCAGAAACGTCATCTTCGTTTAAATTTACATGGACAAAAGCAATGGAAGTAGCCGTCATGCATGCACTCTGCTGCGTTATTTGTCCGACATCCAAGACTTTAGGAATTCCCCACAATTCCCGTGACATCATCCCTGATGATGAACACTCTTAAATTTGTCATATTTTCCTGTTGATACGACCAAACAATTGCTCAGTTAGAAAGAGCAGCAACAATACAAGTGCTTTTGTAGCAGAAGTGGAACGCAGCGCCTCTGGCTTGTGGGAAATTACAGATACACACTTGCTGCCCTTTCGCAGAATCTTCAGAAATATCCGCAGCAGGTACTGTACATAACATGTATTGTAAATTGGGGGTGGTTTGAATCCATGAATGGCAGCAGGCTCAAATGAATGAATGAAAGGGGAGCAGAGGAGGTGGGTGAAACCGTCTACCCCCCTCTTCTTTCTGCGTTTGCATTGGCTACTCTCGGTGTTCAGGGAGCCCTCGCCATGCAGCAGCAATCAGTAAGTCAGCGGGGGGCAAGCCTTCCTCCAATCAGCCCTCTCGCTTCTCCTCCCTCCCCCTCTTCATTTACCCTTTTTGCCGCTGTAAGGAGTGGTGCAGTTTGTGAATGAGCTCCACAGCCGCAGAATGTGAATTAACAAAGTGAGGGAGTGGGCAGATGAGGCTGAATGAGATGCAGCAAAGCAAATGGAGGAAAGGTGCTGAATGAAGGTGGCAGGTGGGGAGTGGGGGGCAGGAATGTGTCATGGACCATGACAGAATGTGGCGTAGACATGGTGAATGAATTAATAAACTTGTATTAGAGAAATGAGTATGCTCCAATCGGTGCCCACTGAGATGCCACTCATGTGCACGTGAGTGTAACATTTGCTCCTATAAGCATGCGGCTCAGGTAGGGTATGTGGAAGGTAGATATTCAGAAAGGCACTCGTTTTGCCTTTGAGCCAATGGGAACCTCCACTACATTACACACGGCCCTCTCTGCGAGTTGGTGCTCCGTGCTTTGAATAATAACGGGGTTACCCGGGCAACCAGGCAAGTGTGATCGATGGGCCTGGCCCTGATAAACAGAGCACAGAGGGGTTGCGCTACAGTGTGTGTGTGTGTGTGCACCACAGGGCGTGTGATGTTGCAGTGGGAGCTTCTTTGTTCAGGAACAACTAGAATTTGTCTTTTCATAAAATCCTGTCTGACCTGCGATTAACTGTGTGCGCTACAAATCGAAATGCACAGATGGTTGATGTGTGTCGATGTGCTGTTTGTGACTCTAAATGCCCTTGAAGAGATGTTTGTGTGTGTGTGTGTGTGGTCTCTCCCACAATTCACCTGTGGGGTGGACACACTATCCTGACTCATTCTCTTACACATTAATGGCTGGGCGACTGTTACTCAGTGCATTGACGTCTAAAACATTTGTAATATAGTGGGGGACACACTGGCAGTGGGTGGGGATCTGGAGGTCGTCCTCCAGAAAAAATTTAATAACAGAGTAAATTTACTGCATTCTGGTGTATTTTAACAGGTTGTTAAACCTACATAAGAAAACATTTGATTCAACAACTATTTTAGAGAACTAGGCACAATCCCCCACCCCAGTGCTAAGATAGTGGCGTGCAATACAGATGTGCTAGCTAAGATGCTACACATGTATGTAGCACTGCGCTTCTCTCATGCATCCTTAACCCCACCCCGGTCAACAGCTGCCTGACTGCCCGTGTGTCCCCCTCCTCCCCTGCCTCCTTATGTGGTCTAGGAGCAGTGTTGCCAGGTGAGAAATATAGGATTATCGTATTAGAGACAAAAATTATCGTATTTTGAGGGAAATTATCGTACACCCGTCATAACCAAAATAACAAGTATGCACTGTAGTCACTCTATTGTTGAATAGCGTCTAACAGGCACTCACAGCTTCGTGGCGTCAGTACGGTTGGGAACCATAGACATTACTACTTATTAATGTCTGTGGTAAGAACTAATGAGGCCCCCCTTCTTCTTGTTTTGTTTTATGGCGGTTGGCAGACCAACTGTAAGGTGCATTACCACCACCTATTGAGCTGGAGTGTAGACAGGAGATAAACAGAAAAAAAAAAAAAAACTAATTCTGTAAAATTAATTTAATAACTCAACTAAATTCTCTCTAAGTTTGTATTTTTCAAGAAAAATAATAACTTGAGCTTTAACTTTACTGATATCACTATTAAAAACATCCCTAATTGTAAATTTAATATTAATTTTATGTATTTCTTTTTGGAAATGCATTCTTTCTGTTTCATACCCTGGACATTCCATAAAGACATCTTGAACCGTTTCAGGGAGATTACTGGTGCACATGTCACAAAAAAGTCCTGTTGCATGCTTTCCAATTATTTTAGAGATTTATAAGGCATGTGTGTCCTGTTCTAATGTGAGTAAGTTCTTGTTTCTTCCTGCTTCCTTATATATCCTACCTTTTTAATGAATGTTGTGTAACTGTCTTCATGTATCAGTAATGTCCCAGTTTTCCTGCCATAATTTCTTAATATATTTATTTATTATTATTTAACATTCAACTTTACATAAATGTTCACTCATTTTCATCACTTCTTCCAGACCGGTGTCATACGGCTCTGCTTCTTCTTATTTTCTAACTCATTGGGCAGGCGCAGTGGACTATTCAGCCAATCATGGCCATAGTTCTGAGGCAAATGCACGCACGTTACATTTAGAAAAGCACGATTGGAATTTCCAGATGCCTTCAGGGTTCACAAAAAAACTCAGACAGACAGTTGTGACTGGCTGATGGCAACCGATTACAACTACACATCCATGGAATGGTCAAATTATCGTATTTTTGGCCTTTTTCGGGATTATTGATCATACAGAGGGCAAAATTGTCATACAATACGATAATTATTTTACACCTGGCAACACTGTTTGTGTCACACTTGTGATTTTGTTGATTTTACTACACAAACAGCGCATGCGCAAAGGGAACATTCAGTGCTTTCAGCACTGCCTTCTGGCAGTCAGGAGGGATGAAATAGAACTACTAACGAGGTCAAAGTTTCAGACTTTCACTGTATGTTACTGGTAATCCTTTGACGTTTATCAGTATTTTAAAAGAATATTGTTGGTATGTTTTCATGAGACATCTGATGTGAAAATCTAATATTTTTCTGACTTTTTGCACTTAAACATTTTAGTAAGCATTGATTCTGGAGAAGGTTGTTTCCACTGTAGCTTCTTTGTGGGTCTGAATGAAGATTGTAGAAGTAATTCTGTCTGCTCCCCAGTCACATTGTTGATTTGAGTTTTTTAGCATTTTAGCAGCTACGGTACTAACTAATGTGGGCATAAATATTCAGTCTGGTATATTGATTTATGGGCCTCACATTAGCTCCATAACCAGAACAGAGTTCTATTGGGAACAAGATTAATATTTAATAAAATGCTGTCCATGTTAGTGGGCCAGGGTTTTCTTCATGTTCTCTCTGCATGTCGTGTCTGTAGAACAACATTTCACCTGCAGAGATTTCGCAGTGGACCAACCACAGGGTGATGGAGTGGCTTCGATCCGTGGACCTCGCTGAATACGCTCCCAACCTGCGAGGCAGCGGCGTCCACGGAGGCCTCATGGTGAGAGGAGTTCTATTTTCCCATTAAAACATTTTCTTCTTGCACCGATCAGCTCCTAATACATTCAGCTCCCTGTTCAGGTTCTGGAGCCACGGTTCAATGTGGAGACCATGGCTCTGCTGCTGAACATCCCCCCAAACAAGACTCTGCTGCGCCGCCACCTCGCCACACATTTCAGCCTGCTGATCGGCTCCGAGGCCCAGCAGCTCAAACAAGAGTGTCTCGAAAACCCGGACTACACTTTGCTTACAGCTACCACAAAAGTCAAGGTAATCTATTACTTTCAGAGTCAAGGTAATCTATTACTTTCTGCCACATCTGTTTTTAGAAACAAACTGTCTTTAGATCAGTTGTGAAGACACTAAAAGAAAAGCTTTAAATGTGTTTCTAAAGTTTTTTTAGGTGTTGTTACTCCCAACATTTTAAAAAGGAAATCTGTAATGAGGGCAAATTTAAAGTATTTGTCAAAAAGCTGAAACTGAGTTGTTGAAGTTACTAAACTGAAACAGCCGAAACAATCACAACAGATACACATTCAGAACACAACAGCTAAAAACTAAAACAGCAGAGCAATAAAAGTAAAAGTTGGTAAAGTTTGTGCTGAACTAAATTTCAGAAAACGGTGTTTTTAAGGAATTGAAGAGATCTCAGTGCATTTCATTTTTTTATGTAAATAAAGTTGAGTAATTCAAAAAGTATGAAAGTAAAAATACTAAAAGTTCTGATTGAGCCGTACGTTTTGGTAAATGAATGGAGAAACTAAAGTATAAATGCTGCCTCAGCAAATAATTGTGTAATCACTAGCAAGACAGTTTTAATCCATAAAGTTTATATTTTATTTACTATTCTTTTGTAAAATGTGTGCAGACCTTGAGAACATGTTCTTTGTTCTTTCCCTTTTGCTGCCAGCCAAAGAAACTGTCATTTGGCAATCTGAGGAAGAAAAAGCAAGACGACAACGAGGAGTACGTGTGTCCTATGGACGTGGAGATGCCAAAGGGACGAAGCTTCCAGAAAGGCTTTGAGCTCCAGATCTACGAAGATGACCTGGACCGACTAGAACAGGTGAGCCTGACCCACAGAACCTCTTCTGGATGAGAACGTACACTGGAGCGCTATACTACAAGATCCTCAGTCTGTAAGTCTGGATCACGTCCTTCAGTTTAAGCGTCTTATTTGTCCAGATGGAGGACTCTGAGGGGACAGTGAGACAGATTGGAGCTTTCTCTGAGGGAATCCAGAACCTCACGGTAAGAGCAGAACAAAAGGAGCACACTTGTATTGATTCAGGAGCTTCATGTTGTCTCTGTCTGTTTTCACCAGAGCATGCTGAAAGATGACGAGTTCTTCAAAGAGATGTCAGACTCACCCAACCCCAGTGTGACTGACGAAGAGTCCACCGCGTGAGACTGGCGGCCTCAGAACTGGTCCTGCTGTGAACCCAACTCTGTGCCAGCAGCAAAGACTCTGCATTAATAGTCCCACATTTCCTTTTAGTGTTAATATTAGAAAAACGAGCCAAACGTATTAGTCGGTGAGTTTGCATTTCATCCGTCTTCTGTTAGAGGGAGCATTTAGGACACGGCCACTGTTCGTCTGCCAGCTGGTTTCTGGAAACATTTTGTTCTCAAATAGAGAAGCTGTTCTGGTTCTGATAGAACTAAAATGCCAACCAGCAGGGAAAAAAGCCTAAATAGATTTAATATATATCTTTGAGACTGTGGAGGTCTCTGATAAAGGCACGGATTCACAGACATAGAGGCGTTTCTAGAAGTGATACGCTGAGTTTGTTCTTGTTTTAGTTTGGTCTAACTCCAAAACAGCTGCTATGTTTTTCTACACAACTGAACCTGGCTGATTAAACAGTAACGGTTTTATATTTTTATCTTTTCATCAAGACTTTTACAGTACTTGTAATCTTGCACATATTCATCATTCACACTAAAAAAAAAACAAGGAGTATCATTGCATGATATCAGAATTCCACATATTTTTACTAAAGTTTCTCATATTTTTGTTTTTATTATCCTAGAAGGATTTTTGGAAACATGTGGCCTTACAGTTAAATAAAATAAAATGTTTCAGACTGAAATAAGATAATGTGAGTTTTATTTTGCTGTTTCAAAGGAAGCAATAATGCTGTAACTCAACTTTTGATCATATCTCTAAATATGATTGATTGTAAACTCTTATACTGTTAAGATCAATAAAGTAATTTAAGTCAAACTTTGGTTTCCTTTTAATGAACTAAGTTTATAAACTGAGTAAAATGTGGACATAAAATGGATGTAAAAGTTCTGCCTTTAATGGAAAACAAGTCTGACATTTCAGTTTTATTTTTCTATTTTTTAATCGTCTTGTTTTGAACTTTGACATATTTGAAATCCTGATGATTGAAGCCAAACCAGCAAAAAAAAAAAAAAAAAACTTGCTTTTCTGCTGTGTTTGAGTTGAATTTTTATGCTTACAACATTTTATCTTCAGATTGTTTACATGTCCAAAAAAAAAAAAATCCAAACAATAAAAAAATCAGATGTTTTCACAGCTTTGTCTTTTAAAGTTTTAATAATTTTTTATTGTTTAGAAAACAAACCGTGTAACATTTGATTTTATAACTCTCTAAAATCATCTTGTTGAGAAGGAAGGAGTTACAAATGTTTTATTAAACCTTGAAAGCGATCTGATGTTTAACAAAGTTAATTCAGGTCCTCTGGACAGGTTTAAAGAAAAATAAATGTTGAAATGTTTCATCTTATCCAAACGGCTCAGTCTGAGGAGCTGCGCTAAACTCAGTCTTATAAATAGCACCTTCTCGTAGTGGACCAACCAGTTTACTGGTGACAGCCAAAACCAGCTGCTCACATGATGAAAAGGACCATCAGCCTAATGACTGATCCTTGGTGCCTTGATAGCCGCTTGCTATTTGCAGAGGGCTGAGTGATACTAGTAATAACAATAATCTGAGATCTGTTAGCTCTCGACGTACGACTCAAGCTTTAGCCCAATGTCTGGAAATCTGACAACTGAAGCCATGCTTGTGTTTGCTGTGGCAGCCATCTTGAACTGTACTGACTAAAAGTTAATCAGCAGTAGATGTACCCCGGTACATCAAATGATTTTCTGCCTTCACTTTTGGTCGGCAGGAGATAAAACTGTGCCTGGAGTGTTATTGATTATAGTTTGTGTAGATTCAATCATCTTTTCAGAGACGAACCCAACAAAAGACATTAAAATACATTTAAATGGCTGACTGCCTCCAACATCAGAGAGCTTCACCTCATTTTCTACATTTGAACTCTGGTCTGGATGAGGGTTCAAATCCTGAAATGAAGCACCCCCTGGTGGACAAACCAACTGCCTTCATGTCCAGATTGTCCCTGTCCAGCTCCTCCAGGATATAAAGAGCTGGGTGGAGACCAGGCTCACAGAACAGAATCTGCTGAGCCAGTACTGTTTTGATGTCTGAGGGACTTTCTGGGATCATGGCTGCTAGGTGGGTAGATGAAGTTCCTAATTCTAAGATTCAGACTTTGCATCAGAATAATGTCTGGAAACTTGCTCTGTGTGTGAAATACAGACTCTCTGGACCCCTGCTCCTTGTGGTACTTCTCTATGGACTGGATGCATCCAGGTACAGTGGTAAAAGTACACGTTTTTCATGTATTTGAAACTTTGTCAGATTTCTGTGCTCGGCTCTGTCAGTACCAGACCAGCTGTAAACCAGGAGCTGTCCAACCTTTTCAATGAGCTCTGGAGGTTGGATGGGAATCGGATGAAGCCTGGAACAGACTACACAATCTCTGTCCAAGTGAGGAGCATGTTTCCTTTCTTCAATGCTTCTTCTTGTTTATTCTTCTAACATTTAGGACTGGTCCACTGTTGTTCAACTTTTATGACTTATAAAAAAAGCTCTCCATAAAGCTAGAACTGTATATTACTCATCTTTAGCAGATGAGAAGAATACAAATGATGTTTTTGTTCAGTGCCCTGAGATGATTTCTGTTATGATTCGATGCTTTATAAACAAACTGAATTGAATTGACATTTCTGTGGATTTTGTGACTCGCCGGTCCAGGGCAGGGCAGGATTTGTGAGCCCAGGCAGCCTTGTGGTGCTGGATCACGCCTCGCTGCCTCTGTTCTCCAACGTTGATGAGAACAAACTGAGGAACTCCACCACCTTCTCTCGTGAGTGTCATTGTGTTTTTCTTTTTTCTTTTCTTTTTTTAATGACTCTTATCAAACAAACGTTTGTCCTGTCAGGCTTCATGAAGCTCCTGGACAACTACGAGCGGTCCACAGGCGTCACAGAGCGGGTCACCACAGAGGAGCTGACAGAAATCAGTCTTTTCCTGGATGCTGTTCTGCAGACCCAAGTCATGAAGGTGTGTCTGGTGTGTTAACACAACACTCCTGCACTGGGTTGTGTTGTGGGTATCTGTTTATTTTTGTGTTTAAATCTTAAACTTCCCAGAGAAGCTCAAAAACTTTTGTTGCTCCACATTTCCTGTTGTTTTTCATACATTTCGCAGCTTAAATCTGCACCTGGGGATCTGAGGGGATCAGTCTTTTCCTGCCTCCCTGAAGAAATAGAATCCCTTGAAAAAAAAAAAACAATAGAGCTGAAACATCTGTGTGCAGCTGTGGAATGCAGTGTTGGCCTAAAAACACAGCCCCACTCCAAATGTTATTGAAAAAATGTGGACATTCTGTTCTTTTTGTCTTGAAAGTTGAAGCTTCTTTAAACACATTTAAGAAACGAACAGAAAGTGTGTTATTCATAAACGTTTAATTGATTTTGGCTCGTTATGTGTCGATAAATATCTGTGAGGTCTGAGCTCAAGATTTAAGCCTTTCAACGCAGAAAAGCAGAATAAAGTGCAGCTTATATTACAGCTTAGCTTGTAAAAGTCACACAGCAGGGCATTCTGAGCTCTGATGATTTCTTGTTTCGCTTCAGCGAGCTCATCAGTACCTGGTGAGCAAAGGAAAGTCCAGTTCTGACCCGAGGCTGTTCAAGAACCAGCTCAACTTGATCTGGTTCCACCTTTACCACCGGCAGAGAAGCACCGGGTGAGAGCCTGCATGAGTCACCACCTCTGCCAGAATCTGTGTCCCCCCTAAAACTTTATGATCCAAAGAGCAAACATCGTGAAAACCTCTGGAACAATCAGCCATGAAAACAGTTTTATGTTTTTTTTATTGTCTGTCCAAATCAGGCTGAAAAAGTCTCATCGCTAAACAGTTAATGCAAGATGAATTTGAACAGCTGGCATTTGCAGAAAACAGGAAAACAACAAGCTGAAATAGGAAGGAGGTTGAAAAATCACAACAAAAAAGGCAGAAAATAAACTGAAATGAGCAGAAAAACACTGAAATTAGCAGAAAGAAGCAAAAAGGAGCATATGAAATAGAAATTATTAAAAAGAAGCACAGAAGGTGTAAATGAGCAAAGAATAAGTAGGCTAAAGCTAAAATTTGCCGAAAATATCTAAAAAAAGTAGCAGAAATAGCAGGAAAAAAGCTCAATTTAACAGAAAGAAGCTGAAAGGATCATAAAAGCTGAAATTAACAGAAAATAGCTAAAAGGAGCTGAAGGAAGCTAAAATTACCACAAATAAACTGAAAAAAGCTGAAATGATCAGTAAAATGTTTTAAAGTGTTTGAAGGAGGGGAAGAGAGCTCCATACATTTTCAATGAGAAAAACGTGGCCAAAGAAGCTAAATATTTCAAAAAGTAAAAACTGTAGAAATACCAACATTCGCAGCCTGAATGTCCTGTAGAAGCTGAACATTTTGAGCTATGAGTTGTTGAAATAGCACAAAGATTGTGGAATGAGTTATGTGCTGAAAAACATCCATCCATCCATTATCTTTACCCGCTTCTTCCTTTTTGGGTCGCGGGGGTCACTGGTGCCCATGTCCAGCAGTCACTGTATGAGAGGCAGGGGACACCCTGGACAGGTCTAAAGTCCATCACAGGGGGACACATAGAGACAAACAACCATTCACTCTCTCACTCACACTTAGAGACAATTTAGAGTTACCAGTTAACCTAACATGCATGTTTTTGGTCTGTGGGAGGAAACTGGAGTACCTGGAGGAAACCCACGCATGCACTGAGAGAACATGCAAACTCCATCCAGAAAGGCCTCCGGACCGGGTAACCTTCTCGCTGAGAGGCAGCAGCTCTACCAACTGCACCACCGTGCTGCCCACTGAAAAACAAAGAAAACTGGATCTGAGAATGATTTATAAACCTTCACACAGACAAACGTGTGACTCTCTTTAGGTTTACTTGGTTGAAGTCGATGTGCAACACTCGCACCTTTTTCCTCCCACTTTGAGCTTTTTTTTTTGAGATGCACCAGTCAGATCTAATCGTTTAAAGGTTTTGACCCAAACTGGTCTAACTTTGTCCCTTCCTGTCTGAAGATGATTTTAAACTCTGGTGTGAAAGGCTGTTCTATACGTCTGTTTTCATACGTTTGCTTTCTGGTTTGTGAGAAGCCTGAAGTAAGTCTCGTTTGTGCGACAGTCTGGACTCCTGTGGGTTCGAACACGTCTTTGTTGGTGAAACAAAATCTGGAGCAGAAATAATCGGTTTTCACAACTGGGTCCAGTTCTACCTGCAAGAAAAGAGCAGCCACCTGGACTACAAGGGTTACAAGGCCAGAGATCACGACTTGGTGAGTCCATCACGTGATGAAGACTGCTTTTCTCTCACCGCCAGCTGCTTTTCATTTCTGGTTCCTCCTGCAGCCCGATCAGGACGACCACGTTCTGAACCTGCAGTTCAGCTGGCACGGTTTGGTGAAGCCCGTCGGCAGCGCCTTCATCGGAACCAGCCCAGAGTTTGAGATGGCCCTGTTCACCGTCCTCTTCCTCATGAACACAGAGAGGAGCACCACGGTGCTGGTGAACATCGACCAGTGTCAGATGGAGCTGGTGGTCATCAGGCAGGGGCGCTCGCTCGGGACGGCGTACCCCAAACTGCTCAGCAGCAACAGCAGACACATCAGGCAGCACCTGCACTGACTGACCACATCCAGTACTCTGACCCGCTTCCTATAAAACCCAAATATGTAACAAATGCTTTTAATATTATCAGCATACAGTACTTACTTTGTGTTGTAAGAAAGATAAACAAATACATCCCAAGAATAAAACAAATACAATAATCATAATTTTCCAATATGTTCATGTAAAAATAAAAGTATTAGCTGATCAAGATGATCAGTTCTACAAAGTTACATTAATAATAATAGTTGTTTTGTTCCTTTTTATTGTTTATTTTCAGTTGTTAGAGTTTTGTTCCTCTTGATAAATGAACAAACATATTCTTTAAGAGAGGTGTTTTATTGTGTGAATACTGACACAGCCTTCACATTATTGTTTGTTCTGTTTGCTGTTTTCCTGTATGTTTTTTGTGTTCAGTTTTTCCATGAAATGTGTGCTTTTGGTTTTTGTGTCAAAATATTTCATTTTTAACATAGCCTTTCTCCCAGTAACAGCTGGACATGGGGCACCAGCTTCCACGAGGCTTACCCTGCATGGGAATGTGGCTAAGACGGATGGATGGAAAATATTTAACTTAATTTACAAAAATGTCCTCATAGCATCACATAGAGACGTACACTCATTCGTTTCAGTTTAAAAACCTTGTTTTCTTTGATGTGTCACAAGATTAATTTTTACTTCTTGTGCTGCCTCTAGCTAAGTTTTGTCTACTTTTAGTTTTTGGCCACCATTCCCCTACTTTAAGCTTATAAACTGCCTTTGGCACTTTTAGCTGGCTTTGATTACTTTCAGTTTTTAGTTAATGTTTTGATTCTTTTAGTTTTAATATCTTTACAACTTGTAGCTGCCACTTTTAGATAGCCTTTTGCTTGCTACTTTTAACTTTCCCTTTGCTGCTTTTAAGTGATGTTTTGTTTCTTTTAGCTAGCCATCAAAGTTCAGTCAGGTCCTCTGGACAGTTTCATTTTTTGTTGAAACAGTTCATTCTTCATCCATTAGTCCAATGAGCCACAACAAACTCAGTCCCACAAGCAGCGCACTCTCTCATAGTGGGCCAACCAGTTTGCTGGACATAAGATGCTTTCTGGAGTCCGCCCTCTCCCCCGTCGACTCCTCGAAGGCAGCAATGGCCAAAGTGGTTCAAAACATTAAAGTTCATGCTCAATAATCCAGGTAAAAAAAATCCAAAAATGTTAAATCAGTTCATCTGGACGGTTTCTTTATTTGGATGAAGGATGAAACATTTCAACAAAAAAAAAAAAAAAAAAAAAAAAGGAAGAAAGAAACTGTCCAGAGGGCCTGACTTAACTTTGTTGGATGCAGACATGTTCCTGTTTTTATTCTGCATCGCTTTACCACCTAGCTGTTTTTTTCAATACAATTTTCTTTCATTTGTTCTTCTCAACTTGTATGCTTTCTTTTATGAATGTCTACTGTTGTCATCATTTTTGTTAAAATCAGGTCTCTCTTCTAAATGATTCCTCGAGGCTCAATGGGACTAACCTGTATAAATAAAGGTTGAATAAAATTTGAGCATGAACTTTGATCTTTTTGCTAGCTTTTTTTTTTTTTTTTTACTTTTAGCTATAACAGTTGTTCGAGCTTCTTCAGAAAATAGCAGTCATTCGGCACTCAATATTCACAATGAATTTTTGCAGAAAATTATTTAATTTATTTTATTTTATCCAAGGCCAGAGTAGCAGTTCCGTATTGTGGACACTAGGTGGCAGACATTCCACAAATACCCGCTAAGACTTCAGGGGGAGAGAGAAGAGCAAGAATAAGAGGAACGTTTCATTAGTTCCGACCTACTTGCAGAGGAGGAAGGTTTACACTGAAGCACAGAGTGGGGACGCATGCTGAAGATACTTCCTGCGCTCTGTATCAACACTAACGTTATTTATATTTCTGCATGTTTTACATTTAAACCGCAGCGTTAGCAATGGAGGTGCTGGGAGGAGAGTTTGGAGACTTGTCGGCTCAGGAGCTCGCGGCTCCTGTCAACACGGTGGCGGTGAGTTTGTTGGAAATCGGACAGAAGAGCTTTTGACTAGTGCGAGCTAACTCAGCTCTGAAGTTGAAGCTGCAGTTTGTTATTGTGGTTTGAAATGTTTGACTGGAAGAGAAAAGTCTCGTTAGCTTGGAGTTTTTAAATCGGCTGCACAATAAAATGAGTGTGAAACAATTAAATTAGGTTATTGATTGATATTTTTCTTTTTGACAGGAAAAATGGAAGTTGTTACCAGCATTCCTGAAGGTAACACAATCCCTCCTGTTTTCTTTTTTTATTGTATTACTGTATACTGTACTGTATATTATTTGATGTACAGATTTACCTTCCTATATGTATCAATTAACCACTATAATCTGTTTATGGGATAGGAATCGCGTTCTAAAACACACTAAATATTAGACCTGATTTAAGTGCTGTAGCTCACAGTAAAGTGAATAACAGAACCACTTTAGTCCTCACATCAGTCTACATTGACTAATTTAGCAACTACTGTAAACATTATAAATCTCCTTTAAACTGAGTTATGTTGAGTTGCCTCAGAGCAAGTTAGTTGCAGTTAGAAACAAAAAACAACTTTTGTTAATCATCAAAATGGGATTCTGATTGATGTCATAAACATGCAGTTTTGTTTCAGCACTAAAGAAGAAGCTGTTTTCTAATTAAACTATATATTTTACCAAATATATATTTTCCAGATAATCTGAGGTTTTCACAGAAAAAAAATCAATACATTATAAAATAAAATGGTTAAACAGTGAAACTTTACAGGGCAATTACTGCCAACAAAATGCACCCAGGAAGAAAGTTGTTGATACAGTTTATTATTTTTCAAATTACAATAATTTAGCAAAAATACTGGGCATTATATTTTATCTGTTTCACAGACACAATGTACCATAACTCTGACTATATGTGAGTGTGTTAATTTTGTGTTCTGTGAAGCGTTGTTAGGGTAAAGGCTTTAGATTTATTTATGCAAATTGTATTGAAATCTGAGACAAATTTTTGATAACCTCCAAGGCCCTTTTTTGCCTAGAAATTATTGTTTATCTACTCAGAATATGGTTTATTATAACCTTAAGTTTGCTTTCTGATTTTTTAATTATAAAATATCAGCGAATATTCTGTACTTTACATAGTATCATTAACCAGCCTGAAATCCAGATGTTTTCCCATTGAAATGCTCTTAAACACAATGATGCCAACACATTTCACTTGTCTCTCTTATTTGTAACTTTTTTTCAGGTTAAAGGTTTGGTGAAGCAGCACATTGACTCATTTAACTATTTCATCAACGTTGAGGTAAAACCCAAACCCACATCAGTGTTTTCCCACATTGGTCCAGGTTAGTTCAGTATGAATGCCTTGTTTTTCAGATAAAGAAGATCATGAAAGCCAATGAGAAAATCACAAGTGATGCTGATCCAATGTGGTACCTGAAGTAAGTTGTCCAAACAGGCGCACTCGCATTCTCATCATTCAAGTTAATAAACAACATGGTTTCTGTGCAGATACCTCAATATCTACGTTGGGATGCCTGATGTTGAGGAAAGCTTTAATGTAACCAGACCAGTTTCTCCTCATGAGGTGAGCTCGGTGGGCTGTGAACTAAAGAGAAAATCACTCTCTTCTCCTAAACTGTAGGCAATTTTATTAGAGGGGAAAAAACTAAATGATTAAACAAATAGTTCCAAGAAAGATGAGCAAACCAAAACATGCCTTACTAAATGAGAGAAGTTTAGCTTCTTTCTCGTAAATTAAATATTCAGTAGTTGTTCTGGGTATATTCATTGATAATTGTAATAATAAAGTATGGAATGTTTTAAAGTAGACAAGTTTTTCTGCCTTTGAGATGCATCTTCTGTGTGTTTCTTCCTCAGTGTCGACTCAGAGACATGACCTACTCTGCACCCATCACAGTGGACATCGAGTACACCCGCGGCAGTCAGAGGATCATTCGAAACGCCCTGCCTATTGGAAGGTTTTTGTGCTTTTAATCTCTTTTATATCATTTTTGTTTTAAAATCTCATCTGAGGTTTTTGTTCTCAGCTGAAAAAAATAGTTGTTTCTTTTAAATATTTTAAGAATTATAATTTTTTTTGTTACAGTAACAATGGTATCCAATAAAGTCAGGTCCTCTGGACGGTTTCTCTTGTCAAAAAGAAACTGTCCAGAGGACCTGACTTAACTTTGTTGGATTTTTCTATCTGGATTATTGAGCATGGATCTGGATGAAACAATGGTATGTTCTTGTTAACTTCTATTTCTGCTTTTGCCAGGATGCCAATCATGCTGCGCAGCTCGAACTGTGTCCTCACAGGAAAGACGCCCATGGAGTTTTCCAAACTTAACGAGTGTCCCCTGGACCCAGGTCAGGCCATTTAAAGCTAAACTGAACTCCACCAGCAGCTCTTTTAATGCTCTTCTGTTTACAGGATGGTTTCTGTTTGTTTTGATTTGCAGGGGGTTATTTTATTGTGAAAGGTCAGGAGAAAGTCATCCTGATCCAGGAACAGCTGTCCAAGAACCGGATCATCGTGGACCAGGACAGGAAAGGTGCTGTCGGAGCCTCAGTTACCAGGTAAAATGAAACCGCAGCATCTTCCTGCAGCACTTACTCAGTTCAGGCTTTAAAGAAGTGTTACTTCATGCCTGAGTTTGAGTGAAACTCCATCTTTAGTGCTTTTATTGCCTGTCAGCGAAGGTGATGATGTTTTTTCATGTGACTGTGCATGCCTTATGTCTGTCCTGTTAGCAAAATATTTCATTAAACAGTGGACTCCCAGCTCCATCTATAGTAAAACAGACATGATTTTTGTGTTTGTCTTGAATTTGGTTGGCTCCAAAAGTTAATCACTTTTATTGATTATTTCATGACAATCTGTCCAGTGAGTCATGACATATTTTGCTAACAGTTGGTGTTTAAAGTTATTATTTATTTTTCACAAAATTCTTGTACTATCCGTCAGTGCTCAGAATACGTATGTGTGGGGATCAGTCTCAGCTACTCCCAACCCACATTTTAGCTCACCATCTGCAAATGTGATTGAGTTGTAACTATTTTTGTGTCTCTTCAGGTTGGTTGGCTGCGGCAGCCATCTTGAATTAAGTTAATCAATTGTAGAAGTGTATCTGATGAAAGCTTTCTGCGAGTTTAATAAAAATATTGTCACAAATATGATCAAACTTTACCGCCGGCCTTCTGCCTTTCAGTAGCAGCCAACACTAGCTATAAGTTTGTACATTTAAGTTTATCACAAGTTGTATAATTTTACTGCAAGGAGATGCAAATCAGTGTTGAAAGAGACACTGCAAATGTTCATACTCTGCTGATTTTAGCGCACAGAAGCTTCATTTCATTCTATATATATATATCACCACAAAACAAGGAAAACTAATTGTTATTTTTCAGTTTTTGTGGAAAAATAGGACCCATTTTATTAAAGTTCCAACTAATTAAAAATATGAGAATGGTGGTGTTAATGCACTGGACTTTGAAGGCGTTGTTGGTACATTTAGGACCAAATGGTAAAACATTTTTGCAACCACAAAATTCAATGTTGTTTCATATCCCTGCTTCCATTTTTAAGCAACTGGGAGAAATTGAATTCTTTGAGAAGTGTGACTTTGAAGAGACTAAGATTCCAGTTAAATTATCAAACTTCCACAAACAAGTTCTTCCATTCTGGAAAATTATATTTCATCATGACTTCTCACCACATGGATCAACTTTGTGTAACAACAGAGCAATTACAGTTGGTAGAAAGTCAATATTTAGAAAAGATTGATATGAAAAATGCATCATTTTTTAAAGGATATTTTATCTTGTAATGGAAATCTTTTTAAATTTTCATCTTTTGTTAGAAAATATAACTTTAGCTGCTCTCATAAAGATTTTAAGAAGGTATATCAAACAATCCCCTTAGCTTTGGTTAAAAAAAATTATAAAAATATTATACAGTCAAAGGTGATGATTTGATGCCCACATTAAAATTAAATGACTAACTTAGTTGACTTCAAATATAATAAAGATTATCAATGAATGTATGCAACAAAGGTTTATTATTGTTATTATTATTAAAACGAAGATTCCTTCAAGAAACCTCCCAACATAAACCATAAAACCATAATGACTTCTGCTCATTCTGAGTTTGTCAAATGGCCTATATCTCCTAAAGTGAAGGAGAATCACTTTAAATAATTAATAAAGTATATCCTGTAGCCATGTTTCATTAAAGAAGATTTAAATTTGAGGTTGATTTGTGTGTGTTTTGTAAATCAGAAGATAAATTCCTCGAGCTTTTTAAAAAAAAAAAATTCCTGTCAATACTCAATAAGTTTTTGGTCAGACATCAGAAACTGGATAAATCTCAAACTTAACATTTCTTCTTTTGATGCTGATGCCATTTTACTTTATGTGGATAACTCAAGCTCAGCTTTCTCTGATGCTATAAATATAGTTGTACTTATAGCAAAGTACCACATGCACTGTAGTAAGGTGAGGGATAACAAGCCCTTCTTCCTCTGTTGTATGAATGATTTTAAGTCATATTCTTCATTAAGTAGATAAAAGAAACTGGGAAACTGCTAGATTAAGTTTCTCATGTAGTCTGGCTCCGTGTTCTTTATCGTTTTTTATCTTTCATTATTTTGTAAAAAAAAAAAAAAAAAAAAAAAACCCTATCTTGTAAATTGTATTTGTATCTTTTTGTAGTGTTTGTAGCTTGATTTGTTTCCTGAATGCCAAACTTTCTTTTCCAGCTCCACTCACGAGAAGAAAAGCAGAACCAACCTTATCGTGAAGCAAGGCCGCTTCTACCTGAGACACAACACGCTGTCAGAAGACGCTCCCATTGCCATCATTTTCAAGGTGAAGCAGCTTGAAGTGTGTGTCCAGTACCAGTAGGTGGTGCCACGACACAAGATGATGCTGGAAGAAATGAAACGTTTTCCTTTGCCTGCACTGTAGCTGTAATTCCTTCATGTTTTGGGGGTGTTTGATCCGTCAGTGGTTAAAACGATGGAGCAGTGGACAGCAGGCAGGCATCATGATGCCCCATCGCCTCGGTGGAAATCTCTTTAAACGTGTTATCTTGTGAGTTCTAAGTGCCAGAATCCTCTTGTTTCCACTCATCGTGTTTAACAGGGATGACCTCAAATCCACTGCAGGGGCCTGACGCGTCGGTTCCCACAGCTTCACATTTCCATAAGCAAATGTCACACAGCCTCCTGACTCCACTTCAGCCCCTCCAACCCCATGAACACACCACCTCCTTATGTCTTCTTGTCTCAGGTCTTCATGTGGTTAAGTAAATGTTATATTTGAGCTGAGATGATTTCCTCCTGTTTATGTGTGGCCCACACAGGGCATGGGTGTGGAGAGTGACCAGGAGATCGTGCAGATGATCGGTACGGAGGAAAACGTCATGGCCAGCTTCGCCTCGAGCCTGGAGGAGTGTCAGAAAGCCCAGATCTTCACACAGACTCAGGTATTACAGCAGAAAAAAACAACAACACTAAAATCATCAATGGGAGCATTTTCTTTAGGTGATTCCTGCTTCGGTTCGTTCATCTGATGATCAGTTTCCGATTTTTACTTCTGCATTCGCAGAATTAATCAACAGATATTGTCACTGTGAAAGAAACAAGCATTGATGCAAAACATGGACATTGAAAATAAAGAAATACAGGTTGTCCCCGGTATACGGCCGAGATCCGTTCTAACGGCTTGGCCGTATACTGATTCCGGCCGTATACGCGGCCGTATACGCGGATTTTCGGCCGTAAAACGAAACCGAAACTAAACGGCGATCGGTAACGTCT
>JARVLU010000002.1:19571564-19582250 GCA_031762415.1 Simpsonichthys santanae | reverse complement strand
CTAAAAAGAAATGTAGGAAGTTCTCGCACAGCTCAGTCGAGGCTTCCAGAGGTGATGGTTCAGTGAGGTGGAGAACACAACTCGTGGGTTGTGAGTTTGAACTGCGAAGCAGCAAGGGACTACTGTATTTGCGCCTGAACCTGAAAGGTGGTGGGTGATACGCATTTGTTTAAGAAAGCATGTCTTATAATTGTTTTAATCGTGTTTTTTTTAAGCACGAGGATCAATTTGCCATTTTTCTTTTACAGACGTTCCACGTTGTAAAAGTTTCAAGCTAGCTGCACCTGTTCGTCCTCGTTTGGATCCATCATGTGGTTCTCCTTCAGTTTCCTCCCTGACCCGCTCTGTCTCATGCTCTGCTTCAGGCTCTGAGGTTTCTGGGGAACAAAGTCCGGCGGCAGCGGATGTGGGGGGGCCCAAAGAAGACCAAGATGGAGGAAGCCAGAGAGCTGCTAGCTTCTCTCATCCTCAGCCACGTGCCTGTATGCAAACAGATTAAAAACCTCTGGAGTTGCTCGTTACGTTTTTTGATCTTGATCCGATCGCCGGTTTACTTAGTTTGTTTTACGTTTTGTCTTCAGGTGAAAGAGTTCAACTTTCGGGCCAAGTGTATTTACCTGGCTGTGATGGTTCGGAGGGTGATCCTGGCTCAGGGAGACAACAAGGTTGATGACAGGGATTACTATGGCAACAAACGTCTGGAGCTGGCTGGGCAGGTAAGCTAATCGTGCACCTGTTGTGTGTGTGTGTGGGCGGGGTTTAGTTTGTTGTTTGCTTCATTAATTCCTCCATCCAATCAGCTTGAAAAAAAAAAATAAATAAGATTAACGACAAAACCATCAGCTGTAGGTTTAAAGCTCCCTGTGGATTGTGCCATTTTCTCTTTTATACATTTTTGCTACCTGAAAGGTATTTACTTTTTCTTTTCTCATAAAAACAACAAATCGCATTTATTCTCATTAATAATTAGTGTGAATGGATCACAGTGCTACTCCGTCAGCAGCTCCAGCTCTGATGTCTCACCTGCACCTTTGTTCCTGCCACCTTCTTTTAATAAGACTCATTATTTTTTCCACTCCGCTTTGTTTTTCTCCCTGTTTTGTTTTCATGCCCCCCTCCCCTCATGTTTCAGTCTGGCTTTGTCAGGGGAGAGATATGCAGTGAAATCCCAAGTCTGTGGAAGTATGGTGAGGTGGGGGGTTGGGGGTTCTACACCGTGACAATAGAAATGCTGCCTTGACTGGAGCGATTGAGCTAATCCGCAGGCTCTGCTCTGATAATGTAATTACTGCTGTCTTAAGGCCTTTAATTTCCCCCCCCAACCTGCTCTGTATACAGAGCAGGAGATGGGAGGAGGGGGCAACAGAGCTTCTTTCAAAAGGGGGCTTACGCACCAACAACGCCAGCAATCTCCTCGCTCTCCAATTATGGTTCCCTGACATTCAACTAATTGGCCGGGCTGCGCAATGGAAGCTTAATTTCTTTATTAATTTCAAGCAGCGCCGCGTGTTTGTTTTGATGTATGCTAATGCAGAAGGTGGGCTGGGAGGCTGTAGACCTGGCAAGGGAAGACGGCGACCTGGGACGAAGGCCAGGGCAGGTTTATTTGTAAGCCGACACACCTGGTTTATTAAATCAGACGGTAAATACACCTCGGTGTTGATCAGAGATGGGCAGGAGCACAGAGACGAGAACACAGGCGGCTCTGGTCCCTGAAACGGATCGTTTTTATTCTGCAACCTTAGAGTGAACTTGTCAAACTTGAAACTGCATTTCCTGCAACGTGACCACTGAGTGCTAAGTAACCGCTGACATCTGCTGAAGAAGAGTTATTACAGCTAAAAGAAGCAGAACACTAGCTAGAAAACTACCAAAATGCTAACTAAAAGTAGCAACACAACAGCTGTGGTAGCTCAGTTTTCAGTGCCTCGGTACTCTAGTTCTTAGGTTGTGGGTTAGAGTCCAGGTTGCGTCAGGAAGCGTGTCTAACTTAAAAAAATTGCCAAATTCTCCCCTCACCCCTGCAGAACAGAGCAGCCGAAAAGAGAAAACGGAATGTTGTCATTGGTCTTGGTTGTGTTTTTACAACCACTGTTCAAGCAAAGGTTCCCTCTGAGAGACTAGTAGAAATGATCTGAAACATACATAGTCATATTTATTGATACTTTTAGCTAAAAGTATCATAAGGCTGGCAAAAAGCTAAAAGTTCAAAGTAGCAGCATTGTAGCAAAAAGCTAAAGGAGGATAAGAACAGGAGCATGAAGCCAGTGTGCTGAAGCAGATGTAAAAGAGGAAATGAAGTGATCGCAGTGAATTTCTCTGAAGATTTATTAAATATAAGTTAAATTCACCACAAACAAAAGTTTCAGCTCCCATCTCCTGAACGAGCTGAAGGTTTTGATTTCTGAACAGCCAAAACCAGCACAAAGTTATGCTGAGTCGGCGTTCACCCAGTAACGACGCGCCCTCTGTTTCTTCAGCTCCTGTCTCTGCTGTTTGAAGATCTCTTTAAGAAGTTTAACTCTGAACTGAAGAAGATCGCTGACCAGATCATCCCCAAGCAGCGAGCGGCTCAGTTCGACGTGGTCAAACACATGCGGCAGGATCAGATCACCAACGGCATGGTCAACGCCATATCCACTGTGAGTCTGTGCACACACAAACCAGAGCTATGACCAACCCTCGCACCGCTACCTACAGGTTCCTGTCATGTATTCTCACGTTAACAGTCTTGAACATCTCGTGCCGTTTTCCACCACAACAGGGCAACTGGTCTCTGAAGAGGTTCAAGATGGACCGTCAGGGCGTCACCCAGGTTCTGTCTCGTCTCTCCTACATATCTGCTCTCGGCATGATGACGAGGATCTCCTCCCAGTTCGAGAAGACCAGGAAGGTCAGCGGGCCGCGGTCCCTGCAGCCTTCGCAGTGGGGGATGTTGTGTCCCTCTGACACTCCTGAAGGAGAGGTGAGGACTGCAGCAGCCACACCTGGCCCGTTCTACAAGAACCCAACACAAGCAGTTCAGTTTGCTGCACGTGTTGGACTTTTGCATGAAACCTTTAATTCAACCAGATCAGGGGTGTCAAACTCTATTACAAAAGGGAGCCATAAGTCAACATTTATTTCAAGCCAGGGGTCAGTTTCACATTCAGTTTGATACCTGACGTCTTTTTTTGTTGCAGGTTCCTTAACAAGGGCTTCCTCAACCTCATTTGTATGTTCTCTGTTGCTTTTTTCCACATCAAAATCAACTTGTGGAAAAATTTAAACTGATTTTTCTTGACTTAAAAGTCATCCAGCTGTCATGAGAAGTCTGCACGAACTAAAGTATGCTGAGTTCTGAAGTAAAATGAGAATCAATAAAAAATATTTGACTTTCAAAAGATCTTCGTGGGGGCCAGATAAGATGTTAACAAAGGCCATATTTGGCCCCCGGGCCTTGAATTTGACAGATTTGATTTAGATTCTTAATCAATGAACAAAAATGTCATGAAGTATTTTTATGATTCTTTGCCAATAATCATCCATCCGTTATCATTACCTTCTTCCTTTTCTGGGTCGTGTGGGTGCCCATATCCAGCAGTCACTGTGCGAGAGGCGGGGGACACCCTGGACAGATCCAGTCCATCACAGGGACACATAGAGACAAACGAGACAAACAAACGTTCTTTCTCTCACCTAGAGACAAATTTAGAGTCACCAATCAGTCTAACATGCATGTTTTTAGTCGGTGGGAGGAAACTGGAGTACCCGGAGAAAACCCATGCATGCACAGAGAGAACATGCAAACTACACCCAGAAAGTCCTCCAGCTGGGATTTGAACTAGCGACCTTCTCGCTGAGAGGCGGTAGCTCGAACAGCTGCACCACCGTGCTGCCGGCCAGTAATTATCCAGCTGTTAAAAGATTTGTGGTTCTTCACAGAAACAATCGTCAGAACTTTAGCAGAACCTAAAACTTGTGGCAATAATAATTAAAAAAAAAAAAAAAAAATTTTGTTTTTAGATAAAAGCTGCGGCATGATGTGAATGACTCTCAGCTACTACCACATCAATTTATATCTTGTATCTGTAAACTTCATGCTGATTTGAAGCCATTTTTGTGTTAGCTTGTCAGTTAGCTGCGGCGGCCATCTTTAACTGGATTGTCTCAGTTCAAGAGGAACATGGAAAGACTTTTTCCACGTTTCGTTAAAACTCGTCCTGCGGTTCATGCAACATTTTGCTAACACAGACAAACTGTCACAAAGTACACGTAGACACGAGCTAAGTTCAAATTTGCCCTTGAGAGCCGGGGCGATAAGGAATATCTTTAAAATAAAGATTTGAAGTTCTCTCTTCTGCCACAAACATAAAAGTAAAAGTCATTTTTGACAGAACAAAGAGTTAAAAGTATGTCGTCCAACACGTGTTGTGTGTCTCTGTAGGCCTGTGGTCTGGTGAAGAACCTGGCTCTGATGACCCACATCACCACAGACATGGAGGACGGGCCCATCATCAAACTGGCCTTCAACCTCGGCGTCGAGGACGTCAACCTGCTGAGTGGGGAGGAGCTCTCCTACCCGAGCGTCTTCCTGGTTTTCCTCAACGGTAAAACTCCTCCTGCACATCGGCAGAACCAAATGAATGAACAAAACCGAATTAAAACCAACTTCAGATCATTTAATCCTCCCAGTTTTAAATGTATTTACTTCATAAACATGAAAAGTATTCACTTTAATTTAGCATTTTGCAGGCGAGCTGATAAGTCTTTTAATTTCACGGCAGCATTTTTTTTTTTCTGAGTCCAAACCTGGACATTTAATTACTGTATTTGTTTGCCTTCGCACTGATAACTGTCATTATATTAGCTGCCGTGCTCTTTAATTAGTTGGTAGCAGCAGGTGTCAAAGCCCTTCAGGGCGTTTCCTCACACAGAGGCAGAGCTCGCTCTCCTCTCTTCTCCACTCCGTTTTCTGTCAGACGTGATATGAAGAATCCCCCGCAGGCAGTTTAAACACAGCGAGGCACAGAGTGCACAGCGACACAGCAAAGCTCACACTTCCTCCTCACAAGTTCAGCTTTTGGAGTCAGATTTACACATAAATAAGACCGAATTTTACCCTTTTTTCCAAATAAAAATCCTCCAGACTTTCTAGATGTTGAGACATTCTAATGTACATAACTGGACGCAGAGTATATTTACATTTATTTGACAAATTGAGCCTAAAGACAAAAGTTTCAGGAGAGAAGTTCAGATATTCCTCCTTCCAGCTCCTTCTGGGATTGTTCTCAGGCCAGAGGGGATGGATAATCCCTTCAGCAAGTTCTGAGTCTGTCCCGGTCTTTTCTGCCTGTGAGACGTTTTTATAAAGCCCAGGGGGCGTCCTAATCAGTTGTCCAAACCACCTCAGCTAACACATTTCAATGCAGAGAATCACCATTTTAATCTAGTGGAGGCGTTTGAGGACCTTCTGATCCTGGCTATTATGTTATCTGGGACTACGATCTCAAACTGGAACTCAGGAGAGGCCTCAGATGAAGAGCGATTTGAAGACCTTGATGGAGGAAGACCATGTCAATCAGGCAACCTTGCCCATATTTGAAAAACTGGGGGAACCCCACTTCGAGTCGTGCTTATGGGGGTTGAGCCCTGGCTCCTGGGGCTTCATCTCCTTCTGGAGAGCCGATAAGATTGCACGCTGTGCAAGCAAGGTGGCAGGCGACAGAGTGAGCATGGACGCACCAACTCCTGTTACTGTCTCTGGAGTGTTCAGTAGTTTCCACATTTACACTATCAGATCTTTTGTTTAGTGTCTGAGATGTTGTGACTTTAAATCTGTCTCTGCATGAAGCAGGACTCTGATCCTGTGACTCACGTTTACTGCGTTTAGTCAAACACCGATGTGGCTCTTCTTTTACTGCATTACAGAACACCACTGTATGAAAACAGCGTAATTTATATTTTTAGTGAAATTATTGAAATGTACAGTGCTTTGCAGAAATCTTAATCATCCGTTATTTCTTCATATGTTTCTGTCAATAATCCAGACTTCCTTGTAGTTTTGATCAACAGTTCTTCAGGGTTTTGGATAGTTTCCCTTTTTTTTAATTACTTTTTCAACTTGTTTTCAGTCCTGGCCATTTTGAGAGCAATGTGTTTTTCAAGTCCCTAGGTTAATAATTGAGACATTAAAAAAACTCTTAACATCTAGAGAAGAATCAGTGTTGTGTCAATGCAGAACCGCAAGGAAACTATTTTTAATAGAAATATTTTGTCACTTTGTTACCAATAGTTTGTCACAAATAAACTATTTGTTCCAATTTATTCAGTTTAACCTAAAAACAATTAAAATACAAAGTTTGACACATGATTTGGGGTTTTAGCGCCAACAGTTCAATTCTCAAAGAGCTGTGTGCCAAAACCTGACGTACAGATGATGATCGGCTGGAGGAGGACGCGTGTCTCGGGTCTTTGCAGGAATTGTTTCTGACTTTCAGATATTGTTGACCTGCTGTAGATGGTTTTCTTTTAGGTGTGACACTTCTTTTATTCTCTACTTGTCCACTTCCTTTATTTTCCCAAGCACACTCACTGCACAACGTACTGACATGATCAGTTACAAGGACTGGACTGAAAATGAGGCGAAAAACCTAAAGACAAACTTTAAAGACCTTCCAAAAGCCTAAATATGTGTTTTTGACGAACACTTTAAAATCACGCCTGGCTCTGTGGAGACAAATGACAAATAAGTTTGGAGTCATTTAAAGCTTTTGTTTTTGTGCTGTTTGTAGAACATTGTAGTGTTTCTTTACTCCGAGCTGAATGTTTACCTTCTCTCATTCACCTGTCTGTGTTACTTCCACAGGTAACATCCTGGGTGTGATCAGAGACCATCACAGGCTGGTCAACACTTTCAGACTCATGCGCAGAGCTGGTTTCATCAACGAGTTCGTGTCCATCTCCACCAACCTGACCGACCGCTGCGTCTACATCTCGTCTGATGGAGGACGACTCTGCAGGTGGGGAAGTCTCAAAAAGACAAAAATGTGTGCACTTAATGTATAAACATCAAGCATATTTGAAGCATATTTGAGATTCATATTCAACGTTGAACCGTCTTCTTCCACCTGCGTAATATCACTAAAATTAGACACATCTAAAAATGATGCAGAAAAACTGGTTCATGCGAATTCAAAAATTTTTTTTCTAACCTACAAAGTTCTCAACAACCTAGCTCCATCTTATATTACAGATCTTATTGTCTCATTTTCCTAACAGAATCGGGCCGCCCCTGTTCCTAATCGAAACGGGGGCGGCTGTGGCTGAGTGGTTAGAGCAGTCGTCCTTCAATGCAAGAGTTGGGGGTTTGATTCCTACAGCAGTCACGTGCCAAAGTGTCCCTGGGCAAGACACTGAACTCCTCACTGCCTCCAATGTGTGTTCCATTGGTGTATGAATGAGATAAAGCTCTGATTAGTCTTTGTAAAAATATAGTAGAGTGCTGGATGAATGGGTAAATGAGGACACAGATTGTGTTGTAAAGAGCTTTGAGTGTCTCTATAAGATAGAAAGGTGCTATATACAAGTACAGTCCATTTACCATTTAACTGAGCACTTCTCTCTCAGACTGCAGGTTTACTTGTGGTTCCTAGAGTTTCCTAAAGCAGAATGGGATGAAGATCTTTCAGTTTTCAGGCTCCTCTGTTGTGGAACCAACTTCCAGTTTCTGTCCATGAGGCTGACACATTGTCCAGTTTTAAGACTGGGATTTTAGTAAATCCTATAATTAGGGTCGGCTTGTCATGCTGTCTTGAGCATAGACTACTGGTACTGGAGGACAAACTGACCTCATTTCCTTAAATTAATTTTTAAAATTAATAGTTTTCATTTGATACTATTTCTATCTTAACATGTGATTCTGGACCTGCCATTGTGTATCTGTTCCTACCAAACCCAGCCAGTCGAAGCAAATGGCTACTTGTCCTGAGCCTGGTTCTGCTAAAAGTTTCTTCCTCATTAGAGTTTTTCCTTTCCACTGTCGCCTTCATGCTTGCTCAAGATGAGAGTTCTGAGATGGAGTTAAACTCAAAGCAGTCTGCTCCTCAGATAAATAATGTTAAATTATTATTATTTTTATATATGAATGTTTCAGTTCAGTCCCCTGAGATGACTTCTGTTGTGATTTAGTGCTTTATAAATAAACTGAATTGAATTTTTTTTTTTTTTTTAATAAGTAGAATTGTTGTGTCGCTCCCCGGCCAGTTTTGCTTCCCTGACAAATTAGCATCTAACCAGGTGGAAATACGTGAGGTTGACATAGGTCACACATGCACAATCAGATCAGTTTTCCACAATCAGATTAAGATGATCAGATTAAGTGTTCACATGCACACTGTTCGGATTATGAATTGGCATAAACCACCCCTCTCATTTGGATTACCAATTTATTCGGATCGAGCTGAATCAACAAAGAATAATCCGAATGAGGCGTTTACACGACACATTTTTATTCCAAATGGCCGTTTAATCCGATTACTTACGTCCATGTAATCGTAACAGATGCAGTATGGATCTAGAATAACACCTAAACACTCGGATTCTGCGGTCATTTGTAAAAACAAATTAATTAATTAAACATAGTGCCTTTATCTCAGAATCAACATTGGGCTTGCACTAAAATCCTCTTCAGATAATCACAGTTTCCTCACTAAGGCGTACTTCACTTAGAGGGGTATACTCAGCACATGATTATCTAATATTCAGTGAATTAAAAACATAAAAGTGGTGGTATTTAGCATAAAAAACACTAAAGAGGCACATACTTAGTTTTATATACCATATAATGCATTAAAATTAATTTGCTTTGAATATTCTTCTTGTTTTAAAAGCCAGCTGAGCTCCTAACCGTTATGCTCTTTTGACATAAGCTCATTTCACTGCACTTAACTAGTCGATATAAACACCCTCCTGGCACAACATGACTGAAGCAGTAAGTGCATTACCCAAACCTTTGTCGTCAAGATCTAAACTAAACTTTGCTGGTGTGAGGAGCGTTCTGGCTGCAGAGGGCTGAACTTGAGAAGACAGGTCAGCACGGTTCAACTGAGTCCAGCTAAACAAACACGCACTATCAAAGAGGAAATTTCCTGTCCAATCTGCAAGTTTTCACTTCACAGTTAGTGTACATTCACAAGATGATCCTAAGGGATTTGCACAAATGAGTGTCGATTCAGAGCAACTCTGTTAACTGATCACCTTAATGTATACACGGCACACCAAACAGCAGAAAGATTTAAAACAGGCGACAGTGCAGAGATGATGGAGTCCCTAATCCCAGTTTGTGTGGATTTTCTTTGAACGTTCGTTTTTGTTGCTTTTGAAGCAACTCGCATTTCACTTAAATAAATACTGCAAGAAAAATATTTTAATTTCACACCGAGTTAGATCCTGCAGAAGTGCCGCGTGCAGCTTTCTCACACAACAATTAACCACCAGTGAGGTTTTGGCTCTGAAGGCTCGCAACGTTTCAATTTGCTTCCCAGCCATAATTCCTTCCATCCTCTTTTGACTCTGTTACCTGTCAGCTTACTAAACAAAGGACATACTCTGCTGTATTTCTTATCTTGACATGCACATACGCAAGCACACGTGTGCACTTGCAGATGTTGCACACACTCAGACACTATAGTTCTGGTGGGTGAGTGGTTTTATAATTTATAGCAGGATACGTTTTTAGGCTCACGCTGCACCAGTGTTTCCTACAAGATGATGATCACTTGTTGATAGGGTTGTTTCATCTCGGATTAGATGATATATGAAACTATAAGTCAATTGTTTTGAAGGGACAATCTGCAGAAGAGTTATGAAAAATCAATATATTGCTTGCTGTAAATAGCTTTTTGAAATACCTGTTTGACAGAATAAAATTCACCTCTAGGCAGAAAGAGATGAGGAGAGCCAAGAATAAAGAACCATCCTAAAACATCTTCAGTCCCAAAGAGTTCTGAGAACTTTATTTGAATGCTGTTTGATAAACCTTAGATCACGGTAACATTTGCAGTACACGGTTATTCTGGCTAAAATATTCTGGAAACTTCTGCAGAAAGCGGCCGAGCCTTCATAAAAAGTCCTACAGGTAGCTGCTGTTGCCATTTTTTTGTCTCGCAGATAATAATATTCTATGTGGAAAAAAAAAAAAACATAATGTAAACCTGACAGCAATGTAAAGGTTTATAAAATGGTGTTTACATGAACTGTTATTAAAATTTTGAGACTGCAGTTGTTCTAAGACAGCAGCGATCCTCTTTGGTCTTGACCATACTCAGTTAGCTCCAGAGGTGGAGAAAGTACTCAAACACTGTAAAAGTACAAATAAACAGACAAAAACGTACTCTAGTAAAAGTAGAAGTACCATATTAATGTTTTTACTTAAGTAAAAGTAAGTACTTGCTTTTAAAAATACTTAAAGTATAAAAGTAAAAGTACTTGCTGAATGTATTACTTAGTGCAATGGTCTACACAGTATCATTAAGTGTGCGTATTGTATGTATATTTTCTGTAATAAATGAACAGTGTTGAGTCATTTTAATGAACAATGCTGCAGATAATACATGTTTTTATTGTGTTCACTCTGTGACACAGTTCACACTTGGACTTGTGATTCTGTGCGTCAGAATTTCAGGGATGACATGCAGAGTTAAATGT
>JARVLU010000002.1:19554747-19565989 GCA_031762415.1 Simpsonichthys santanae | reverse complement strand
ACTGGGGGACTACCTTTACATGTATTTACTTTAAATGCAAAACCTGCTGCAGGTTTTTGTTTTTTGCACTTTAATATTTTTAGTTTCAAACTGTTTTTTTTTTTGTTTGTTTTTTTTTTTTTTTTTTTTTTGTTTTTTTGTTTTTTTTTGTTTGTTTTATCACCTGAGCAGGTGCAAAAGAACAAAATGCACTGAAAAAAAAAGATATTTGAGAGAACACATCAAACACCAAATATCAGAAATTACAGTGCAACTATAACACTACAGTATATAAGGTGCAACAAACTCTAAAATGCATGAGCATTTCAGAGATATTCATAACTACCGGTATAAATAATTTCAAACATTTACCTGATGGGTAATAATAATAAACACAAAAAAACATTACTGAAGTATAATGGCGTCAAATTAGTGTTGTGTCTATCAAACTCTATAAATTACAGTTTAAGAAAACATAAAAGTAGCTTTGATTTCAATGTTTTATGAAATGCAACAAAAATTTAACCCTTCTAAAAGATAAATACTGTATAAACATTTCAGTGCTGTAATATAGAATGGCTGATATTTTGTCCAAACTTTTAAGAGGTCAGTTTTAAGAGACAAAAACTAAACTGAGAAATTGTTTCTTTTCCTTCTCAGATTACGTTTTCCTTTTCTCTGCTCCGACTCAATCAGTTTCGTGTGTTTTTCAGGCGTGTGCGGCCTCATCGTCCCACAGGAGGACATGCCGTTCTGCGACACAGGAATCTGTCCGGATATCATCATGAATCCACACGGATATCCCTCCAGAATGACGGTACGACTCCCAACAGCCCTCTGTGCCACTGTGTGACAGATTTATACTTCTTCAGCATGTTAGACGAGTTATCTAACAATTCCTTTGTAGAACAAGGTGCTACCCTGACATTTGAGCCGTGCAGAGTTAATGCTTTTTGTGTAAATAAACCAGAAGGCTATTCTGTTTTTGAATAACTTGAGTAGTTTGATCTTTAAAGTAAAAAAGATTAAAAAAAAGAAAGAAAGCGTTTTATGTTGGTGTCCTGAACTTGAATGACTGGATAATGATGAATTGTTCATTTTTATCTTTTTTTTTATATTTTCCTAAAAATAACATTTAAATGAATACAGTATACAGAAATTATCTTAGTAATTATATTATATTAGGGAGTGGTGGCGCAGAGGTTAGAGAAGGTGGGCCTGTGATCAGAAGATCGCTGGTTCAACTCCCGGTACCGACAACATGGGAAAGGTGGAGCACCCACACCTGCCTCCACTGTCATTTGTCCCACTTTGGACCTTTGAGCAAGGCCCTTAACCCCCACCATCTGCTCCCCCGTGTGCCCTAGATAGCAGCTCTCTGCTCCGCACAGAGGGCTGTGGTAGCTCAGTGGTCTGGTTGTGTCAGAAAGGGCAACCTGTGTAAAAATAATTGCCATGTCTTTGTGCGACTTAGATCACTGTGGCGACCCCTGAAGAAGGGAGCAGCCAAAAGAAGAAGAGAAAAAAACGGACTGAATTAAAAAAAAAAAAAATAATAATAACAACAGTAATTATCAGTTATTTGCTGAAGAAGTTAAACTTTTTCTTGTTTTATTGAAAACGTGGCCATTCTTCATCTGATCCCAGACCTGTAGTTGACGCTTCCTTGTGTTTGACCTACATCACCTCGGTCTTTGTGTCGACTGTGTCTGTTTAAGTTCGTGTCGACTCTTCTGAGACAAAACGCTCATTATCTCCGCTCCTCTTCTCTCTGGGTTATCGTTGGCTCCCAGAGCACACAAACCATTGACGCCGTTAAGCAGCAGTCTTGCTCTTTACAAACAGATATTTGTTGCTGCGGAGACGGCTGCCGGCGGAGCCGCCGCCTGTTGCAGCGTGTGGAAGTTTTAGCAAACGCCAACGGCTCATGTGAGCTGCGGGATGCTGCAGAACGACGTGGCGCTTGGTCTCCTTTCTGCTCGCGCTGTAAAAACCGGACAGATCTGAGCGGTTGACGTTGTTTCGTGTGTTTTCTCGCCCCGGTTGCCACGGAGAAGCCTCAGAAATGTTTGGCTCGGGAGGATGTCTCTGTGGCCTGAGAGTGATATGAGAGTAGGTGTTTCCTTTATGTGGCGGGGTCAGGGGTCCTCGGGGTGCAGCCTCAGTGGGATTGTTGAAATCAGTCATCCTCAGAGCGACGTCCCCACTCTGAGGGGGCAGGGGGTTACATGTGTAATCTAATTTCACCCACAATAATCAGAGCTTTGTGTCAGCAAAAGATGTAAATCCTAAAAAAAAAAAAGGATTTGTGTTGAGATTATTTTTCTTTTCCAAAATGTTCTGGATCTGATCAGGTGGGAAAGCTGATAGAACTGTTAGCCGGGAAGGCGGGGGTCCTGGACGGACGGTTTCACTACGGGACAGCTTTCGGAGGCAGCAAAGTGAAGGATGTGTGCGAGGATCTGATCCGTTATGGATACAACTACCAGGGCAAGGACTACGTCACCTCAGGGATCACTGGGTAATTATCTGTCACAGCTTGTAATAAATAAATGTTTCCAGTTCACAGCACACACAAGAACTAAACAGAGTTCCCCAGATTTATTCTCGTCGAAAAAATAAAAATTATTTTAAGTTTTAATGCCATTCCAGGCAGCTCTGTTAGTAAAATATGAATCACTGGATGAATATTAATTAAACTCTTAAAGTAATCACTGAATGTACATCTAAGCCCAATTAACTTTTCAAGTCATCTTGATTCGAGATGGCCGCCACAGCTAACTGACATTAGCCAACACAAAAATGTCTAACTTGGTGAATTTCACAGATACTGAGCTAAAATTTCATGTGGTAGTAGAGGAGAGTCATTCACAGCTCGTACTTTGAGGGTGATTTCTGCAACGATGTATAAGATACAGTAGTCCCTCGCTACGTCACTGTTTGTGTATCGTGGACTCGCTCTATCATGGTTTTTCAAAATAAGATTGGACTTGACTCACAATTGGCTGATTGATGGATGAGCTGCATGATCGGCATGGACTCTTTATTTAAAATAAATTATTTTAAATTATTTAGCACCTGTTGCATCTGTGTGCAGCCCAGAGCTGCAGAAAAAGCTTCCTGCTACAGCTGATCAGCTGTTCTCCATGCAGAGCTGAGAAGTGGGCGTGGCCAAGAGTGCTTGCTACTACTTGTACTACTATTCCTACTTCATGGTTTTTCACTTATCGCAGGTCTTCAGGGACCACTTTAATTTTCTTTTCAAGGTTTGACTAATTCTGTGTGTTTTAATTAAACTTTTTTATATATATTTTGTTTTGTTGTTTTTAGCTGTATACAGTATATTTAATATACTGTAAATGTATTTCTTTTTTTTTTATCTACCTCACTATAAAAAGATCAAACCTTTGATTTTCCATTTAACGCTTCCATCTTCGCCGTTGGAGTTGGCTCTCAAAGCATCTTTGACCAGTAAGGTCTTCAGTGACTCCAGTTTATTATACCAACAATAAAAAAAAATCCTGTTTTATTATGAATTATTTGAAATATTGGAACATTTGATGGCCTTGTTACTCTGTTATGGTTAGTTTGTTATCTCTAGATGTTTTGTTTTTTTTCCCTGAAATGTACCAAATATTTATGGCGTTTTCCTCAGAGAACCTCTGGAGGCCTACATCTACTTTGGACCAGTATATTACCAGAAACTGAAGCACATGGTTCTTGACAAGATGCACGCCAGAGCCCGAGGCCCCAGAGCCGTTCTCACCAGGTGAAACCAACGGGCCCAGTTCGCCGCTGATGAGTTTCCAAAGTCCGAGCAGAAAGTTTGAGGAATCATAACGGCTTGAATTTCTCTCCTCTCCCATCGGACAGGCAGCCCACCGAGGGTCGCTCAAGAGACGGAGGTCTACGTTTGGGGGAGATGGAGCGCGACTGCCTGATCGGTTACGGAGCGAGCATGTTGCTGCTGGAACGCCTCATGATCTCCAGCGACGCCTTCGAGGTGGACGTGTGTGGAGAGTGTGGCCTGTTGGGATACTCTGGGTGGTACGTTTTTTTTACATCTCCACCACAGCTTTTGGTCACTTGGAACTGAAGCACAGTCTAATGTCATTTGGCACCAAACAGGAAGTGCACAGTGGCTGATCGCCACAAAATGCTGCTCTGGTTCAGACTGAAATAGCAGAGAGGGTCCACTGCCAGCAGACCTGATCCACTTCCACTTTGGATCTTGACTGCAATGGCAGGCCCCTCTTTAAGCTGCCTTTGAGCATTCACACATCAACCTGTGGAGTCCTGCGACCATGGATGTCTTCACACTGCATTACAGAGGCACCCAATGAAAGATGATCAAGAGGTGCAGGTTGGAGATGATAAAATGTGATCTCCTAAAATCTTAACTTATACTCAATACATTATCAAAACAAGAACGGATGAACATTAGTCAGATATTTTTGCCAGTTATCCAGATAAATACAATGTTGTATAAATTCCAAATTAATCTCTTATTGAGTTTTACACCTTTAAATCATTTGAACTCTGGTGACATCACACACTGGTTTCTATGGTCCTGACTGTTCCTTACTCACATGGATTGTTTCAACCCTGTGATGGTCTTTGACCCTACAGTCTGCTGAGCCTCGTTATAAAAAGAGATGTTTAAGAAGCCGTTCTGCTCAAGGTGGAATCTCACAGGACTGAAACTGAACTGGTGGTGTGAGAAAATTGTCTGAATCTCACTGAACTCTTGTTTGGGATCAAGTCACCAGTGAGTCGTGCCACATTTGGACTACTCTTGTGTGCACGACAGATTTGGACCAGTTTTCAATCATTATGACTGACTGATGGTGCTTTTAGTCCTGGACGTCTGCTTCAGGTGTCTTCTGACAGAACAGCTCCTGGCAGGTGTCAAACTACTGGAAACGCCCGTGACAAAACTGAGACTGGTTTGAGGAGCTCGTGATTACACTGAGATTATTTTTAGGGAGAATTAGTTGGCCGCACCATTTATTTTGACTGTGTACAAAATTCAAGCTATGTGAGGAAATTGGGAAACCTCACGAATGGTTGAGACTTTTTGAAGACTCATTAAAATGCTGTTCACCAACTAGTCGCTCTTAAGCGAGACACTATTTTCTGGAACCCAGTCAGGTCTTCTCTTCTGGACCTGTATAAAGCTGTGGGATACAGTGGAGGAAAAAAAAACTATGCTGATGGGAATAAACCTGTCTTTGTGGGGGCTCAGTGGTTAAGTGTCTTGTCATCCTGGGGTTGCCAGTTTGAGCCCAGGTTGCATCAGGAAGGGCATCTGGAGGGAGTGCCAAATCTTTCATGTAGTCCCACCCACTGTGGCAACCCCTGCAGAAAAGAGCAGCCAGAAGAAACTTACCTTTTACTACAAGACGCCTCCAGCAGGACCCGTTTCAGAGGCTCATCTTTCTAAACTGGTGAATGGGCAGGACATGGATAAAAACCAACACTAAAGCAGGAAACCCGCTATGAGAACGAGACAACTAAAAGAAAAGCACAAACTTAACTTCAGCGACGGTCATTTTGGCTTTGATGACTCGTGTTTCTGAATCTCTCCAGACATCGAGTCGTCTGCCACGTTAGTGATGACATGGTTTGTGTTTGTGTTCCCCCAGGTGTCACTACTGCAAGTCTTCCTGCCACGTCTCCTCCCTGAGGATCCCGTACGCCTGCAAGCTGCTGTTCCAGGAGCTGCAGTCCATGAACATCATCCCGCGGCTCAAACTGTCGCGCTACAACGAGTGAGAGGGCTCGGCCTGCGCGAGCGCAGACTCAGAAACTGTAATAAGTCTGGAGCTGCTTCATTTGTTCACGACGTTTCAGGTTTGGGTTGAGTGGAGAGAAACAGGCTGACGGTTTTTTTTTTGTTTGTTTTCACAAACTGTGACAATTAGAGGATTTCTCTGATTTATGTTTCTCAATTTATGTTTGTTAGGTTTTTTTTTTCTGTACAGAATAAATACAAAACACTTATTTCACACTCTGATTTGTGTCTTGTAAGTTATTAACAAATATGCATCAAACGGCTCTCGGGGCAGGTTCTGTTGTTCAGAGTCCCTACCCATAATGCTTTGCTGCACATTAACCTGGTTCTCTCCACTGCTAAAAACTTTTAAACTAAGGATAATTTAATCAAGTTCAAATGAAAAATCATGAATTCACTTTTTTCCTCACAAACCTCCAAATCATTTACTTTGCAATTTAGTTAAATTTTAATAATTTCTCATTTGAACCTTAGGTGTGGAAATCACCTTTTCTTTTCTTATTCTCCTCATAATGTTTTCTTTGTTAAATTAAGTTAAAACGTCTAAAACAATTTTTTTTCAATGAACTGCTTGGTGCTACAGCCTATCAGCGAGAACAAGTCTTTAAAATAAACGTAGCATGTTTGAGTTTATGTAAAGATCAGAAATTCAAAGTTTGAGGAGAGCGGTGTGCCCAAAAGTTATTAAAAGTTATAACGTAAAGAGAAAACTTTAACTTTAGGAGAATATTGTTAATAATTTCAATGATTTTCACCTGAAAATATTTCAAGTGTCAAAGATTGTTGCCTCAGCAGTTTAACAGGATGTGATGGCATAAAACAGAATAAATAAATAATAATAAAAAGTTTTTAATTTGATCAAAACTGCAACAAAAATATTTATATACAGTACTGTATATAATATAGCAAGTGTGCTGTTTGGAGGCAGGTCAGAAAACCTGAAAATAACTAAGGCAAGAAGTGAATAAATTAAAAAAAAAAAAAAAAGTGGTTTTACTAAAATACCTCTTAAATCCAATCATGTCTATTTTCAATATTGTTTGATCTTGTAATTAGTTTCCTAAATAACGTATAAACCTATAAAACGCTTAAAAACAAAGCGATCATGGCAGAAAAATAATATTTAATGTTCAATTCATGCAAACTTGAACTTTAAAACTCGACCTCTGACAGATATTATTACAGTATTTATATTAAATTATATAATATATGACTTATTATTTATCAGTTTGACCTTATCTGTCAAAATCCTTTCAATAGTCTATTTCTGAAGTAAAACGAGTAGCACGACTTTAAAAAAGAAAATGATACAACATTAAAAAAAAACTGTAAAACACAAAAACAAGTTTAGTGAATTAGCAACAATAAAATGTGAAATGTTTATATTTTCTGTCTCATTTAGTTTTTTTTTTTTTTTTTTTTTTTCCAGTGGAACATTTTTCACTGACTTTTTTTTTTTTTTTTTTTTTTTTTTTTTTTTTTTTTTTTTTTTTTTTTTTTTTTTTGTCTGAGTCAGATTGCTTTAGTCTTATTTATTTATTTAAAAACTAATAGTTTTATAAAGTGTTTTCAAAACTGGAGTGATGGACAGTTTTTTTTTTTTTTTTTAATTAAATATTATTTAAAAGTCAAGAGCCATACAAACATCTGGATGTTTGGTGCTCTGGCTGAAATGCAGCAGCCTTGTTAAGAAGGAAAAAGCTGCTTTAAGTTGAATTGTTTCCTCTTTAAACTGCAGCATTGATGCTAACACACACACACACACACACACACACGACTGGGGCCTTTTCATGCAACAAAAGCATGCATTTGTGCTGACAGAGTGTGTGATAATGGGACGGACGGAGGAGGCTGCACCTGTTCTGTTTTATGAGGTTCTAATGATATAACAGCATGAAAACGATGAAGATGATGGATGTTCACACTCCACCTCCTCTGACTGACAGTAATCAGATCCCAGGTGATCGGATCGAGGTGTAACTGTGTGTTGTTAGCCGTTTGTCTCGTCCAGATTTGATCCTGCTCCGTGGACCTGCGCGCCTGCACCTCATCCTCCCGGTGCGTCAGGTGTCTGCAGAGTACCAGCAGCAGTGTTCGTGCCTGCGCGCTGAAAGAGAAAGTCCTTTGCCTACCGTGGTGCTGTGAGTAATTCAGCCATAATCCGCCTTTCTCCTCTCCCCTCGTCTTTCTCCTTCTCCTCTCCCCCTCTCCTGCCGTTCCATTCATATTCTAATCACAGCTTTCCCTTCTCCAGCTCTCAGGCACTCCATCAGAGCCCTCCCAGCTTCGGGCTTTGCACTTTTACTCCCCCCCCACCCCCCTCCTTTTTGTGACCGTTCCCTCTTCTCAGAGGCACACCAAAAATTAAGGCACTAAACTTTAAAAAGAAGCTCTGATTAAAAAAATAAACACTTGCGTTTTAACGTAAGTGGAATAAATAAAATCCTGTGGCAAATCTTAAAAAAAAAAAAAAAAAGGTTCAACAGGTGGAGAGTGGCAACAGGTGGCTGCGGGATGTGATGATGGAGGTTAGGCGTGCGTGTTTACTTCGAGGCTGGAGGTGTATAAAAATGTCTGAAATGCCATAACAGAAAGCGAGGAGGCCAAAGTGTTAGGGCTGCGTAGATCTAAGCCTCTTTTTTTTTTTTTTTTTGGTTTGGTGGGAGCTTTTCTTATTCAAAACAGCCCAACAAAAGACTTCCAGTGAGCCTTGCCACATCCCCATCTGACTCGGGGCCATTCATCAGCCTTCCAAGCCTATCAATGACATGTCCCCATCAGGGCTCCTATAAAATCAGCCCCTTTCCCATGAAACATCAGCAAACATTTTGACGGGTCTGGCTTTCCCCCCGCTGGATTTCTGGAGTCCCTCTTCTCCGCCCGACCCCCCCCATCCTCTTTACACCCCTCCCTTAACGCCCACCTCCCCCCTTCTTCTTGCTTCTTGTCCTCCGCCAACACCACCCCTCTCTGGGCGAACCTCAGATCCTCAACATCTCCCGTGACGGGCAGCGGTCACGGAAACAGAGCGAGACGAGGGGAGAGCCGCGGAGGAGGGGGGCAGCGCGCACCGAGCCATTTTCTTGGAAGAGCCAGCGTCGTTGATGGGAAGAGGATGCAGTGCGGGCTGCTGGAGGAGCCTGACATGGATTCCACAGGTCAGTCTCAAACTATCGAGAACCTCGTCTTCTGCTGCAAACTTTCCTCTGGACTCTTCTGGAGCTGATTCTCCCCCAGCCACTCTTTTAAAATTTTATTTCTACGTGTTACGAAGGTTTTATTTGTCGCACATATTTCTGTTAAGTGCTCCAATCGGACGCACTTGTTCAGCAGTTTCAAGTTTTTCGAACAAAGTGGCTTTTTGGTGAAACGTTTGACCAAAAGGACGTCTGAAATAAAAATGAGAAGTTCTCGTGGGGGGTGCACCTGTTCCCCCTCAGCTTATTTGCTGAGCTTAAACTTGGAAAAGTGAACCTTGAGAATCTAATTGTTAATAATGAGTCAGATGCAATTTTTTTTAAGCTTTGTAATTTTGAATTTTTGTTAGCTTTTTAAATATGTTTAAAACCTAAACTGGATGTTTTTTGTAGAACAAATAAATAAAGGGGGCCTGAATGTGTTTGTAAATGAGTGAAGATCCGTCTCAGCTGCTGATCATTTTTAATCCAATTATTTCAATCCCCAACTTATCAGTTCTTGTGGCAAATGAAGCTTGAGGTCTGGATCTGTGAATTAGCCTCACTCCAGTGAATTCACCCATTCTTTTCCTTTTTTTTTTAAATGTTCTCTTTTGTGAGTAAAACAAACAAAAAAATAAAAACGACCACAAAGGACGAAATAGGACAGTGACCCTGCTGTTTGATTGAATGCAGGTAACATTTAGAGTATTGTTAATTAATTCATGCTGCAGGGTGAGAATCAAGTGGACATGACTGGTGAAAGTAAAAAAAAAAAAAAAGCATCCTTGTTTCTGCAGACACCTGTAGATTTTCAGAAGATTTCTCCATCTCAATCAGCAGTTTGACCCTTTTTGTGCCAAAACATCAACCAAACTTCTAAAACTTTACTTTTCTCGTGGTTTTCATCGGACGCAGCAACAAGATGACGTCCTGCCAACCATTCATTCTGGCAAAAACTGCTGTGCTCAATGTCAGTTCACTTTCAAGGAAAAATCAAGTTTCTGTTTAGTTTTAAGAGTTCACAAATACCTGGTTTATAACAGAAACACCTTAAAGACGTACTTCTCCTTTTTTCTGTTGCTCGTCTTTAGTTATTAGGTTCAAATTATTTAATAGGACGTGTCAGGAGGAAAACGTAGCTTCTGAAATAGTCTTAAAGCACTAAAATAAAAAGGTTCATAACGTACGTGGTTTCCTTCTTGGTGACATTTATGGACCCCTGCTTCTCTTTCTTTGGAGACGTGAATGGATTTTCTTTCTGTCAGGGTGTTTCTACATGAAAGCGTTTATTTTGCTGCTCCTCGCTCACAAAAAGCACACCAGTCGAGCTATTTCTAAGTAGAAATTAAAACAGGACAATGGCCTCTATTCCAGCAGACTGCCTCAGTAATGTGCACAGGCTCTTTTTAAGCTTGTGTGTGCGCTTGTAGTCTTGGGTGGGGGGGGGGGGGGGGGACAATGCTGGATTCCGGCCGGCTTGATGAAAACCATCTCAAATAGACCCCCGGCGGCACTGCCCATACAATTGATTGTTGTTGTTCCTCTCCGTCACATTAGTGACATTTTAAATGTCCTGTGTGGGCGCTGTTTATAAAAATACGCCTTTCCATCAGTTCTGCTGCAGGTTGGGGCTGAAAAGAGTTTTACTTACAGTAAAAGCACAAAAACAGACTAGATGTTGAGGCTGTTTCCTCCAAACGACAAAGAATACTCACTGTTTACTCGGTTTCTTTTTAACTTTCTTCTGGAAAAAGTACAAATTGTTTCTTCAAATATTGTTTTATTATAGAGAGTTGGATTGAACGGTGCCTCAATGAAAGTGAGAGCAAGCGATACTCGAGCCACACGTCTCTGGGGAACATGTCCAACGATGAACGTAAGCAGGAGAAACACTTTAACCGAGCAAACTGTGGTTCTGCTAACGTTCATGTTTGCACAGAGGTGCAGTCTGTACAAAATAAGTGTTTGTGTCACTGTTGTGCTCTTATCATTTGTTTTGGTCGCCTGTTGCAGAGGAGGAAAAAGAAAATAACAGAGCCTCTAAACCTCATTCGACACCAGCCACTCTGGAATGGTGAGTTATCAAGAACAAATTATTGACCTTTTTTATTTTGGTCACGTGTTAAAGCAAAAAAGAGAAACTGATGTGGATAAAATCTGTTTTTGATGCTATAAAATATGAACACAGCTGAACACGACGTCTAAACTGATCACTCTTATTTTGACAGAATAAAAACGACTACAGGGTCGGATTGTTACTTATTACTTAGTTACTTGTTATTAATAGCAA
>JARVLU010000002.1:19527345-19542621 GCA_031762415.1 Simpsonichthys santanae | reverse complement strand
GTGTGTGTGTGTGTGTGTGTGTGTGTGTGTGTGTGTGTGCGTGTGTGCGTGTGTGCGCGTGCGTGTGTCTGAGTCACACTACGTACAAAACACAGGAAGTTGGCGACACACATGGTGTACTTTAAACATTTGAGGCAGCCTTGAGCCATTTTGAATTCCTGCTGATCCGACCTGCAGCAGGAAACAGACAGTGAGTGATACTGTGTTTACACCTGATATAAACACAATCAACTGTTTGCCATACAACTGCTCCTGATGTTAGAACCTCATCATCTGTCATGTTTCTGAGGGTTCTTGCCGTGGTCACACAGCAGAGAGGTGATGGTGACGCTGCTCACTTCCTGTCAGCTAACTCAGTTTACCAGAAGAACAAAAGTAGTGTTCATTTCCTGTCATAAGTTTAGTTTTAGGGAGGGAGGAGTGGAGTGGCTTATTGATTCATCCAGGAAATAATCAAACTAATTCCCCAAACAGTCCCCATTTGAGAATGTTTGCTGGTAAAAATCCACCATTTAAAAATAAAAATGAAATTCTTGTTAATCACTAACATTTGTTTGCTGTAAGAATGATCGTTAGACAGATGTTAAACCTGTTGAAGGTATACAGTTAAAGCTTATTTTAGTTCAATTAAAAAAAACATTCAATTTTAGCACATTCTACCTTATTTCAAAGTTTTTTCCTTACAAGTTCACACATTTCTAGATAAATACCATTAAAGAAACATGACTCGTAAATGTACAATAGTTTGTTGAAGTAAAAGCTCAGAAATAAAGCTGAAGTCTCACCTGTCCTGTAGAGTTGGTCTGCGCTCATCTGTTTTCAGCCTTGTGCTGATGGAGGTTCTGTGTTAGACTCACTTCCCCTTCTCTTCAGGCCACACAGGCACAGCTCATGAGGCTTTTTAGCAGCCCTTCTCACTTCCTCTTTCTGAACTTTATGTAGCATGGAACAAGCTGTGACAATGTGCTGCAACAACAGGCAGGGCAGGGGGCGAGCGTCTGACACCAGGATTATTTTTACCTCACACTGTAAGTCAAACTGTGTCCTCAGTACATCTACACTTAAACTTCAGATGAAAAAGGAGAAAAGTGGTGGTTCCTTGAAGACCCTGACAGCCCAATGAATCCAATCAGTTACTTAGACTACAAGCATGTCTTAAACATATAAAAACCTGAATGACCCTTAATTTTATCCTTTTAAACACAGACAAGACTGAGGTTTTAGTTTTTGGACCTGGGCATCTTAGGAATTAATTTTTCAGTCTTTCTCCCTCCTTAGATGACATTAATCTGGCCTCCAGGTCAAATGTTAAAAATCTTGATGTTATTTTTAATCAGGACATGTTTTTTATCCCCCACATTAAAAACATTACTAGAACCACCTTCTTCCACCTCCATAATAGCAGTAAAATTAGAAACATCTTATCTAAAAAATACCACAACATACCATACCACTTTATTTATAGACCACTAAAAACAGTAACAAGGGCAATGAAAGTGCTGTACAGCAGAAACAAACAAGCAAAGCCCACAGCAAAAAAAAAAAAAAAAAAAATCAAATAAAGTAAAATAAAAGTATAGATACGAATGGAAGAAGATTAAATGGCTAACGTGGAATACAGAGAGGTTGAAAACAAATCACACTGTGTCAAAACCAGGGAATAAAAGTGGGTCTTTAAGAGAGACTTAAAAACTGTGAGAGACTGGGCCTGCCTGACATGTTGTGGCAAGTCGTTCACAGTCTTGGACCTGCAACAGAGAAAAACCTGTAAAAATGATGCAGGTTCATGACAGAGCTGCTGCCTCTCAGCGAGCACGTTACCCTGGGTCAAATCCCGGTCCGGGGGCCTTTCTGGGTAGAGTTTGTATGTTTTCTTCATGCATGCATGGGTTTGCATTAAGAAATAAATATTTGAAATATATCAGTCTGTGTGTAATGAATGAATATAATATACAAGTTTCACTTTTTGAATAGAATTACTGAAATAAATAAACTTTTTCACGATATTCTAATTTTATGACCAGCACCTGTAATGATCTACAGTTTTAGGCCGTATTAAGTCTCAAATCAATCCATCAATTATCTTCCGCTCGATCCGGAGTCGGATCACGGGGGCAGCCTCAAATATGTCCAGATTTGGGCACACTCGTTCATACTTTGCTTCTCCCATTAACTTTTTGTTTTTACTTTTAACATGCTGTTGGCATTCTGTCAATCTGTAGATCTAGGGGATTTTAAATCGCTTTACTGGTACTCTGTAAAAAAAATAAATAAATAAATAAATAAACAAAACAAAACACCACAACTCCCATGTGTGAAGGAATATATTTATCGACTTGTGGAAAAATCTGGTTGCTTTGCTCCTGAAACAGATTTGTTGTGTTTTATTTTATATATTTTTAATGATTTTGATTGAATTTGAAAAGAAGCTATGCGTTTTACTTTAGAAGAGATTTTACAATAACTCAATATTTTTTTTATAATTCATTTATGTATTAAATTTGAACCCTAATGGTTTTTTATAATGTCTTCAGTTTAACGGCCTGAAAGTTGCAGAAACCCTTGATTAGGATAATTATTTGTGTTGTTTCCACTTCTGTATACAATAGAAGTCATTTGTTGTTTTTCTGCAGTCTGTAAAACTAAATCACAGAATTAAACACAGGTTTAGTTAGTCCGTTTGTAAATTCACCTAGTGAATTAAGCTACTCCTTGAACAACTGTCTTGAGCATGCATCAGGGTAAGCTACTCCTTCTTTCTGAAACTTCTTTCTTTAATAGGTGATGTGGTTTTTTTGAAGTAAACATTTTCCTAAAGACTTTTGACATGATTTTTTAAAATCCTTTCTGCTTTTTATCTTGTGTTTACGTGTGCCAGTGTCACATATAATCTTGGCCAAAAGACCTTATAGGACATTAAATTACATGTTATCTTCATTCTTCGTTTGACACATCCATAAACCGATAAAATCATAAAAATAACAAAACACTAACAAAACTAGAATAAATAATCAAAAGTCTGCAGTTATCACAGTTAATTTGAGGCTGGGGTTTGTTTGTAATGTTCTGATTGATTTAGTTGTGGATGTCAATGGATTTGTTAATGTTTTCAGCAGCATTTTATTTTAAAACAACAAAAATGACGGTTTAAAAAACAAAACTGCATCATAAAATGAGAGCGTTGGAAACTTTGTTGAAAAAAGGATAACATATTAGTTCAATCAATGAAAAAAAACAGTTTAAACACGGTAATGTATTTTAATATTTATTTTTTTCTTAAAGTTAAATGGTGTGGAGAATTTCCAGATGTTTGTTCTGAGTGCATTAATCAGCTTTAAGCACATTTTGAAATATTTTTATTTTATTGTATTTTTGTGGACAAAATAGAAGTCCAGTTTTTAAAAAACTAAGATCAGTGCTAAAAATATTCGGGAAAATAAATTATATTTTTATTTTGTAGCTTTAAGGTTTTGACTGTTGTAGTTTTTGTATTTAGAGCTAAAAACTTTCTCTCTGCTCTTTTTTGTGGGGTTAGATTCTCAGTTGGGTCATTTACTTTGATCTCTTGAAGTTCTCGAAGCATTTATAAATTTTTACATGTATGTTTTTCACATTCTGAAGGTCTTTGCAGAAGAAATGTCTCTTTAGGCCAAACTCTCGTCTGCTCTTCATGGTTCTAATCATCTGTTGTTCCTCAACTCTTTCAGCAGAGCGAGAGCAGGAGTTCACGCTGACAGAAACCACTCCCACCTCCCCGTCTCCTGGATCCTACTCTCCCGCGCGCTCCGTCCAGTCCGTGGACGTGTCCTCGGCCAGCTCCCCCACCGCCGCCCTGTCGCCGGAGTACACTGGAGTCACCACCTCCACAGGTGAGACCGGACTCGCTCGCAGATGAACGAACTCCGCTCTCCGTCAGGTTTCACGCCGTGTAGCCACAGCATTTACTTCTGTGTTCACCAGGCGCCGTTCAGTCATATACCTGGTCCCTTACATACACAGTGACAACAGCAGGCGGCGCCACGCCGGAGACGGGACAGCAGGTGTCCTGTATGAGGAGCAGCGCCCCCGTCCCTCCCCCGTCCTCCACCCACAGGATGCCGGTGTACAGAGAGGAATATGGGTAATTATGATGATTTTAATCAGGGTCGTTTCCAGATGTTTGAAGTCCTTCAGGTTGATTGTTTGTTTCATTTGTAGGTACACCGGTAGCTACAACTACGGCAGTTACACCAACCAGCACCCCCACTCCATTCAGAGCCAGTACCAGAGCCTGGGCCATGACCCGGCCATCCCCGCCCCCCTCCACTACTCCGCCTATCACCGCTCCTCTGCACAGGTCAGTCTGACGCAGTCTGGTGGCTCACTGGTCTTAGGAAGAACAGAAATACAAGTTTACTTTTTAGGCTTGAAACACAGCTTTAAATTAATTAAATCTGCTTTTTAATGGGATTTAAATTACAAGTGTGATGTTTTATTATAAACTAAAATACACACAGAACGCTTTTCTTAGACTTGACGACTATAAACTGTTAACATGTTCAGGCTTGATGAACTTTGAATTTAAAAGTGATTTAAAATGTGTCGGAAGAAGAACAGTGGGCAGAAAGATGAGAAGTTTTAAGGCACAAACTTTATGAAAAGTCCAATTTTAAATCTGGAATTTGAGCCAAACTTTAGGAAGTTCTCATCAGATTGTTCACTTTCAAAAGGAGCATTTATAGTGTGTTATTTTGTTTAAATATTTTTACCGAGGTACCATAAAATGAAAATGTTACAGCTGAGGGATGTGAATCAAAATACTGTATATCAAAAGTACCAAAAAACAAAAGGAAATGTATAGAAATTAAAGTAATTTGTGGTGAAATAGTAAGTTATGCCCTCAATGTAAAATGTAATCTCTCCTAATGTTATGCGTACAGATTATTATATATCGTATACCATATTTTCAGATAAGACGGTGCACTTAAAATCCTTTAATTTTTCACAAAAATCAACAGTGAACCTTATAATCCAGTGCGCCTTATCTATTAATTCTGGTTGTGCTTACTGATCTTGAACTAAAGATTTAAACATGGTTAAAAAAAAAATTTTGGGGGGGTGGGGGGGCTTTTAAGATGAGATTCAGCAACATGTTACTACTCGGGGTGTGATTTCACTCTTTGGTGGTAATTTCCTGTTGAGGCTGCTCCAGCCTGATGGGAGATCAGCTGGGCCTCGGTGCTGCCGCTGCTTCTAAGTCCCTGAATCAGCCGAGGCAGACGGTGAAAGGTGGCTCTGCCGGGGCCAGAAGGGGCCCTGCTCGGGTACTCCTCCTTCCAGCTCTCAATGGTCTCTTCATCTGTTTGAGCCGGCAGCAGGGCAGAGGGGTGTTTATTAAAATATTGTTATTCAATGGTCTCTTTTCTGCTTGTGAACAAGAGGCAGCTGAGGAGGCTGTTCTGCACTGACTGTCTTTTTCCATGAGCCCTCATAATGGAATCGACTGTCGTGTTTATATTTAGCAAGCAAAAGGAAAAAGGAGCTTCCACATTTTTATTATTATTTTTTAAATAGACCCATTTGAGCTTAAATGGAGCACAATGCCTGCACTTTGTGAATGCAAGCATTTGGACATGGAGCTGAAAACGCTGCCGGATTCCCATCTGTTCAAAGTATTTTGGTCAACAGTCTGTGCTGTTTGTGGTCTGTCACCATAGGCAACGCAAATAACAGTTTTTAATAAAGTCCCTAATTTTCTTAAGTGGCTTATTTTTTTTATTTTGTCCATTTTGACACTTCCTTGTGAGGCAATTTCCCCTGACAGTAAATTACTTTCTGTTGCTCTAAACTGAAGTTATGTCCTCTGTTTTGGGGAAATGTGGGTTTATTGTTGGCACCTTTAATGATAAAAAAAAGTGTGACAATTTTTAATATTTAAACAGATCTCTTAATGTTGACATATTGAAAAGTTTATGAACAGTCAGTATCTTATCTGTTGTAGAGCTATATTATGAGTGACCTCAGTTTGGAGAAATAGAGTTTAATTTGTGCTAATCTGAAGCCATGACCAAAGAGGATCACTACTGCCTTAACAACAGTCTCTAAAGTTTCTTTGTGGTTCACATGGACACTGTTTGACACAGAAGGTTATATTATTTGCAAAAATGCACAAAAGAAGGGGCTGAATGACTCCTAAAACTTGATGAAGAATGAATAGTTACTTCAGTCATTAGAGTTAAAACAAGCAGAACAGAAGGTAAAATGAGCAAAACAAGAGCTAAATGCTAAAACTAGGAACAAATGCTAAAAGCTAAATGTAGCAAAACCTTTGCTATAAGCTAAAAGTTGTAAGACAGTAGCTGAAACTTAAAATTAGAAAGGCAGCAGAAAAAAATTGTCATATGAAGATGATAATACTCATGATCTTCATATGACGCTGAGTTCAGGGAACAAAGTTTTTGAAGGAGCTTAAGAGATCCCAATGTTTTTCTATGGGTAAATTATAATTCAAACAAACATAACAGTTAAAAAATTTAAAATTCTGAGCACACCATTCCTGATTGAGCCAAATGTTTTCACATACATGTATTTAAAAAACACACAAGTATGCAGAAGTAGTTGGCAAGAGTTCAGAAGAAACTGACCTCATGCAGATTTTACTAGTAGCTCATTAATCTGGTCAGAGCTAATTAATGTTTCTCCAAACTGAGGGTGTTCCAAATGTTATCTACAACAGGTAAGATATTAACTGTTAGCTTTTCCACAAAACTTCATTTAAAAAAATCTGAATTGCTTTAACAAGGCAGGAAGTTTGGAAGGATACTTATTCTTTATTTAACCTTTTTTTAGGCAGGTTAATCTCATTGAGCCTCGAGGACTTATTTACGAGAGACCTGGCTACAAACTAAGGATGATGACAACAGTAACAATAGATTTTCCTTGGACAATCAACAATAGACAATCATAAGAGAGACATACTTAAGTTAAGATTAAAAAAAGGTAAATTTAGTATCAAATGAGTTTTAAAGTTTTTCTTTATGATCTGTAGTTAAAGACGTGTCTAATAATCAGCGGTAAATTGTTGATTAATGTAACTGTTAAACTACTCTTTCCTTTCCTCCCTGCAGTACCAACTCAACGGCCAGATGTCTCGAATGGAGCCCTGCTTGATGGGCAGCACACCTCGGTTGCACCCCACGCCTGTCGCCCCCCGCTGGCCAGATGTGTCCCCCACTAACAGCTGTTACACCAGCCCACCTTTGCACTCGTCCCGTTACGCCACCTCTGGAGACATGTACTCTCCTCTGGGGCCCCGCAGGAACTCGGACTACGAGCACTCGCAGCATTTTCCTGGCTTCGCCTACATCAACGGGGAGGCCACGACCGGCTGGGCCAAATAGCTCTTTGAACCCTGCCTCGGACATCTCGACACGAGCGCCGAGCCTGGGGACACCGGCAGCTGCAACGGCTCAGTCAGTCCCAAGAAGGAGGCTGAACTGACAGACGGCGTCAATCTTTGTAAAGATTGTGACGTAATCTGAGCGGAGGTTTGTCAATCTGACTTCAGCTGTCGATGGAAGGAATAAAAATCTCAGCCAGATTATCAAACCGTGCAGCAAAAAATTATTCAAAGAGTGCAATGCTGCTGCCATGCTGTGCCTTTGTTTTAAGGAATGTACACGTCTGTCAGGGTTCACGCACACACACCAGTCCAACAACAGTCGAGCGTGTGTGTTGTCAGTGGATACTGACACCAGTGCAGCACCAGTAACCACAGGTTTTCTGGTGCCCGCTCTGTGCAGAGACGAGCTGTACTGCCTTAACCCTCCTGGGACGCCAGGTACCTGCAAGGTGACGACCATCCATGTGTTTTCATCCGACATATTTGTTTTAATGACTGAGTGCGTCAAGACAAGAAACATATTCTGTTGCAAGCTTTTCTGCTACGATTCTGACTTTATATCCACATGTGTCTATATATAGATATAGATATATATATAAAGTATGTATTTTCTGTAATGTGTATCTTTTATTTTCTGTTACGAATGATTGTGTTGTATGGGTAGTAATGAATGCATTAACTTAGGGTTGTGTGTTTTATAATGCACTCAGAGCTACTGAGGACCTATTACCCTATGGGTATTTATTAAAAAAGGAAAATATCAAAGTGTACAGTAACATGAAGTATAGACACTTTTTCTGTAAATAAAAGCACTGGGAAGCATCTGTGGTGACGGTTAAACCATCACTGATGTGTATGTTGGAAATATCCTGACCATAAATAATTTCACAATTTAAAACAGCCTCACTTGTTTTTGTTTTTTATTTGTCCATGGAAATATCATGCACTATAATGTCCACACATTACCAAGGTAAGGGCCAATGAACGTTCATAAAATAAACTTAAGGTTAAATCTGAACGATGAACATTTTTATTGTGAAAACTTTCAGCAAAATGCGATGTTTGTAAATGACTGTGGTGGCGAGCATCTACACTGTGCTTTATTATTAAAACACTACAAGTTTTATGTAAAAATGAGAAGTTTTAAAGATGTTTTTCTATAAATAAAGTTTTATTATTTTACTTTCTTTAAAGGCATTTGCTGAGTAAAACAAAAATATTTAATGCAAAGTGCTTTTATTTGAAGCACTTAAGCGACTAAAAAAAATAAAGCAGTGCGCTGTAACTCGTGTTGTGATTATAAAGAGACGCTTCTGGCTGCGGCTGCATAAAGAAATGATCAGAGGAGGAAATCTTTAGCGGATATTGACGCTGACACCGGGTCGGCTGATTAAATCGCTTTTTGCATCAAGCAAGTCCTCTGCAGTCGAGGCCTCAGTCGTGAATCCTGCTGGACTGCAGCGATGTAAAATGAAGGAATCATTCTAATAAATTAAAAAACAAGGCTGGGGTGAAAGGTCAAAGGTCACAATGGTGGAGGTGCAACGGCCCAAGCACAGCAGGACATTCTCTTCAGAGGCCCAACACCCACTCCACTATCACTTGAGTTTATGAAGATGGAAGGAAAAATTAAACATAAATTCACATTTTTCTTTGACAAAGTCATGTTGGTCAAAATATTCTGAAATATCTGCTGTATCAGCAGCATTCTTCCAAAACATCACTTTGAACCAAGTTGGAAAGTGCAAACTGTTGCTTTGATGTTTCTAATTAAAATAATGTTATGAATTATTGAAAAGGCAAAGGTGGATTGCTCATGTATGTGTCTGTTAGCAAAACATCTCATGAACCACTCAACAGATTTTAATGAAACTTTCAGGAAATAATCATTGGATGTACATCTACAGTAGGATCCAACCCAGTTCAATGTGACTATCACGCCTACTGGTAATTGACTTATAAAACAAGCAACTACAAAAAAGGCTATAATTCAGGCAGTTTTTCAGATGAGCTTCAAATTGGTGTGGTAGTAGCTGGTACTAATTCCGAGTGATACTCCTTTGCCTAAAACTTTGGTATTAACTGTTGGGAGTCAACCCTGCTTGTCTGTTAGCAAAATATCTCAAACCACGGGATGGATTTTAATTACACTTTCAAGAAGTAATCCTTTCATTTGGCTATAGAGCTCGTTAAGTCAATCCAAATCAATGAATCAACATTAGCTGACACAAACATGTGGCTCAGTCAGTTTTATAGATATTGAGCTAACATTTGGTGTGGTAGTAGCTGAGAGTCATTCGCAACTGATACTTCGAGCGTGACATCTCGCGATATCACACGAGATCACGTTATTTTAACAGGATCTTATCTGTAAACAAACCTAACAGAACAAAACACAGCACTTGAACCATTCTTATGCCATTCTTTCTTGAAATAAGTTTAAGAAAGGAAAAAAAAGTGGTTGAATTCAACCACAAAGTTTTTTTTGTTTGTTTATTTATTTTTTTGCCCATTCAGATACCAGAATCATTTTACCGACTGTTTAAATCATTAAAATATCTCCGCCGAGCAGTGTGATTTTAAACATCTTCAGCATATTTTTGCACGTTTGATAAAACGCGCGGACATAAGCTTGTTTTAATATTAATGTGCTGAACAGAGAGGAGGTGCTCAGATGGAGGCGGTCAGGGAGTCTCCCTCTGACAGCAGCTTGTTAGCCTTCTATGCTAAGCTAACACCCGGAAGGTGCAAACTAAAGCAGCTAGCCTTGTTGTCCACGGGGCTCACACCATGGATCTGAACCACATCCTCTCGCAGCTTGAGACTGCAAACGAAGAGGACACGGAGGAGCTTTTGCACCGCTTCAATCAAGAGGTGATGTCTCTGTTTGTTTTTTTCATGTTGCGTTGAATAAAAACAAACGAACTGGAGGATGCTAACGCTAGTCGTTATTAGCCAGGGGAGCTAGCATCGAGTGATCTAAACATCAGAACCGGACAGCTTGGGCTTCGGGAGCTGTCAGATGTCTTATCATTTTAGTTGCTAATTATGTGATTAAATGTGGACTGCAATTATTCGACCACAGAGCCAGCAAGGCTAACCCTGCCTGTTTGTATGCTGAACAACTTTATGTTTCTTAGAAAAGGTTTGAGTTTATATTTATTGAAATATATGTTTAAATTAGTGTTCTAATGGTCTTTTTTCTGTTTCAGAACTTGCAGACCTTTAAGTTTGACCCAAAAGAAGAAGCCCTGCGCAGTGTAAGCCTGCTACATATTGAAATCGGGTGATGGAGTGGTGCCAGATGTGTTTTTAATTTTATTTATTACATTAATCTCTTTTTCCACTTTGTGTCTGTTCAGAAACTGTGTCAGAGTGTACTGGTGGTCTTCAGGAAACCAGTACAGCCCAGCTGTCAGAAGGAATGTCTGGAAACGCTCCGCATCCTGTCCAGAGATAAGCATGTCCTGGCACCTGTGGCCACCAGGGAGGGGATGCTGGTCCTGACCAGGATGGCAGGGCTGGGGACCGGACAGGAGGAGGTCGATAACAACCAGCGGGGCTCCTCGCTGTCAGAGGAGGAGCAGAGGGTGGTGGTGGAGGCCTTGAAGTGTCTTTGTAACGTGGTGTACAACAGTGCAGCAGCTCAGCAGGTCTGTGTGGACATACAGCTGGCTCGTGGCCTGTGTGCCAGCCTGCACTCCTACAGCTCCTGGCAGCACGAGGTGGGCCTGTTCATACTGCGCCTCCTCTTCCTGCTGTCTGCCCTCCGCCCTGATGTGAGAGCTGTTCTGCGGAAAGATTGTCACGCTGTGAGGCTGCTGACGGAGGTGCTGGAGCATACCCTGGATGTGCGCTGGGTCGGTACCTACGAAGCCGCCTGTCCAGATCCACAGGCTCTGCCTCTGCCCATGGAGAGCAACGAGCGAGCGATGGAAGCTCTCAAAGCCCTGTTTAACCTCACACTCTCTGAAGCTCGGAATGAGGTGAGCGTGTTGGATTTGTCCTGTTCATTACAATCAGTCTCAGAATATCTTAATGCATTAAACAGGAAGTGATTTCCTGTGGATGACTCAAGATGAGACATTGCTATAGGATTAAAATCATGATCCCAATTTTTATTGCAATAATTTGTAAACAAAAAGAGCCTGATAGAAAATTTAGCATCCTCAGTAACAACTCTTTTAGCCAGTGTGTATTTCCCCACTTTATGTTGCCAGTTAAGTCTGTTTTATTCCTCCTGTTGAAAGCTTGTGTTTTTATTTTGTTTTTGGGTGTTGCCTGGATGTTGTCTGTTGTAAAGGCCACAACAAAACTGTTTCAGCTTTGAGCTTTTCTGTTAACTTTTGAATGTTTCCTGTAGTATAATTTCCCAGTTGAACATGAAGTTATGTTTTCCACTGCAGCTGCTCTACAAGATTTGCTTTGGTGCCTAGTTGATCCGGTTCTTCATCCAGCTAATCAGCATGAACACAGTGTCAATGGTTGTAACAAAGATGTTCTTTTTATACTCTTTTTCTTTTACTTTCTCTTTGCAGCCAAGAGTCTTTTTTTTTCTACATCAGTCCACAGAACTACCTCTGATTTTTGCTGATCTGACCATAAAGTCTGCTGAATGGTCTCAGCAGAAATATTGTGATTTTAGTGCTTTTTATCAATCCAGTGAGTGATTTAAAATAGTATATATTTTGGTCTTCTAAACCTTAGTGTAATCTCCACAATCTTTGGTAATAATAATTTAATAACTAAACAAACTAAAGCTCATAGTGTTCTTCTGTGTTGTCAGTAATAGTTTATTTATTCACCTGTTTATTTAGAGAACTTTGTAAGTACAGTACTGAGAAAAGTAAAGACTTCTGATCTTTGAACCCACTTTCATGGATTTGTTTTGAAGCATTGTAATTTGTACAACCCAGACTTTCTACCATGTTCTCACCAGAACAAGCTAATTAAGGGTAATTATACTAGCTAATTAGGATGATTAAGATCCCTGTCAATATTCAGTCAGCTGGGTGGCGCTACTTTAGATTGCAAGGTCTGGAAGGTCGTCAAGGTCTGGAAAACGAACCAACCTAACAGAATCTCAAATGTTATTTAGATTTTAGTTTTATATCAAACATAATTAACACAGTACATTTCAGATTAATTTGCATGTTTCAAGATATCACCAAGTGTCTTAGTTGTAAAAAATAGAGCTTGCTCAGATTTTATTTTTTACTTTATAGCGGAAGTTGTCTATGAATATGGTTTACATTTTTTGTGATTTATTTTTTTATTTATTATTTTTAATGCATTTGAGCTCAGGAAATATTGAACTGCAGGTGCAGCTTCTAACAATGTAAGTCCAAACAGCATCAGTTGTTTTAGGATTCTGCTCTCCTACTAGATATCCAGACACTTTACTCAGTTTTCTCTGCTGCTGTGGCTTTCATAGACTCTTCAAATTCAGTGTTGCTGTTTTGTGCTTTTAGGGGTTTTATCTCAAAACTTTGTCCTTATTTTTCATTACCCTGGTCTTAAACAAAAATAACTTTTCTGAGTTGGTATTTTCTTGGTTTGACAGGAGGACGACCACCAGTTTCGACTCATAGCTGCTATCCTACGCCACCTGTTGATGCTGAAAACTGAGACAGAGGAGAAGACGGAGGAAGCTCACAGGTAGGAAGGAGTCTGCTCCTCGCGGCTAAAGACAATCTGCACGTTACGACCTATGGAAAGCAGAACATCTGTATCTTTGATAGTCTGACCCTGAAAAGCACAGATTGACAAAGTGCATCAATAACTCACAAACTAACCACTTTCAATTATGATGTAAATCTTAGCTTTTTTTTAAGAGCTGTCAAAAATCCCGCAGCGGCGTCTTCCTTTGGTGGAAGGTTAACGCTGGAATGCCAAGAATTTGTAGCTGCAGCCTGAAATTTAAACAGTGTTGTGGAAAAGTGAGCGACAGTCCTCCTGCTGAGGCTGCGGCGGTCATGGGATTTGACCCGTTGACTGGCATCTTTTTGTAGTTGGCCTGAATGAGAGCATGAGACAAAATGAGATTGAATAGGAGAGTAGTTTCAAAAGGGGACGCTATGTTGGACAAACTTTTATGAAGCTACGGTCGTATAAATTCCCGTTTGTCTCAAACATTTATCCGTTATTTATGACAGCTGATGTTTTGTTTTTATGATGCGTCTTACTTATGTAAATGTGTTGTTGTTTGCAGCCATGCTGTGAACCTGCTGAACAACCTGCCCATGTCCTGCCTGGACGTGTTGATCGACGTGCCCGTTCAGGGGGGGCAGGAGAAATATGGCGGGAAAAATGTGGACGTGGTGCAGGTGTTATTAGACTTCATGGAGAAGAGAATCGACAAGGTGAAGGTCGTCCTCCGTGGCAAATATGTGGGGAATTTATGGGTTCATTTGAGCTTAAATTACAACTTCATACTCTAAAGAAATGGTACAGAGCAGGTGTCATGCTGGGTAATTTATTTTGATTTATTAGAGAACCGTATTGAAAATTATGAAACATGAACCACTGAGATAGACTTTAATGAAACTTCAGAAATTGATCAGTACAGTATTCCCTCGCTACTTTGCGTTTCGTTTTTTGCGGACTCGCTCTATCACGATTTTTCAAAATAAGATTGGACTTGACACACAATTGGTTGATTGATGCATGAGCCGCACGATCGTTATGGAATTTTTATTTAAAATAAATTATTTTAAATTATTTAGCACCTCTTGCACCTGCGTGCAGCCCACACTGCAGGAGAACTGTCATCCTCTATCTCCTCCTCCCTCCTCTTTTCTCCTCAGTGATCTCTGTTCAGTTATGGAGAAGTGGGCGTGGCCAAGAGCACAAAGTGCAGTGGGAGAAAGGAGGCAGAGAGCTGCAATCATGACATTCTGAGCTCTTGTAGAGCGTTTAGCAGTGATGTGCAGTCAGGGAGGCAGATGAGGCAGTTCCTCACCTGTCATCATGACTACTGACAATGATAAAAGAAAATACATTTGACCACTTGACTGTTCCATAAAAGTGTTTTCTAAAACTGTTTTCTGAATTATTTAAACACTTCAATGTGGTCAAAATCGCAGAATTTATGCATTGCATGTTCAAACAATGCGTGGTGAGTCAGTGTAGTGCTCTTCTTCACCTCTGGGGCGCTGTGTCATATACAATATTGGTTGTATGCCCACTGCTGTCTTTTTATATCACCAATATACATGTTTGATTACACATGTGCTACACATGCTGATGTTCTACAGTCTAATATATTGAATGAATGAGTGTGACATATTTCTTCTTTCTAATCGGTCATAATGCACGCTGAAAATACACAGAGGTGAAGCAGAATATACCTTGCTGCACAGATAGGGGGCAGTGCTGCCCCATAGGGACAATGAAGCAGGTGCAGTCGCTGTGTGTTCTTGTTGCAGAGGGGCGGGGGAGTGTAGCAAATTGATACACTCGTTTAAATTTGTTTAGACAAAATGAAAGATCATATCTCAAAACTACTGGATTTTTCTAAACTAGATTTCCAGTCGAAACAGAAGGTATTAGAGAGAGGAAGAAGAAAAAAAGGCTAAATTGAAATACTGTATAAGCTTCTTTTTTGGGGGTATATATTACCGATAGCTATGTGAGCATAAATTCCAGGTCATTACCTCTCCTGTCACAAAGCTCACTGCACGTCACTGGCGTTTAGAAACATTGTTTATAATATTGCAAGAGCATGGGAAGGGTTTAAAATGCCTTATATTCACTGTATACATACTTATACAGGTAGTCCTCGACTTATGAACAGGTTCCGGACTAAAGAACGGTTCCTAACTCGAATCCGCCGTAAGTCGGAGCCGAACGCACATGGCGCCGTAAGTCCGGATTTTCGTCCGTAACTCGAAACC
>JARVLU010000002.1:19515411-19527245 GCA_031762415.1 Simpsonichthys santanae | reverse complement strand
ATATATAAGATCTAATGAATCAATTCACTGTAGATTTTCATTATGAAACATCCATCCATCCAAATACAATTTCACTAACACATTGTTTAACGGACCATGAACAGCTTGTACATCTCTATATGTTTTTTAGTTTGGCTACATTGTTAACACTTATAATCTTTGGTGCAGAAGTCGCCTGTAATGTTTACAGCATATTATTTTTTACACCATCATGTACTGACGTCCTGAGCTCCATCTCCTGTTCATGAAGACTCTGAAGTGTTTGTGGTCTGTTTGTCTCTGAGCAGGGCTCCAACTACAAAGAGGGTTTGACACCGGTGCTCAGCCTTTTAACTGAAGGATCCAGATGCCACAGGGAGATCCGCAGATACCTCAAAGCTCAGGTAACGAACAAAGGACAGTAATGAATAAAACATCTTTAGTGAAGCTTGAGGCCTTTTGGAATTTTGTAAACTGTGAGAAATGAACGTTCCTGCATTGTTTCAGGTCCTTCCTCCATTGAAGGATGTGAAGAACAGGCCAGAGGTCGGCAGCACCATCAGGAACAAGCTGGTTCGCCTCATGACACATGTCGACATGGGCGTGAAGCAAACGGCTGCAGAGTTTCTCTTTGTCCTTTGCAAAGAGAGTGGTGAGTTGGAATGGAGGCCCTCAGACTGTGGCTGGCTGTTGTGTTACATAGGCATTACTTCTTTGTGCACCTTTTAGTGGACAATCTGTTGAAGTACACTGGATATGGAAATGCAGCGGGGCTCCTTGTTGCTCGAGGTCTTCTCGCAGGAGGAAGAGGAGAGACTCAATACTCCGAAGACGAAGACTCGGACACCGAAGAATACAAATCTGCCAAACCTTTGTGAGTGACAACCAAGTCAGCTTGTTTAACACGTTTTTAAACGGAGAGAGTGTGAGTCTGTTTGCAGAGGTACATCGTGTTCTTTCATTCTCGTTTTCCAGCATCAACCCCATCACCGGTCATGTGGAGGAGCCGATGCCGAATCCAATCGAGGAAATGACCGAGGAGCAGAAGGAGTACGAGGCTGAGAATCTGGTCAAGATGTTTGACAAGTTATCAAGGTGCTGCACTAAAGTGGAAAAGAGCCGATAACTCGTTTAGTTTTAGCATCAGAAAAACTTATCCAACAGTCTAAAAAAACACGTAACGTCAGACGAAAGTCCAGATTGGTTATAAAATTATGCATGGCTTTGAATAATGTTCTGGGTGAGGTTTTTAAACTGCAGATAGAGAAGAAAACAACTCATTTCAGTAATCACTAAAGCAGCTGTAAAAATCACCTCGAAGCTTTGGAGCCAGATTTGTTGTTGACAAGGACCTGATAATGACACAAACACATCTCACTTCTTGTTATAAGATGTGCTGTGAATTAGGAACTTGATAACCAGTTCAGTTTAAGTTTTGAAGATGTAAGCTTTAGCTCAGATCAGAATAGACTTTAACACCTCTAATACTGTAAAAAAAATTCATTCATTTAAAAGAAACAAAATAAATTCAAGAAAAAATAAACATTTAACGAAAAGAGTGCAGAAAGAAGAATAAAAATCTTATAATATATGCCCCTTATTAAAAAAAATAACTACAAACAAACAACAACTTGGGATTGAACAATCTCCAAAGTGAAAGCTAAAACATCAGGCATCCCTCACTTGGCACCATACTTTACCAACTGTTTTAAATTAATTAACATATAAATACATTTACAAATGTTTATGGTGATATCAAGACAATTCCACAATCCTATTCCCTGAATTTCAACACAACTCCTTCACACTAGTTCTAAATGAAGGTTTTATAAACATTTCCATTCCCTTAAGGTTATAATGACTCTTTTTGTTAACAAATTTTTTAATTGAATATTTGGGGGTAATATATTTATGAGCTTTATACATGACTTGTAAAATACTATGTTCAACCAAATCATAAACTTTTAATAATTTTTCAACTGATGAAATAATATATTTGTTGGGTGACCATATCACTAATAATTCTTATAGCTCTTTTTTGTAAAATGAAAATAGGGTTTGTAATTGTTTTGCATGCTTTTCCCCAAACTTCAATACAATAGATTAAATATGGAACAATCATTACATTATACAATATATACAAAGCTTTGTCATTCAAAAACTCTTACTTTAATTACATTAATGCAATTGATTTTGCTATTTTTATTCTTAAGTAATTTACATGAGGTTTCCGTGTCGGCTTCTCATCAATAACGACACCCAAACATTTTATTTTATTAACTATGAATTTCAGTACTGTCAGTTTTAAATTGCTGAGATATAACTTCCTCAGTAAGACTGCAGTTAACTACTTTTATTTTTTCCTATGGTTTAAAGTTAGACAGCTCGTTCAGTTGTATAAGGGACAAAGTTAAACCAAAAGCACTTCATGAACTCCACAGTGAGGCGCATCATTAGAAGCACAACGGTTCGCATCACAATGAAGTGCACAAATCATCATATTAGCCTAAAGTGATTTTATTTTTTTATTTTTTATTTTTTTTTGTCAACAGAATAGCCAGGCTATTAGACAATCAATAAATTAATCACCAGGCTATTTCATTTTGTTGTCTTTATAAAGATAAGATTTTGGGACATAGTGGCAGCACGCCGGCTCAGTGGTTAGCACTGTTGCCTCACAGCAAGAAGGTCCTGGGTTCAATCCCCGGGCTGTTGCCTCACAGCAAGAAGGTCCTGGATTCAATCCCCGGTTGGAACTGGGGTCTTTCTGTGTGGAGTTTGCGTGTTCTTCTCGTGCATGCGTGGGCTTTCTCCGGGTACTCCAGTTTCTTCCCACAGACCAAAAACATGCGTGTTAGTCTGTTTCAGGCCCAGGCCTCCCTTCCAAAAGAGATCTGTGATCTCATTGGGATTTGCCTGGTTAAATAAAGGTTAATAAAATAAATATATCTAGATAGATATATATATTTAGATATTTCTCAATCTCATCCATTTTTACATTTTTGATAAGAAACAGCTAATGGAGAAGACTGTTCCTGCTGTAGGAACCCGCATGTCGAAGCAGGGTGCGAGTTCGCAAATTATTTTTTTAAGGAGAGACAACTCTTAAAAGTAAAACGGTGATGAGAAATATGGCTAGATGCAGCGGCAGAGTCTTGATTGGCAGCCAGTGAGGGGGTCAGTTAAAATAAGGGCCCGTGTCAGACGTCACCTGCTTGTAGCTGAACAACAAAGGAAACATCTTTATAAAGAGAGTTTTAGCCTGAGGTTCAAAGGTTTTGAGGTTTTTGTCACCTGCAGATTGAAGAGTTTAAACTAACTTATGTACTTTAAAATGTTTTAAACATTAACTACCGTATGAAGAGTAATTCTTCAGCAAAGACTCCTCAGATGGTCTTTTTTTATTTTGGTAGCTGCTGCTCACATTACTCAAGTTCAGTGTTTCCTCAGCAGAAGGTCCTGCTGTGTTTGTGTTGACCTTCTCCTTTGTGTGCAGCAGGCTAATGCTACCTGCACAAAGGTGACTCTGAGCCTCCTCCCTGCCAACTGGTTCACCCTCAGAAGAATCTCCTGCTGGTCGACATAGCTTCAATTAGGCCTGCTGCATTCAGCCGGGGTAAATGGAAGCTCGCCGGCGTGCCGCCGCAGCATCATTACCACCTCCGCGTTAATTAGCACCTAATTGGCGAGCACGGTCGCCTCGTCGGCTCTGGTTCCTTTATGTGCCTCATTCAGGTTTTTAATACCACGCGTCCTGACTTTATTCCTCTCGTACTTGAAGAGCCAATCAGCGGTCAGACCAGAAGTGGACTGAGACAGAGGCACGACCAGACAAACCAATTTGTCTGGAACGCAGATGAAGAGGAAGAGACACGGCTGAATAAACGTGCAGACATAAGAAGGCAGACCTTGTTATTGTTGGGCCCAGAGGGCGTTGAGCTTTAATGAGACGCGTGTGGCCCGAATAAGAAGATTCCTCTCCCTGGCTGCTGCTTTCTTCTCTTCCTCAGTAAAGACACGGTGACTGTGGAGCGGTGTTTCCATCAGTACAGGTGCTAAGGAGATGGCTCGACGCCCTGAAAGAATCTGTTCTCCTCAACACACAACCGCTCCTCTAATTAACACGAGCACCTGCCTAACACTTGGACCTCTGTCACTCCTAAGAGAGGCAGGAGACATTTTTGACTGACATTAAATGGTTTGTTGTGCAAGTTTTATGACCAACTTCTTTTCCACAACTCATAGTTTTTCCCCTAATCAATTTTATTTTCATAATCACTTAAACATTTGTATTTGAGTCTGTCAAATAATTTCAAATCATTCCACTTTTTTTTTTTTTTTTTTTTAATCTTTGGTGGTTATTTCTCAGATAAATGGTGTCAGAGGCAGCGGTGACACAGGGCAGGTATAATTGGATTAGGATAGAGGAGGCAGTGTTGGCTTTGAGGAGATTAGGGTGAGTACTGATCCTGTAATTAAACTGCCACAGCAAAGCAGAGGGAGGGAGGGAGGATGGTCAGACAGGGCTGATTGTCTATGAAAGGGTGGGGTGGGGGTGGAGGGGTAGTATGAGGGTCCTTGAGGTGTGTATGAATAAAGGAACAAATGGTATACGAGTGAAAACCCTTATTAGGACTGGTCAGATACACAGGCCTGATCTGGGAGGTCTTTTAGGTCGCAGCTTTGGTTGGTTTAGAAAATCCGAGCACATCGGGTGTTTTTGGTTTTAGGATCTGAGGTTTGTGTTTGTCTCCACAGGCAGAACGTCATTCGACCGATGGGCGTCAGGCCAGACGGGACATTAGCACCTCTTGAAGAAACTCTCTGTGATCCTCCTGAAGAAAACTCTGAATCGGACTCGGACTAGTGCACTGCACATCTAAACCACCTTTCTAAGACTCGAGTCCGCCGGGGGTGGGTGGAGAGTTCTCGGCACATCTAGATCTGTGTCGAGAGGCGGACGTTTTAGGGGATCCTCAAAAGCTGGCACAGAATCGGATCCTACATCGAGACGGTCAAACAAACCTGAAGACGTGTTGCACTCAAACGTTTCCCCGGGAGGTGGACAACTGATAAAAAACATGTTGCACAAATGCTGTACAGTGAAGTGGGTCGCCTAGATCACTGAGACGAGTTTTACTGAACCGCTGGGAAATAGTTTGGCACGTTAAAGGCTGAAAAACATTAATCTGTAACCACTGGGCGTGTTTGCTGCACTTTGCAGGATTGTCATCGTGCTTTAGTGTAGTTAAAGTGAATTTAAGGCGTAAAGGAGGACTGAAAACATTCTACTTTCTTAGCCTTGTTTTGAATCATTTTGGGCAGACCTTGTGTTCAGACACTGCTAGGCACTCTACTGGAGTGGGCTGATGGGACGGGGAGGGGGTCATCGTGTGGGAGGTATTTATGGTTACTGCTACATCACTTGCGTCCTAAAATGGAAAAAAAATCTTGCTGGATCTTAGTTTTTAAACTGCCAACACTGTTGCCAAGGTTTGATAAATCATTCCTTCACGCTGGCTTATTTGATTCCTTTTGCAAGTTTATCCTTGTAATAGTGCACAAAACAAATATTTAAATATACAATAGTAGAGGCAGGAAAGCGCTCCTGCTGGCTGAACTTGGATTAATTTAAAAGAAACTAAACGGCAGCACAGTGCATCTTTTATTGTGGATGAAACTTTGACTTGAGGGCTGACCGATGATCACTTTATGTTCCTGTGGTGAGTTTTAGACAATGAAATGTCTAAACTTCAACGACTTATGTTATTTTTTAGTACTTTGCGTCTGTTTAAACTTTCTTTATCAGTCATATTATAGGTTGTCAGCTTCATCTCACCCCAAAGAACTGCTCCCACCTGCTCTCTCATTACAACCTGTTCAGTTCTTTAAGGTTCCTGTTACTCATCAAACGCTTTGTAAAACTCAATTTGTCACTATTTCCTTGCCATTTTTTTTTTTGTTTATTTTTGGTGTGTATGTGTTTTGTAATATAATCTTAATATAAACTTCTCCATGTTTCTGCCACAAACACTTTGGAGGTACGTTCAAATGGCATGCATCTGGCAGAAAAGTTCTTTTTGCGTACTGTAAGCAGCACTACATATTTTATTCACAAAGGATTCCACCTGAAGTTTAAATAAAGTGAACTTTTACTTTAATTTTAATACACAGGAAATGCAGTCAACCTTTATTAAATATTGCTTAGAATACAGTGCATTGCTCATACAAATTACTGGCCTCATAAAATCAAAGGGAAACTGTTACTATGGTTGTGGACTGAGGCTTACTTTTGCTTTAGAAACATGATAAAACCTTTAAGTACATATAAACAAACACTTCATGCTCTGGATTAAACAGTAAAAGTGCAGCGTTATTTGCTTGCGTTGGATGATGCAGAGCTTTTGCAGTCCGTCTCCGAGTCCGTATCCTCACCGCCGCTGCCAGCTCCTCTCTGATCCCGCGATTCAGACCTGGATGTTTCAGGTTCTGATGAAGCTGCAGCGTTTTGACAAAGTGTCAGAGATGAAGGGCTGGTTACCAGTGTGGGGATGCTCTGCAGAGAGGAAATTAGTACAACAGAAAACACGTTAAGATCTTGTGTTCCTTGAAGGAATGCAGATGTTGCCCGCCGCCTTTCAGTATAATGGAGTTTTGGTCAAATGTAAATTCTGTACGACAAGATGCATTAATGCCTGGAGCACGTTGGGCATGACCTTATGGCTACTGCCCCAAAGTTTAGCTCAATATTTGTAAAATCACGGCTAAATTGCAGCATTTTCTGTGTAAAAGTTGGTTAGTTGTAGAAGTTCATCAGTGACTACTTCAGTGGTGGACGATAAATATAAAATAATTCGGAGCGACTGTAAAAATATTTTCCAGATAAACTCCAAATGTCTGAGTGGCTGAAGGCAGAACCCACCATCACTTCCTGCCTCTTCATTAGCTCTTCTATTTCACCGTTCCATTCCAAAAGTTCAGCAAATCTTCTAACGGTTTCAGCCAGATCACCCAGCTCCATGTGGTCACCTCTCCGCAGGGGGACCCTCTCAAAGGGGCCCACGGCGTGCCGGTTCAGGAGGAGGCGTGGCACCGTGGAGCGCACCGTATTCACCAGGCTGGCAAATGGCTCGATCTAAAACCAGAAATAGTGGTTCAGGACATCACAGACACCGAGGTCTGCTTTTTACAACATGTTCTGAGCATCTACCTGCAGAGACGTGCCCATAACAATGAGCAGGTCTGCTTTGGGGAAGTCTTCAGTGTGGAGGAAATACTTCTGAGGGAGGTCCTCTCCGAAAAACACAACATCTGGTTTGACTGTGGCGGTGCAGAATGAGCACTTGGGGATGTTGTCGTTCATTATAGCGCTCTGAGAAACAGAAAGATGAACTGAGGGATCACACCTGATGACTCGGTGAGTCGTGATTGGACGAGAGAGCAGGACGTACTTTAGCCTCCTCAGCAGGATATGGAGTGTAGCAGAGGTGACAGGAAGCTGTGGAGAAACTCCCGTGGGCCTCGACCAGCTTGTCCTCTGGGATACCGCAAACTGAGAGGAGAAAGATGGAGAACTTAGACTTCTATCACTACCACCACGTTAGTTAGCAGCTAATTGGAAAACCGAACAAGTTCATCCACTATAAGACAAAGTCTAAACAGAAAAACCTGCATCATAAGTAAGAGTGGTATAAAATATTACGCTACAACCACCACTACAGTCTACTAATCCAGTGGCGCTGCCCCCAATGTCCACACGATATAAAGGCATGTCAACCAAGACAGCCCCACAACATCCAGAGCCTTAAGGAAATCAGGGTGAATCGCATAAACCCCCAGAGCCCTGCTGCCACGACAGACCAACCCTGAAGTCCCCTGACTCAGCTTCCTCCATGGAAGATTCAACATCTGAGAAATAATTTTGTTTTATGAACCAAGACAAATTCCTCTTTTAGCGGTTCCACAGAGCAGAACAAGAACTTTAGCAGCTACACACAGACTGTGGCTCGGCCTGCTGGGGGACCTGAGGAGTCCAAAACCTGGACACTTGAACATAGACTCAAGACCCATCTGTTCAGTCTGGCTTGTACATAAGATAACTTTATTCTAGAAGGTGTTTTTTTATTCTGTAAGCACTTTGAAATGCATTTGACTTAAAGCCAAAAAACAAACAAAAAAAGCTTACTTGATTGATTAAAACATTTGTAAATTTACTGTCATTTACTGTTTGTACAAATATTATTTTACCTTTGTGTAAAATTACTGCATTTGGGAACGTTTTACTCCCTAAAAAAAGTTTTTTCATTGACTTTATATTGCATCGTGAGAGAAACCTACTGCAATACTGCTGTTTAGTTAAATAAGAAAAAACTAATTAAACCTTTTTCCAAATATTACCTCAACATGTAAATTTGACTGAAGAGTTTAAAAATGTTATTCAAGTCTTCAAACATGAACTCATACAAGCTTGTTAGCTAAATTAGTAAAGGAACTGCATTTTCTTTTAACAGCATTAAAATTAATATAGATGGGGTGTCACACAAGAAAATGACATTTACACCTTACTTTATTTTCTGGAAGTTGGAAAACTTGTGGTAAAAGAAGAAAATCATGGTGACTCTTACTTTTTAGTCATGTGGGAAAAATCCCTTTAAGATGGAGGAATGTTTAGATTTTGATATTTTTGTTTTTAGGAAATGCAGCAAGTAATAGAAGCTGGAAACATACCAATTCCCCCCACACTCTTACCCAGACCTGGAAAATGCCAAAAACCAAATTTCATACTTTTCAAGACTGTAGTAACTCTAAAAATATGTGAAAAGTTGAAAAGAAAAACCCAGTTTAATTTGAAGATATCCTGCCTGACATCATAATCCTTCACTATCAGCTCTTAACCAAAAGATGAAATAACACCTAATAAATCTTTAAATTTCAGAAGCCAACATGATGAGTTAATCATTGTTTAATCATTAACTAATTTACTGTTTAAAAAACATTGCTGCTTTACTTTTGAAAACCATAAAAAAATTAAAAAAAATTTTTTTTTTAAATATCCGTTTAGCGAGTACGTATAAGATAAACTTAAATTGAAATTTTAAAAACAAATTTTAGTAAATAGCTCCATCGACAAAGCAGTGTTGAAGATGTTTTAGAAAAACATATGTTTCATTCAGGAGCTGTGCTGCTGCTTACCCCAAGTCAGATCAAAATCAGAATTAGATTATATATTTTTCATTGACTTTAGACAAATTTCCAGATAAAATGTACAAATTCAGAGATAAGGGAGCATTTTTCCAGATGTATTTGCAGTTGTTTGAGTTTGGATGTTGATTCACTCACGTTTCTCCAGCCCATCGATGTTCTGCGTGTACACTCGGCGCAGCAGGCCCTTGTGGTGGAGCATTCGGATGAAGTAGTGTACGTAGTTGGGCCGGTGACCGCCGGGGTACAGAGCCTTGGCCAACGAGAAGAAAGGCTGCGGGTCATTGGAGAAGTAGTCGATGTTGAAAATGGCTTCTGGGTAAGGGACGTTGAACTTCTCCAAGTTGGCATAGAGACCCGTTCCTGGAGTCCTGAAGGGTTTCACATGTTCGGTTAGGTGAAAAACAGCAGCTTCTTTAATGAGCTCAGAGGAAGGTTTTGTTCAAACACCAAGACTTTGAGTCAAAAGAGCCAAAGCACTGACCTGAAGTCAGGGATGCCGCTGGACGTGCTGATTCCTGCTCCGGCCACCACCACCACGTTCTTACAGCGGCCGAGCTTCACGAGCCGAGCCACAGAGGAGAGGCCGCTCCGAGAGCTCGACTTGGTGCCACTTGAAGACCGAGAGCTCTGATCAGACGCAGACCCAGAGGACTGGCCTGCAGGGACAGGATCACTGCTGGTTCTGGACTTCTTTTCTTTACTGAAGAATAAAAGTATACATCACTCTTTATTTATTTTTATTTATTTTATTTATTTAAATTAGGACAATGCATATTAATCAACATGACAGCAGTAAGCATCAATGTAAATATGTCGGAGTTAGCACAATGGCTAATTTTCATCCGTTGTCCTAAGGCATTATTTTTTGAGCTTCAAGTGAAGCCTTTACCTTGTTGGTAAGATGTTCTCCACGTTCACACTGATCGGGCCGAGGTCCTGGGCCAGAGCAGAGTCCGTATTCCTCCTCCGTTGTTTCCCATACAGGCTCTGTGCCGGGTCCTGAGACTCTGCGGGGTCCGGGTGTCGGCCCTGGGAGCCGGAGCTGCGAGTTATCCTGCTGACTGGAGGCTGGGCAACTTTCTTATCCCAGCTGGACCTGGATCTGTTCATGCCCACACTTTGGAGAAAAACAATTGAAACAGATCAAAAGATTATTTTAAGCATCAACTAAAGCAAGAATTAGTCTTTTTGTTTGTTTATTATTGTCATATTATTAATGTGAAAGCTGATTCAGCATTTATTTAGACTAGCTTTCTTGTTTTTATTTTTGTAGGTACGATAACGATTTTTAAACTTTCAGACTTAAAATTTTCAATTCCTTCAAAAACATTGATTTCTTTGAAATCTGCTTCAGATATATTTCTGTCATATGCTACTTTAAAATTTTAGCTAGCCTTTTGCTGCTTTTAGCCATCACCAACAAGCTAAAAGCAGCAGCAAAAAGTAGCCATCATCTGGCTAATTTTTATAGCTACTGTTCTGCTTCTTTTAGGTTTTAGCAGGCCTTTTGTAAACGTTAATGCTCTAGTTTTTAACTATTTTGGTTATTTTAGCTGGTGCTTTTCTTCTAGCATTTTGCTAGTGTTCTCTTTTAGTCCAGAGGTGTCCAGACCTGGTCCTCAAGGGCCACTCTCCTGCAGGTTTTAGAGGCTTCTCTGTGATTTCTCTTCTATGCAGGTTAGTAGCACTCAAGTATCTGAACTGGACACCCATTTTAGCTAGTTCTGTTTTTATCAAGTCTTAATTCAGCTTTAAGTGAGCATTCTTCTTTAAGCTTGTTCTTTTTTGTTTATTTTTGCATTTCCAACTGTTTCAGCTCCTTCAGACATGTTTGCCTCAGTTTCTCTCATCAGATTTCATTAATTAGTTTTTTTTCTGTTGCTGCCTTCTTCATCATCTGTGTCTGCTCTTTAAAAAGCTGTTAGGCAGAAATCATCCTGGCATTCTTTTCTCCAGTGTCTCTTTGCACAGAAGGAAGCCAAAATGTTTAAAAACCGTCAACAGTCAAACAAAAGCTAATGGCTGCAATATATCTGGCCCCCCAGTTCGCGCCTCAGCAGCTATGCTAATACAGTCCACAGCTGTGGCAGCTTTACTGTTGGGCCAAAGAGGAGAGTAGAGCTGAGAGGTGGGGGCACGAGAGTTAAAAAGAAGGGTGGGAGAGGTGAAACAGAACCGCAGATATGAGTCAACAAACCCAGCTGGGAGAGGGGAAAAAGATGGCCCCCTAAAAGGGAGAAAAATGTGGATGGGGGTGAAGATAAATGATTTGTAGACAGATTTCAATAAAGGAGTCGAGGAGCAGGAAGAGATGTGTCCAAAACCAATCAGACTTTCTCAGATTAAAATCTGAGAAACGACAAATGAGTAAACAAAACAACAAGGTAAACATGACTGTTTACCTTACTTCAGGAGCAGCAGAGCTTTTTCTCCAAAAACACCTTAGAAAGGGAGAGATCTGACATTATTTTCATTTTTAAGTGTATTAAAGCTTTTTCCCCTTCCAACTTAAGAAAATATCAATCTAAAGGACCAAATATGAAGATAAACATCTGAACGTACTACTTTCATTTTAGGCACTCAATCCAAAAACTGGAGCCCCCTCCCCAAGACTACAGTGTTTTTCTTCCTCCACATCCTACAGAGCTACT
>JARVLU010000002.1:19450382-19464953 GCA_031762415.1 Simpsonichthys santanae | reverse complement strand
TGGTTTGGACATGTCCAGAGGAGGGACAGTGGATATATTGGTAGAAGGATGTTAGAAATGCAGCTGCCAGGAAAAAGCCAAAGAGGGAGGCCAAAGAGGAGAGATATATGGATGCAGTTAGAGAAGACATGAAGGTAGTTGGAGTGAGGACAGAGGATGCTGAGGACAGTGAGGTGGAGGAAGATGACTCCATGTGGCGACGGAAAAAAAGAATTGAGGCAGTTCATGTTTAGATTTGACTTTTATATGTGATGAACTGAGACCTCTCCTCCTCGTTTGGTAGCGTCGTTTCTCCACCTACGTGTGGCTGCTGCTGGGATTCCCTCCCCTGCTCATCGTTCACTCTCTGGTCTGCTTCATCACGTGGAGCTTGGTGTTCACCATCCCAATCTCCAAGATGAATGCTCAGACTCTGAGCGTCATCCTCCTCCTGCCTCCTGAGGATGTCTACATCTCCACCAGCTCGCACAGAAAGGTTGAAATTAAAGTGTATCCATCACAGCACATCATCTGAGACAGATTAACTAATAATATATTTTTTAACTGAACTTCAGCATCAGGGCTACGAGACCAGAGCACTGCTGTGCTGCTACCATGCTGCAAACTGGTACTACTACAAGTACACTGTGGATGGAATCAATGTGTTCGCTGTCAGTATCCTTTATCATAACTGCTTGTATGTGTGTCATACACCTGTTATGACCTTTGACCTGTTCTTCAGACCTCCTCCCTTTAGTTATAGTCGCTCTGGTAATTGGATATGTTGACAAAGAAAATCAGTTTGCCAGTTCTGATGTCAAGTTCACCATAGCAATCAGCTCCATCATACCACTCTCATATTATATTGGTATGGGCATTGCCAGGTAAATGGTTATCTTCACACCTATGGCAACAAAGAATGAGCAAATTCTCCTTCAGATCTGCTCTGATTTAATTGTTGATCATCTTTGTTTCCTTAGTATCGCTGCCCAGAGTAACTTTGCTGTCGGCGCAGTGGTCAACGCCACCTTTGGCTCCGTCACAGAACTGACTTTTTACATCACAGCCTTGCTCAAAGGTCGCCAGGAAGCCAACCCATGTCTACAGGAGGTTGTCAAGGCGGCGTTGACAGGCACGTTGCTCGGATGCATCCTCTTCATCCCCGTGAGTCAACTGCTTAACGACAGATTTTACGATTTTACTATTAAAAAAAAAAAAAAAAAATGTGAAACTACATTTTTAAATTAATGACATTTATCACAAAAGCTGTTCGGACTCAAAAATACAAAATGTCTGTTTTTGTAAATTAAATTGTTTATTTTATGTGCTAGTGTTTATGCCAGGTCTGTATAGGGCCTTAAAGTCTTGTGTCTTGTCTGTAAATTTATCAACGAACGTAAATAAGTTCTTGTTTTTTGCAGGGCATCTGCATGATAATTGGAGGCTTGAAACATAACGAGCAGCGGTTCAACAGTCGGTCTGCAGGAGTGAGCTCTGCGCTGCTTTTCATCTCCGTGGGAGGCAAGTTCTTACAGACCAACATAACTTTTTTTTAAAACTGTTATTTTGAAAGAATTAGCTAGGTTTAACACCAAAAGCTCATAAACTTTAACAGTTCAGCTGGAAATGTAATTAATGTGACTACAGAACCAGTTACATTTTTGTTGCTCCAGTGGCTTATGGGAAAAATTTTTTTGTCTCTGGCGCTCGCAGGTGTGTTCGCCCCTACACTTTTCTCCAAGGCCTATGGAAACCTGGTGTGCGACGCGTGCACAAACACAGGAGGAAACGGCACGGGGAATGCCAGCGGACCGTTTGTGTGCCACAGCTGCCACTATGATCTGGTCATTAGACACGAGGGACTCTGAAACATGCGCAGATTCACGAGCACCGCTCCAGGATTAATGCTGGTTTTTGTTTTTATCAATAGAAAAACGGCACGCTGTTCCACAGCCACGTCCAGTGAGTTCTGTTTCATTTCTTCACAGTTGTTAGGATTGTAAATTCTGACTGAAGCTTTTCCACTTAATTTATTACAATATAAAAATAAGCTGTCCTGACTTGGGCATTTACTGTAAAAGTCACTTCATTCTCATTGTTTTCTTGATAAAACATTTAAAAGCTGATTCCCACAAATAAGGCATATTCTTGCATTCCTTGAAGGAATGCATATAACAACTCAATTTTCAAATAAACATCTTGTGTGATTTGTTAAGAGCTCAGAGTACGTGTCATGTATGGCTCTCAGCTACTACCACACCAGGTTTTAGCTCAGTATTGGTGTATATGATCGAGGTCACCTGTTTTCAGGTTGATTAGCTGCGATGGCCATCGTTATTTGGGTTGAATGTGTTAACCAGTTGTAGATGTTCATCTGGTGATTGCATGCTGGGAGTTTGATGGAACTCTTTCCAGCAGTTCATTAAGTTTTTCTACTAAAAGACAAACGAGAACGCACAGACAGACCGGTAACAACACTATCGCCCACCTGTCATGGCAGCAACTATTCTTGAAAAGTGTCACTTTGTGAGTTTGATGCTCAAGTATTTAAAATAAGCCTGTGTGTATTATCTGGTGTGTGTGTTTCTGTTAGGCCTCTCGTGTACACGGTGTCTGCCCTTCTGCCTGCTGCGTACATCATTGGTCTGATATTTACACTGAAAACACACTCCTACATCTATGACCTCCATGTTGGAGATGGACAGAGTGAGACTCAAAGTTTTTTTTTCTCCTCACATTAAACTACTGTATAAAGATATTGTTGTCATGGTTACAGTGTTTTATCTTTTTGTGCAGTGCCCGTTCACCATGGGGCAATTGTCCACTGGTCGCGGTGGAGGTCTCTGCTCATCCTCATCGGAGCCACTGCGCTCACGTCAGCATGCGCTGACCTTGCGACTGAACACATCCAACCAATCCTCAACCAGCCCAACATCTCGCAGGTTTGCACATCGATCTGAGCATGCTCAGTTCGTAGCCTCCTCCAGCTGTGTCATCCTGCTCTACATCTTCCTCCAGTATTTCTTAGGAGTGACAGTTCTTGCAATGGTACCTGAGATCCCAGAGATTGTTAATGGGATTCAGTTTGCCCTCCAGAACAACATCAGTTTGAGGTAGTTTTCTGTCTTACCAAAAGTTTAAATTTTTTTTTTGTATTTTAAATGTGCTTTTTGTTGCAGCTTGGAGGTTGGAAGCTGTATTGCTGTGCAGGTTTGCATGCTACAGATGCCGATCCTGGTCCTGTTTAATGCCTTCTGTGTAAGGCCTTCCCTCTTTGTTTGATTTCCTTATAAACACACAAAAAAGTCATGTTTTATATCTGATAAGGTCTTCTTCTTTAGGATGTGGGCTTTGTGCTCGTGTTCAGCGACCAGCACATGTGGGCCAGCATTTTCAGTGTTGTTCTAGTCAACTACATCTTCATGGATGGCAAGTCTGACTATTTTCAGGGTAAGTTCTGTGCAGTTAAAGGGTAAAAAGTGGATAAACGTGTAAATTTAAATGAAACTGAGACTCAAGAAACAAACCAAAGAGCTCCTGATCATGCTACATAATTGCATAAAATTACTTTTCTTAAAGTGTGTTGGATGTAAATCAACAAACAGGCCTCCAAAAGAGCGATTAAAGCGCTCCTTAAATGTTCCCTGTTTACAATCTCCAGGTTAATTTGCCTACAGCATCTGCATAAACACAAATCAACTGCTGCTTGAAAAGAAACACCAAGACTATTTTTACAAAATAGTCTTGGTGTTTATCATTTTTAGGGTCCAACTGAACCAACTTTCTAAGACTCAATGTTTAATAATGTTTCTTTCTGTGTGGAGTTTGCATGTTCTTCTCGTGCATGCGTGGGTTTTCTCCGGGCACTCCCGTTTCCTCCCACAGACAAAAACATGCATGTTAAGCTGCCTTCAGGTCCAGGCCTCCCTTGCAAAAGAGATATGTGATCTCAATGGGATTTGCCTGGTTAAATAAAGGTTAATAAATAAACAATAGATGTCTATCATTCTGCCTAAATTTCCTGTTTATCACATTGTGGTAGAAAGATCCAGTTTAACCTTTGTTATAATAAGCAGGTCAACATAGATTCAACACAGCTTTAAATTTAGCTTTAATCCAGGAATCTGTAAGAAAACTGATTTAGCGAAGTGGTTGAATACAGTTTGAAGTGTATTGTTAACATCTTGGGAGTTATTTCATTGTGTATTTATCGGTCTTGATCTCCTCAGGCACAGCTCTGGTGGTCGTCTACCTCATCCTTCTGGCTCTGTATTTCTTTGCTCCATCTCCAGCCGGCTGCTAGGAGCACGATTGACTATCAGCTCAGGAGTTTCACATTTTGAAGCCTGAAAGACTTACAGTGAGTCACAGTCCCTGTGAGTTTCGATAGGAACACTGTTGGTGTGGGAGTTACAGGAAGAACATTGTATTTTAGTTTTTACATACGACACATAACTAAAACTAAAGTTTTTAATCTCAGGTAGGTTCTTCTTTGACTGCACACTGTCATGACTGCTGCTGTATGATGTACAATACAGATGCTAACCGATGCATGTCTTTAAATTGTGAAGGAGGTAAAAGGAGTATTTTAACGGTACAAATTATTAAATATAGTAACATTTCTATGAATGTTTGGCTAAAATTTGTAAAGCTGCAATAAAACTAACACATCTATGATAAATAAACTGCTATTCCTATCTTTAAACTGGAGATGTTTTGGGAATTAAAAAAATAAAAGAATTTCAAAAACCAGCTGCCTTTTTTTTATTGTTTGTACAGACAAAAACTACCAAACAATGCAGCCATTTTTACTTTTAAGGACACATTCACTTCTTCCACCAAGACTCAGTGTTACTGTACGTGCAAAAAAAAATAATGAAAAAAAACATTTACATGCAGAAGATTTAGCTTTCAACATCAGAAGTGACAAACATGAACACACCAATCTTAACTTGTAATAAGTTTAACAAGCAGCAGACTGCTTGAAGAAAAGCATAAATAAGGCTGTGGCATGTCTGAGAGATGGTGAGTGTGTGTGTGTGTGGTGGGGGGGTGCACGCATAAATACAAAAACATATTGTACCAAAACAATTACATGTAACAAAATGCTAAATGAATAAAGGCAAGGTATGTGTCAGGTATCAGGACCAGATTTAGAGTTTTCATGTACAGTACATGGAGGAAAAACTGCTGGTGTTCATAATGGACCCAAAAATTTAAAAAAAAAAAAAATCTGAACACACCAACATTAGAAAACTCTTCACTTCTGTCACAGTATTTACCATCATGAGTATACTTACAACACTCTGACAAGTTCTTCTTTTTTTCCTAGTACCAAATCATGAGACGGCTACAACCTCTAGAAAAATGTAAAAGTAACAGATCAACAGTATTTATATAATAAAAAAAAAATTAAAATGATGGAAAATGACAATGAAAACAAGTTGGGGATAATATAAAAAAAAAAACAGCTGCAGGTTTAGGTACATTTCAAAAGTTTGTAACAAAATAACCACCAGCACAGTGTTTCAAATAAATACAAATATCAGTGAGTTTAAGTTAATGCACAGTCTGCGGGAGCATCTCCAACAACAGCACGACATGTCTAAAAGTGTCTGAAGGCTCAAGTTAAGAGCACCGTGTAGATCATTCACACAACTCAGTCAAATGGTTTAAAGAAATGTTTTGGAGGTCAGAAGGCACCGAACGAAGAAAGGAAAAGGCTTCAGAATCACTGTGGAGCCACAACTTTATAACCAAGAGGTGGAAACAAGTTTCACAGTGATGGGCTTGTTGCTCTAAGGTCCTTCATGGACGATTCCTCCTTTGTAAATATATAAAATAAATACAGTACATTGAAAAAAATTTAACTTCCATGTTAGAGTGCTGGTTTTTTTTTTTTTTTTTTCTTTCTGACAATCTTCTCACCTTAAAGGCAGGCTACCCGTTTCACTTACTCACACAGAGCAGTGTTTAAAATAGCTCCAGTCAGAGGCACCACTGCAGCCGGGTTCAGTGAGCAACTTCAGCTACGGTGAAATAAACCCTTCATGAGCTAAAATTACACTTCCAGGTCTTTCCTTCCTATGGGAGATCTTTGAGGAGTCAAATTATTTTTGTGCTCCACAGGTTTCTCAGATAAAGAAAGTTTGAATAACAAATTTTTAATAGAGTGCATAGAGGCTGAAATTGCTGCTCTGTTACCTCTGAAGGGAATACGAAACTCAAAAGAATGTACTATTAAAAAAAGAAGTTTAAAGTATTTTCATCATCTAACATCAAGCTTTGTTCCTCTACTTACCACCGACTCCAGCGTCAGCGTTACTCCTCTTCGTTCACTCTATTTGAGCCTCTGGATTAATGAGTGTGTGAGTCCGAGGCTGAGCAGCTGAAGGGTGGACAGCTGCGTTAAATGAGGAAATGTTTTCAGCAGTTTCTCCCAGGTCATTTCCAGCAGACTGGGAACCACCAGCCACACTTTGTACAGAGAAGCGGTCCGTCGGTTCCCAGACATGTTGACAACGCCGCCGTGGACGTACATACAACCTGCCTGAGAGAAAACGATCAGGAAAACAAAATAAAACTTTCTGCTTGGTTACTCTGTCTGCATAAATTCAAGTAAAAGTATGGAAAACTTGAAGATGCACAAACTCATTCATTTCTGTAAGTTTGACTTTTTAAAGATATTTTACTGACCGGAGTGACGGCAGCACAGTGAAAGTAAGCCGGTTCAGGCATGACCGCAGGCAGCCTGGTCCACTGGAAAGTCTGAAGGTTTATCTTCCACAGGTCAGAGAGGATCAGCTCGCCGTTGTAACCTCCACATATAAACACCTCTGAGTGTAAAAACAAAAACAGCAGGAATGAGACGGGAAACTCATCGTTGCTGTGACCAGTTGATGCTGAGAAACCCTGCTCACCATCTTTGACCTGAACACAGCTGTGACATCTACGAGCTGCAGGATATCCTGTGATGAGAGAAATTAAATCCATACGGTGAACTCCAAATCCTATGGTTCACTAAATTACAGTATATCCAAATGTGAAAAACGTACCTATTTTGTCGTGGGGTTTAGTTACTATTTCTTCCCAGTAATTGGTCTCCAGGTTATACGCATGCATCTGATGAGCAGAAATAGTATTAAATAAATGCAGCAACTTTTAGTGACTAATTCAGTTTTTAGTTTGTGTTCATCTCACTTTATCTAGCTGATACGAAGTCCAGGAAGTTCCACCTCCTAAAATGTATATTCTCTGTCCGTCATGAGCCAGCTCATGTCTGTACCTATGAAATTTATTTTTTCTGTCTTTAGTTGATCGTTAACGTTCAACACGTTGCTGCGGTTGTTGTGTCTAGACTCATCTGTGCAGACCGACCTCTCATCAGGGAGATCCGACGGTGTGTTGTTGGGTTTGAGGTGGCTCCACTCTCTGGTGCTCAGGTCCAACCTGTGCAGGTCGGTGCTGTAATGGTAGCCAGTCGTCCCTCCAAACACATACAGGTAGCCGTTTACTATAACCATGGCCTGGAAACGGGCAACAGAGGAGTGTTTTATCATCAGGCGATACACAGAAATGTACACTGGGTCTCCTCTGACACAAACGTTACCTGCCCATAGATCTTGTTTGGTTTCTTCCCTCGGCAGCTCAGCAGGTTCCATCGTCTGTACTGGACGTTGCAGACGTGGACGTCATTGCTGTTGTTTTCACCAAAGGGGATCCCAGTGCCACCAAACACCAGCAGGTTGTTTCCATGAAGGGCGGCTGAGAAAGAGACAAACAGTAATAAACTCCACTGTTTCACATCTGACAAAATCCCTGCATTAAACTATCTCAACTTGTTTTACTAAAACCCTGTTCACCCAGGATTAGTTTTACCTAAGGACCACATGTAATAAATAAATTACTCCCCAATGTCTGCTTTTTATGTGGCACATTCACACAGGATAACCAACCAGGAGCCTGAGATTTAGCTGAAATTTACAGACATCTTCCAGATATGATGTTAATCTGCTGCGTTGTCACGACTGGTCCGGTCCATAATAATGTGTTTATGAACAGGCTGGGCCGGTCTCAGGCTTTGATGTGGTTTTACAAATCAGCACTAAAGAAGACTAAAGAATGCACAATATAAAATTATGTTAATCTACTTGTTGAGGAGGAGGCAGGTCCAACTGGCCGGTTTAAGAGTTTTTTTTTTTTTAAGCCACGTTAAGCTCAGATGGACAGCTGTCATTTGCTGACCCTCTGGTTCAAATGGACTTATGACCTGTCCAGGATGTCCTCCGCCTCTTGCACAGTGATGGCTGGACATGGGCACCAGCGACTCCCGCTACTCGAAAAGTAAGAAGTGGGTAACTATAATAGATGGATAGCTAGATGGAAAGATGGGACAAGCTGATCACGTGCTCGTCTCTGCACCTGCTGTCATTTGCAGTGAAGTAAGTAGCAGTATCTCCAAAAGCGAAACAAGCAGAGCGTTCATTTAAAATAGCCTTGTTCTATATTTTTCCAAATGATTTTGCTTAAACAAAAACCACATAATTACGTATTGGATCCCACCCAATTCTGTCTAAATCAAAGAGATGCCTATTTGCATTGAATTAGTATTATCACAGGAACTTGGAGTTCAGCAAAATATAGTAGGTTGTTTGCAGGGGAATTTTTACTTCACAAATTACTGACATGGCCAATTTGCACAGGATTATCAACATAGACAATCTCTGTAATTGTTACAAATAGCATGTGGTCCTTAGGTAAAACTGTGCAAATAGGGCTTAAGTCACTTCTACAAGCTCTGGCTGCTTTTGTTAAACAAAATGTTTTCTTTGAAATCTGAGTTTAAGTTAATTTTTGGCTATTAAAAGCAATACTTGTTGAAATTCAAATTCGGTCAACACATGCCTTTTGTTAAAGAACAATATGTGTTCTGCTGAAGACGTAAGAGACAGAAGAGTTTATAAAGGAAAAGAAAATGGGACAAACATTCCTAAATTAAATCATTTGCAGCATTTATACTCTGTAATGTCTAAGTCACGGTTTGGTACAGCAGGAAAAATAAACAAAAAACAATAACATTTTATTTTGACAATAATCCGCCGAAAACTAGAGAGACAGAAAAAAAAAAAAAAAAAAAAAAAACAAGCTTGTTAAATGTAGAAGCAATAAAAAGGTAGCAGGTCACACAGCAAGGCAGAGTTTGTCAACTGGTGACGTCAATATAAAAACAGTATCATGTTCATCCAGCTGGAAATAACTTGTGCTCTACAGGCCATGTGTCAAAGAATAATAAATAACTTTGATGAAATCCAAAACTGAAAGGTATCACTCTTTTGTTAATAGTTCTAAAGCGCTCTGGACCCACCGCTTCCAGACCCATTCCTGTGGAGGTGGTGTGCTGAACACAGCTTGCTACCATGCAGGCAGAGCACAGGACGGCACCTCAGTGCATTTAATCAAAAGAGAACACACACACACACAAACTCTGGACTTTGTGTGTGTTTCCACCAGCACGGTGATCACTCTGCAGCCCTAATTTGTTTTTTATGATTCTCAGTGCGGCTCTCAACTTTCAAGCTGCAGCAACTTCCTACATTTTCCATCCAGCACTGAACTCAGTTGATACAAATTCTCCCTCCCCTTTCTGGCCTGGGCCCCTCGCAGCACACAGTGCACACAACTTTTCTATGGAGCTTTTTACAGTTTCAATGCCAATGTGCTGTCAGTATTTTGCAATGTATTGTGCTTTATTTATCAACTTCCAGATCTTGGACATCTTAATTACTTTTATTTGTCCATTATGTATATTCACTACTATCACTGACTATGGCCTCTTTATCTGACACACAAAAAAAATCTCAAGTTTGATGTTTCATCTTCACTTGTATCAGTTGTTGGTATTCCAGCATTTTCTACCATAGCTACTAGAACTAATAAACCACACTAATAAATATATTTTTTCTTTTTCTAACATGTAAAAATGTTCAAAGAACATAATTCCTGCATCACATTCTGCTGGGTGAACACATGAGGACCTACCTGACATAGACGCCAGCTCCGTGGGCATGTAGCCTTCTGTGCGAACTTGCTGCCAGGTGGCTGTGGCAAAATGAAACCGCCAAAGCTCCCTAAAAAGAGGGTAGTCTTCATTTTCTGACCCGCCCGCCTCCTCAAAGTCAGGGTTGTAGCCTCCAAACACGTACAGGTTGGCGTTGTCTGCAACACAGCGGTGTCCACTGCGGGCAGGCGGTATACAGTGTCCTGTGGGATCAATGACATTTACACTAAAATCAGAATCCCTGTTTGAACACAATCTTAATCCATCGATGATCTCTTTTTCCTGAAGACTCAGCACCTTCTCTCAGGAACCTGTTGGGGATCCGCAGATTGGGGCAGGTGGGGGAGAAGAGTCGTCGAGCCTGAAGCCACCGTGCTCGCTTCTTGGAGCCTGACAAAGAGGCAGTGTTTGTGGATTTGATGTAAGCACTATTAAAATACAGTATATGCACAGAACTATACACAGATTACAATAAATAAATATGACCAAATGGAAAAAATAATAATAGACTGACTGAACATTAAGGTATCTCAAGTGGTTTTCTATTATTACACTGTCACATGTTATTGTTGACGTCTGTTTTTAACAGCATTGGCGTTACTTCCGTAGCAACGTTAGCTAAGTTTAGCCCGCCTGTTGCAGAAACCAAACCAATAGTTTTCCACAGCTTAAACTAACCACACGATCATAAAAACCATGGTCATGGAGAACAAAACTCCCTCCGCCCGCTGTGGTTTGACAATCATGGCAGCTGCTGTGTTTGCAGCTGGTTCTGACAGACCTGAGTCCTGGACCGAGGGCCTCCACGACAGTTTCTCAAATGCGTTGAGGTGACTGAAGGTTGCATCGGGATCAGCGGAGGACATTTTTTACACAGAGAGAAGGGGTTCACACCGAGAGCTGGACAAGAACCCACTTTACTACCGTCGTAGCATTGATCCTGCTAAGCTAGGTCTCCGCTCCAACCCTTCACATCTGAAACTTCACGCAACGTCACAGCCAGCTGGTCTGAACCGACCAATCAGAGGAGGAGGGAGTTTTATGTTGCGTTCATGAACATCATAGAAAGTCGTAATTAAATTGCAACTGAAAGTGTAGACGTGAACAACCGGTGTAAATGTTTGCGTTAAAACAGCATAAAGCCTAACAAAAACACGAGTTCACATCGTGTTCTACACTGTATATGCAGTTATTCTAAACAATAATAGGACTGGCTGTAAAATAATGTCAAACTGTTCTTCTGTCTGTTTCAAAACTGATCACTCTGTCAAAGAACCAAAGGAGAAAAGTAATTACAGTAAACTAAGCATTTAGTGAACGCAGCCAAAGCGTTTAATAACACAAACTGTGCCCTCATTTATCCACACAGCACTATGCTACATCATTGTAATTTTTTTTATATATTTTTTTTAATAATCATCCTGTAGAGTCTAATTGGTGCTATGGATCGATTACTTTCTGTCTTGTCATCTAGTTGAAAGTTGGATGGGAGACGTCCAGATGCCGTCAGCATTAACTATAATCACCAGGGGGTGCTCACACTTCTTTAGCAACAATCACACACACGATTTTTTTACACGTATTCATTTCAAAACTACAATTTTTCTTATTCTTGTTTGGCTTTTAGTCACATTTTAAAGAGATCAGATGGAATCGGGCGTGTTCAGGGTGGTGTGGCCATAAGCAAAAGAGGTTAAACCATTTTATAGAAGAGAAAGTCACATGGAGAGTCTGAAAAGACTCATTCTTAAAAAATACCTCTGTCTAATGACATTTTATGCCACTGCTTCAGATGCTGTGTGTAAGAAGTTTGTGTAAAAAAAAAACCCACTGTTTTCTGCTCAGAAACTCTTTGCTTTTATGCTGTAAAGTCACACTAATTTTGCAACAGTCTTCACAGGACTTTTAAGTTGATGTTTGAACTTTGCATAAAATGGCACAACATATATATCTTGTATCATTCAGTTATGTTCGTTTTTGCAAACAAAATGATAAATATATGAAAATTTCATTCAAAGTCATTTTAAATTTGGCGCTGTGTTTTTTCACGGGAAATCCTGCTACTTCAGCGTACGACGTCTGTGACGTAATAACTGGAGCAGCTCGAACGCCCCCTGTACAATTTCAATGGCGAACAATTTAGAAACCCATGAATTCAGCAATTTAAGTGAAGATTTGAGCCATTTATCTTCAGTTGGGAAGCTGAACTTAGTAAAAAGTGTTCCTGTGCTTAACCTTTCCTTAATGAATGCATGTATGTTCAAATCAGCTTGATGTAATTAGTGTCGCGTTGACAGAAACGTGCGCGCGCATCGAACAGACCTGTGTCTCTTTAAAATTTAGCAAATTAATACATAAAAAAATATATTTGTTGGCTGATATCATAGCAGAAGTGTGTCTGAGCTGAACATTACCTTAAAAAATGCTAAAATCAGCTTTATTTTAAAAATTTTGCTATGCTGGTACGTGCACGCGCAGCAGCAGCACGTACCAGCTCTGGTTAGGTTTTAAGATCATATTAGTGGTGATAAAAGTCATAAAATGAATAAGAGAAAACGTGCATTTGCATGGCAGTCCCCAATAAAAATGTTGAGACAGAAGCACCTCATGTCCCTCAAGCAGAATGCATCTGGTACCCCTGAGTACACCTTTATTCCTGGCGCATTGCCGATGCACACTTCTACCACCTCATGTACCAAGGGGCCAGACACATGCTGGGATGGCACCAGCTGATTACCTGGGTACACCTTTATTCCTGGCACATTCCTGATGCGACTCCTACTACCTCATGTACCCAGTATCAAACTGGATATGTAACATGCAGACGACAGAGCCATCTCAAGACATGGAACCAACCTTGAGGGTTATTTATGTATAAACTTTGGAACGTATGTTACTGCATTGTGGGCATGCATGCGAGTCTAGAATTCTAGAACATTCTAGAAAAGATTCCTGTAAAAATATATCTTCCTGTGATGTCATTGATGACATCAGAGAGTCTGGAAGCAAAAGCCATATAGAGGGATTATTTGTTTACCAACAGGTGGATGCGCATGCAGCCAGTCTGCAGAAAGAGCCAGTGTGTTGTGTGTGTCCCCTGTATGGAGAGGTCGCACAGAGGTGGGTCCAACATCTTCACAGCTCTACTCATAGACTTCTTGGTATTAAAAACTATAAATACACTCGATGTATTGGTGGCTGACTGATATTTGTCAGGCTAAAGTGAACATGACAAAAGTTGTTTAAAAAATTTTTCGCTTGGCGATTTTTAAAAAAATCACACACACACAAAAATAAAAATAAACTGTAAGAAAAACCCCACATAAGACCAGGTTTATTTGTTGCTTATTTGAGGTTTTATATTTATTTATTACCAGTCATGCAGCAGAAACCCAGTGTGGAAGAGGACGAACAAGAACCATCAAAGAACACGAGCATCATGTACAGGAACATCTGTGCCAAGTGTGAACTGGAGGTCCCACAGTCAAAGTGGGAGGCACCACCAAATGTGGTGGAGAATGGAAGGGCTAAGATTCTGTCTGAATCAGAGTCATTGGGACGTGGATTTGAGTTGGACTTTGTAAGATCCAAAATGACTGCTATGTGTTGTTTAACGGTTATGGTGGCACAGGTGTTCAGATTTGTTCCTACCCTTCAGGTAGAGTTGGTGGAAGACTCAGCAGAACAGCAATACCAGAAGAGATGAAATATCCTGTTACTCTGGCTAAAGACTTTCACATTTCTAACCTTATCCTTCAACATATCCATGAAGAGGTCATGGAGGTCAAAACTATAAGCTTTCATACATCAAAATACTGAATTTATTTTGTGGATGGAAGTCGCTAGATTTGTTTGCTTTAACTCCATTTTAAAATGGCCTTGTTTGAGATAATGACTCAATGGCTGTCTGTGTGGCCTGTTTTTGTCTTGGGTTGGATTTTGGGTGGTCCCCTCTCTTGGATCAATCTGGGGGTCCCATTAAAGGTGGGTCTACTTCCCCCTATCGCGCTCCCTTCCGGTGGCGCCCCCCCGCCGCCAGTGCATTGATAGCTCTTGGCATCTGGGCTGGATGATTGGGTGTGTGCCAGCCTGCCCTGATGGCTGTCTGCTGGGGCCTGGGTGCCCTGGATCTGTTGGGCCTCTGTTGCGGGATGGTATGACCTTGGGACTTGGGGCTCGGTGTCCATGTCTGGATCTACTCTGGAGGGGTGGGTTGCCGGCAGAGCCTGTGGGCTCGTCGCTACAGCCTCTTGAGATCTCTGCATTCTGATTGCTGGGGGTCGCCCGGGGTTTCCCTCTGCTTCTCTCTGGGAGGTGCGGTTGTCCCTGTTGGGGGACTCCCGGGGCTCTGGGCTTGGGGCCCGCTGTGTGTCTTTGGCTTCAGTCCTCCCTGTGTTGCCATTGTGTTCTGTGGGGTGGGTCTGTGGGTCCCCACACGGGGAGTGTGTGGGTGCGTGTGTGCGTGTGTGCGTGTTTAGCTTTTGAGGAGCTTCACTCCCAGATCTGCTTCATTGAATTGAGAAAGGTCCTCGGAT
>JARVLU010000002.1:19422451-19440583 GCA_031762415.1 Simpsonichthys santanae | reverse complement strand
TTTTTTTTTTTTTTTTTTTTTTTTTTTTTTTTTAACTTTCTGTAAGATAGGATGTGCTTTTTGGTCCTCACTTTCTTTTTCCTTTTACATTCTCACTCTGCTTCGCTCAGTCACATACAAAATTCATGCTCATTTTCACATTAGTCTCCACGGGGCCCGGAGCCATTAATTGTGTCCCTGGCTGGGAGCAGAGGAAAAGTGTTGCTGGGAGTGTTGGGTGTACCCAGCAGAGAGGCAGGCAAGGCTGGGCACAGCTGTCCTCACAGGAAGGAAGCCACTTCTCATACGGCTGCCCACGTGGATTCCCAGAATATTTGTCCCTGAAGATGTTCTTCATCAGAAGAAAATAGGCTGTTTACTCCCGATCCACCTCAGTTTGAGTGATCAGTTTCATTAAGCAACAACTAGGTGTCAAAATAGTTTTTTTCTTTATCGCCTCTGTTTTGAATCTCAGAAATTGCTCCAGTCTGGTCTGTTTTACAGCTTACAAAGCGCAAATGTTCAAACAAACAAGTCTTTTATGGCCATGTGTTCCTGAACAGTGTGTCCCTCTTTGGTTCAAAACCTACAAAGAGAACATTGTCTCTTTGTCTAATCGTTTTCTCTGTCTCCGCTTCAGAATGTAATATTTTCCCTTCATCTACTTTAATTTATGCCCGTTTTGTAATATTTCTCAGTAGCACGAGATCCACTTGATTTACCATATTTATTTAATTACACTCTCTGGTCTGTTATATTTTTCCACCTGTTCCTTTGTTTGAAAAGCTTGATTAATAGCTTTATTTCTATGAATCTTTTCATCAAGGTTGTCACAGCACAAAAAAGGAAAATTAAAATAGCAGAAAACAATATGTGCTGGTGAGGAGGCAGGCAATATTTAAATGAAGTCTGTGAGTCTAGACATTTTTGCTTGTTTATCGCTGCTGTCTGTAAAGCAATTGTAACTTTTCTTTGTATTTTTAATAACATGTCTGAGTAACTTTTATCAGGTGGCTTTTATTAATTTCATGAACTTTTGTTTCCTCAGCTGACGTCAGACCAGCTAGTGATGCTTTTGGAACTTCTGCTGGAAGAATCGGAGCTAAGCGTGGCATTAATGCGTGCTCTGCAAAGAACCTACAGCCTACAGAAACAAGACGCTGAAGTAAGAGCTCAGAAAGAACAGACACCCTCATGCTTCAGTTTTCTGAGGAAGGTTATTCTCTGTTGAACTTCTTAGCCAGGACTGGTTTGGTTAGATTGAGTGAATAGATGAACATTAGGAGATAGATTATTTCCACAACAGCTCTCTAGAGGTGGTGTTTCACCAGGCGAGCTGCAACAAATTGGCAAACAGCATTCATCATGAAAGTCTTCAAAACGTCTTGAAAATGTTGCTGGGTTCTGAACTTATTCGCTTGTGTCACAAAAGCATGCAGTCCTAAAGCTTGCGTTTTGAACATGTTGGCAAACTTTGCGTGGTTCTAAAGTACACTCCAGCAGATTAAATCATTAAAGAGGCAGCTGCAAAGGTAGGTAAAAAATTAGCTGAGGCAGATACATTGAGGCTGGAAGTGGACAACAAAATAATGTGCATAGACAAGAATGCTGTTTTGCAAGTCCTGTACACAAAAATAGGCCAAACGTTTCAAAGACTAGCTGCTCAAAAATGCATTCTCACAGCAAACCGGTCAAAAACACATTTCTACTAAACTACAAAGGCGAATTCCAATATTGCAAGTCGGAGTCACCATCTAGTCTCTCAGCAGTTGCAACCCAACAATATAACTTTGTAAGATATGATTCTCCACTGTTGAGTCATCAACAAATTTAGTAATTGTATTTATGCTAAATTCAGCAGCACTGCCATGTGTTAGAAGAACTAAAAAAAAAGGACTGAGTACACATCCTTGAGGGATGCTTGTGCTCAGTGTGATGTACTGTCACGTTTAACTGCCAACATAAACCATCTGTCGTCTTAGTCATGCATAGTTATTTAGTTGTAAGTAGCTTTCCTCTATACAACGGGCATTATTGATTGAATTCCACAAGTGTTCACTTTATATTTCAGAGCCAAAGTTCTTTATTAATACTATAAATTTGTGTGTTTTTCTTTGCGCTTCCTTGCACTCCTAAAATGTAAAACTTGTAAACTTTCTATACCAGCCATCATTAACAGACAGCTCAATTTGAACAAAAAAAGCATACATATTTAGAGTTTTACTGCTTCCTATTCATTATATGAGCCGTTTTCTTGGGGGCAGTAATGGAGCTCAGATGTCCTGATGTGCCGAGTCACTTGAGTGGTTACTAAACTGAAAACAGATAAGTGAAGTTGCACTCAAATATTTACATTCCAGCCTTTTTTTTTTTTTTTTTTTTTTCTGTTCAGTAATGTTTTATGCTCTTATTCGTTTAATTTGCACGAGTTCATTCCACAACTGTTATTCAACCTTATAGTCGCACACCTATGCTGTTCTGTGTTTTCGCCTCAGCTCCAATTTTCGAATCAGGGAGTCAGACTTCCTGGCAGATAAAAGTAGTTTCTCATGCGCAATTTCCAGGAAAACCCTTTGAGTGTTTGCTAAAAATATACAAGGCCATTATGAATGTTATTATACATTAAAAAAAGAACACTCTTTCACAAAAATCCATAAACGTGCACACACCTGTCTAAAGGCATTTGCCCATCATAATGCCAGTAATCTCATTCAGAGGAGGTTAATCTTCTTTTCCTCTTTTTATAAACGTAGCCATTATTTTTTTTCTGTCTGGAGCTCATTTTCTTCATTTCCCCCCCTCGCTCAGCACTGCATCATCTGGCACCACCTTCTCTTTAGATGATTGATGATTGATCTGTTTAAAAGTCTAGGATAAATTACAGAACTGGGTGTAATTTAGCCTCTGTAGTCTTACAGCATTTACTTTGCAGTGGATTGGAGCTTTTCAAAGTGAGTGAGTACTGGGTGAAGGGAACGTCTGTTTATGATTCTGAGACTGGTAGAAGTACTGTATTGTAATCCTAAAGACATTGCGAAAGGTCTGATGAATCATTTAAAAATACAATTTTATGGTTGAGCCATTTACACTAAACCCCCTGCTGTTCCTGTTCTAATGATTTCTTGTGAAGTTTAGCTATTTATACATTCAATGAATTCATTCTGGAGATATTTGTTTGTTTAAATATGATCATGGTTTTTGTAGCCATTATAGCGACTTTTCATTCTGTTGCATATCGTTTCACCATCTGTTATGTGCTAAACATATCTTTTGGAAAGTAATGCAGTTTAACAGAGGCACTGCGCAATGAAACACAAACTCTGTGTGTGTGTGTGTGTGTGTGTGTGAACACGTACGCAAAAGTGAAAGGAAGAAAGGCTGACTGTCAATGTGTGTGTGCAGCCAGACTGTTCTGTGTAGGCTGATAGTGAGTGACCATGATTTTCTGTCCTATAACTTTAGTTTACTTTCCTTGTGAGCCTCATGCGATTTAGAATGCTGGCATTCTACCTGTGCACGTGTGTGTTTGTGTGTATGGGGCGAGAGGAGGGGTGTTCACTGGAGTGTACCGGTACCTATGTTAGGGGCCACCTCCGAATCTGTCACATTGGCCTTGTGTGTAATTAAGCTGCTCAGGTTTAGTCTAGTGGTCCAAATCAAGAACCGTTTACTGTGGAGCCGAGGAGAAGCAACAGAAAAACGAGACTGTCTAATAATCAAAACAATAAAAGTTTCTCAAACGGCCTTCTTACAGGACGTAAGGGACTTATATCTGAATGGAGACAAAGTTGGTCCATTAAGATGGCCAAAATCACACACACACACCCAGTAAGAAAATAAAATCGCATTCAGGTCTAATGGGAACCAGTGACTAAAGTGGAAAGGAACTATGTTACAGCTGCTGTATAAACCAATAAGCTTTAACTTTTATACTGTTGCGGGCAACATAAATAACATGAATCCTCTTACAGTGCAGTGTTTTGCAAAAAGCACATCTACAGCTCCTCGACAGGACATAAGATTATTTGCAATAACTCAAGAATTATGATGGAAGTTTGCTTTGGTCTGCAAACTTCTTATATTCCAGCTTCATCAAAAACATCTAGGGGATGTGCCAGAACAAGCCAGGTCCATATAGAAGTCAAGCCAGTGTTTACAGTTTTCATCTCCATGCCTAAATCAGTTAATGTTTTGGTAGTATTACCAGAAGGTTATGTTATTAATTGGCACATTTTGATTGTGTTGTAGAGCGCACATGTAAATGAGTTTATAAAGGAAGCCTTAAATGATTGGCATAATAAAACTGTTTACACTGCAAATGTGACCCAAATCAGATTTTTGATTTATTTTTTATTTATTTAGTTTCAAATTCAACCCAGGAGTTTTTCTTGGTTTACAAAGCAACAGCAGTCTGAACGGTCATGTTGCATTTCATGTTGACTTTTACGTCAGTGAGATAGGGATGAGCGGATCAATCCACATATTAATAATAATGATACCAATGTTGTGCAGTTGAAAGCTCAAAACTCTACACTTCTTCATCTACAGAACAAATTCCAGTTGCTTCGTCTTTGTTGGTTTTAATTTCCCACGTCCTGGATGACCACAGTGTCAGACCGTATCGATACTATTGGGATGGAATCGATGCTTGTTTCTTTTTTCAGTATGTCACTCCTGTTTTGAAAAAAAAAAAAAAAAAAAAAAAAACAAGGATGCACAAGAGAGACAAGCTTAAATGTAAAAACTGGACCCGACAAGCATGTCAGATAATAATTTAATCAGTTCTGATTGCACAACTTCAGAATCTCACATGCTAAAATGTGTAGCATCTTTATTTACCTCTTTAAACACCGCGTGATGTGGGTGACGTCACACATTTGGGTCGCCTCAGAACTAAACGGTTCACACTGGAGTTTGATGGATGTCACATTTTAATGATAATGTGACTGACCACGCAAAAAAAAAGAAATCTGAGTTAAATTTTGGAATTGAGCAAAAAGACCTGCAGTGTGATCGTAACCTGTCAACGTTGGTGTGAAGTCCCCTTTTTCCTGCTGCTGTTGTTAAACCAGATGTTGCTGCACAGTAAACAAGAGACCAAGCAAAGCTTGTTTAAAAGTTAAAAATATGCCTCACAGCACCTGCTCACCAATAAAGATTTGTTTTTGCTTTCACACGAAGCCCGACCTCCTAAGGAATCCTTTGTTAATCTCTGGGATCCAGCCTGTGAAACTTTATCCTTTATTATCTTGATTTCACACACGTTTTGTTAGTAGGATTCAAATAGTCGGAGATGGTTCATGTTCACTTGTAGAGTTGGTGTGTGTGCGTGCATGTGTGTGTGTGTGTGTGTGTTACTACTAGTGGTGGTAGAGGAGAGTGTAGGCAGGGCGGTGGTGCAGTAATAAATGAAGGAATGTCACTGCATAATTGCATGTGCTGTCAGGAAGAGGGGCCCACTGAGAGGGAACACAGTTGAAAAAAAAAAAAGAGAAGAAGAGGTGCACCAAGCAGCTGCTCTGCCCCAGGGCTCTCCCCAGGAATGTAACCCAGTCCAGGGAGCAGCTGCTGGGGCTACACAGGCCAGAAGGGCAGGACTGACACTAAAGGGTAAACATACGGCGCACACAAACACATAAACACATATCGTTGTTGCTATGAGAGCAGGCGGTAGAGAACATAGCACCTCAGCTGCTTTATAAAAAAAATAATCAGCTTTCTGTATATTTCTGCAGATACACACTGAAAATTAACATACTTGCCGCCGTACATGTCGCACTGCCATATAAGTCGCATATGCATCACCTCTGGCGTGTTGCGTTTGTTACATGTCACTACCCAGAAGTCTGGGCCGGTGTTGTGCCAAAAATCAATTGGCGGCCACGGGAGCGTGCACGGGAGGACTTTAACAAGAATTTAACACGCTTAACTCATAAAAACAATTACAGTGTTTGTTTGCTCAAAATTATAGTAAAGGTGTGTCTCAGTTGAACGTTTCCTTAATAAATTCACTTTAATGGTCAGATCAGCTGCATTTTGCCTGGGCAGCGCAGTGAATTGCAGCTGATTTGACGTTTGCTCCAGGAGTTCCAGAGCGAGACGAAGGTGGCTTGGTATGGCAAGCCAAGTGGCTCATTAATAGCCACTTTTACCTATTAATGAGACACTTGGCTTGCCATATTAGTCAATAGCCCTCTATTGGCTGAAAAATATAGTGTTCAATATTTTCCATGTCTGAATGAATGAAATCGTCAGATCTCAGCCAAAAATTGGCTTATAAGTATGGGAGGAAAAAACATAAGTATGTCGCTTTGCTGTATAAGTCTCAGGCATGCTAATTTATGCAAAAAGGTACAACTTGTATGTCGGAAAATACAGTACTATTAACCATTCAGGAAATCTGTCCTGATGTTTAGTTTTGTTCACTTTTCAACTCACTTTAAAGCTCGAGCTGTTTTATTGTTTATCATTTATTCACGGTCTCTTCTTTCTCTCAGGTCAGGAACGGTGTGTTTGGATGTCATTAATCAGACGTGGACGGCTCTTTACGGTAGGTTATACTCACATCTTTGACGATCGCACAAACAGACCGACACCAACAACCAATAACACACAAAGTGAGCACTTCTGCAGCTTTACACTGCGTCCCTGTTCAATCAAGTCAGCAGATAACTGCTGCAGGTACTGAGCTCATTCACTCAGCGCTGACTGATCTTGAAGTCGTGACGCTGCTAAAGTTTTTGGGATTGTTTGTCTCCCTTTGTTGAAGCGAGTGTAATCAGCAGTGCATGAAGATCACCTCTAGGTTGCTCCTTTAAATCAGCAGCATCTGGGTGAATTTATTCAGAACAAGATAATACACGAGATAATCTTGTGCATTTAATTTAAATGATTCAATCAAAATGTGAGAATACACAAAATAATCTTGACTACACTGGATAATAATGAAGCTGAGGAGATGAATTTGTGAAACAAATTGATCAAGTTGGTGGTGATTATTAATATGAAGTTTTACTTTGTGAGACCATAGGAGAGGCGTCAAACCATAAATTAAGACAGTAGTTTAATTTAATTTAAAACAACACACACAGACAACCTGTCAAATGTTTGCTGTTTCTTTAGCTGCGTTTTTCTTTGAGTCACTGGGCCGGACTCCAGGCAGTTTATTGGTACCGGTACCTCCAGTCACAGCCGAGCTTCTTCACGCTGCAACATACTCAGCTGTAACAGCGAGGTGAAACCACCAAGGATCTCCAGATAGATTCAGAAGTTTTCATTCAGGTCTTTATTTGCTGGGATGAACTTCTTAAAGAACCCGTGCAAAACCGTCCACTGCAAAATTTCCCGTGCCTGATCATTGTTGGTTTTCAAACTTCTCATACTTTAGATAAAATTAGTTGTACACGGAAAGAAATTATTAAGATTGACGGTACTTAGTCGTCCATAGAGCAGCTTTTCCATTGACTCTTCACAATTTTTTTTTACTTCTGTAAGACTCTGACCTCGGTTCGTGACACTTTGAACAAAACAGTGTTTTTCTGTTTTGCACTAGTTGTGAACAAAACAGTGTTTTTCTGTTTGTTTGGACTAGTTGTGAAAGTCCAGACTTTAGTTTCTGAAAAGTACTTTTACTTAAAAAAATGGAAGACAGCAGAGTTGTAGACTTTGACATTTAAGTTGAACTGTTCACATTTATCTCATCTGACTAGATCAGTGGTGTCTCATCATGGCCCTCGAGGACCAGGACTGGACACCACTGATCCAGATCAAGAAGATAAAACACTTCTAACCTTGTTAACAAAATATACCTTTGTTGCTTGGCTACTTTACAGTAGAACTTAAACGTCTGGATAAGTGCCGCATAGTTCAACACTTCCACTATTTATGAACAGGCACCACTATAATCAGTTTTAGATCATAGCTGCAAAACTTGGAGAATTATGTTTTGCATATTTTGCTGCAGAAGAGGGAAAATTGTCAACATACTGTAAGAATAAGCAGCTTTGCTTTAGCATTTTGGAGAAACTATAAAAAGCTCACATTGTATGCAGGCAAAGAAGAAGAGAGTTTAGCTGAAAGTCTTCAAATAAAAAAAGCAGATTTGCATCACTTCAAATCTATGATTGCCATTAAAAATAAATGAATTAAAAAAATAATAATTTCAGCAAAAACATTAGCTGCAACAGTTACTGCTGTAACAGATATCTTCTTTAAACTGTAAATTTCACTTTTGATACAGGAAAAGGGCTGTAGAGCCGAAACATATGATCATCACTCTCTGTTTTGTGTCGAGATGTGACGTTTTCAAATACAATGTAGCTCCCAGGCTGCAGAGGGATCCTGAATACAATGTCTGTCTGCTGCTGGATGTGTTCAATGGTCATTTTTAATGGAGCGTCACTCTAGCGACCCCCAGTGGTAGTTATTGTAGCTGCATGCATTGATATCTGCTGACCCATCGTCCTCCTCACTTTTACCAGACCTCACCAACATCTTTGAGTCGTTCCTGCCTCAGCTGCTCGCCTACCCCAACCCCATTGATCCTCTGAACGGGGACGCCGCAGCCATGTACCTGCATCGGCCAGACGACTATAAACACAAAATCAACGGTAGACTCAGACATAAATGCATCTGCAGTTTCACAAAAAAAAAAAAAAAAAAAACTTTAAAAAAATAACATAAATCAGTTTTTAGTAGTTGTTTTTTTTTTTTTACACTATTTATTACTTTAGACTTATTATTGCACATGTTGTAAATTTTTGTAGTAGTTTAAAGAGTTGTCTTTTATGCCAAACACATAATTTAATGATCTCTGATGCTGTGGGTGGTTTTAAAACTCCTAAAAGTGTGAACATTAATCATCAACTCGTGCTTTTCTTCCAGAATACATCCAGAAATACGCCACAGAGGAGGCTCTAAAGGAGCAGGAAGAGGGCGGGGGCGACTCGTCTTCCGAGAGCTCCATGTCGGACTTTTCGGAGGACGAGGCTCAGGATATGGAGTTGTAGTGAAGGAGGAGCCGCCTTCACCCCACCATGGACTAAAGAGCAGAAACTCAGTGCTATATTCGTATTTAAACGAGACAATTTTTTTACGGCAACACAAGGATTTTTATTGCTACACGAGGTTTTGCAGTACGTTTGGGGGTGGGGGAGATAAACAAACCCACGTTTAGGAATTCATCACCGTCAGCCATTCCTGCTCTTTTTCATCCAGAGACTGTGCTTAGATCAGAACGATGTGCTTCATTATCTTTGATCTTTTCTCTGCCTGACTGAGTCTGACGCCGCAGGACAGTCTCCCCCATTTTTACTACAACCCACCTCTTTTTTTTTTTTTGTTTGGTCCCTGTTTTCAGTTGACGTCTTTGCTTCTCTGTCAGTTCATGAAGTCTGAGCAGATTGTTTTTCCACACTGCCCCCTCGAGGAGCTGCCAGAGCGCTCATCACCCTCAAAGAATTGAAGCGCAGAAAGCCACAGTGTGTGTGCAGATTGCAGACAGGACTGCAGGCGCGTCACACACCTCATCACTTCAGCCATGACGAGTCACACAGATGCCACAGTGTGGTTGTGCTGCTCAGCAGAACTCAGGAGAGAGCTTCCTAAATCCCTCTGTTCAGCGCCCTCCTCCTCCTCCTCCTCTCCGTTTTAGGAAAGTGTTAGCCCCTCTCTGAGTGTCTGCGTACCGCGGCATGACAGAAGTAAAGTGTGTGTAGGCCTTTGTGGAGCTGTATCGCTGTGGACACGAGCTCGCCTGGCTGGGGTTCAGTCGGGATCATCGTTGAACTGTAAAACTTTGCCTCTTGCTTGTGTTGAACTATAGTAGGTGTCTGACTTGCGTAGGGGTAGTTGGTTTCTTTGCAGGTGGTGAATCTTCTCACAGTGTTTGGTTTAATGCTTGTATAATAATACACAAGTTCAAAAACTTACTTTTTCCTGTAAAAATGTGGAGGGATGTGCATCTTTGTGTGTCGGACGACTGCGTCGAGTCCAGTCCTCTACAGTGCACTCCTCTGCGCCTCCTCATGTAATTGTGACCATCACTAATGATTACCTTCATCTGACAAGAACTCTTTTCTTTCAGCCTTTCATCGCGGTCACATTTATTCTCTTTATCAAATTATTATTTTCAATCCAAAATGATGGGACCAAAATGAAACAGATTTGGAAGAAAGTGTGCAACTGAAGAGATGAAACCGTAAAAAGTTAATTCTGCTACCTGGTGAAAGATCTGTCTGCTGAAGCGCATGTCTGAGTTTCTTCTCTGACGTCGTTTGTCCTGATTTACACCTGTTGCCGGGCAGAGTCGAGGGGTTCAACAATTGAAATCAGCACCAGTGTGTGTTTTAGTGAAGGCCTGTGACTTCCTGTAAGCTGCACACGTTGCATCGCAGGGACGGGTGTGGTCAGGAGGAATTGATCATAATCCAAAAACTGAACCAATAATCCCTTTAAAGAAAACGTCACGGTGACCTGCGAGGAGGTGTTGACCTTCATTTAGATAATCCGATCCGACGAACAGGTTTTTTTGGTGACAGAAAAATGTGTTGAATAGCTTTTGTACCAAATATGCTGTGTGTTGATGTTCGTCCTCAAACAACACAACGTCAGTTTTCAAATGCAACGAAACACAAACCACTGTCCAGCATTGTTGTCATCTGGATTTTATCATTGTGACTTAACACACACACATGCACACATACGGTTTATATTTGATGCCTATAATTTGAATGTTTTTATTTTTTGTCTTTTTAGCCCTGTGTGCAGGATACAGATCAAGATATCCCTGATTTTTAAAAGGCAAAAAGGTCAATAAATGTGCTTCCCTTGTAACTTGAAGAAAGAAATAAACAACAAAAAAAAACATCATCAGTGTTGTTGTTGTTTACAAGTGGAGCAGGAAAGTTGGTGTGTTTTACATTTGTTCAGCTATTCTGTTGAACTTCAGGGTAAATGGACTAACCCACCTCTGCTCACTGTTCTGTGCTGGGTCACGGGAGCGAGAGGCGGGCGACACCCTGGACATGTCTCTAGTCCATCATGGGGTGGGGGGACGCAGAGACCATCTCGCCATCCATTCCTGTTACCACACCTACGGAATTTACTCACAAATCTAACAGGCATGTTTTTAATCTGTGAGAGGAAGCTGAAGAAAAGCTCTGCAGGTGGAGAACATGCCAGAAATATGAATGTGTATGTGTATATTTAATACAGTTCTCATGCAGTAGGACAATAGAATTGTCAAAATAATTTCTGATCAGCCTTAATGTTTGATAAAGCGACTAATTTTAAGGAGCTCGGCTAAAGCTACATGTTCTGAATCCTTTTCAAACGGCTCTTTGGTTTTGTTTCATGTTTGTGTGTTAAAGCACTGCCGGGCCTTTAAAAACAGTTGAAGTTACAGAAGTGAAGCTGAGCGAGCGTTAAAAGCATCGTTTCCCTCTCGTCACGTGGTAATCGTTTTGGTTCACGTTAATTTGGTCTTTTTTTTATTTTAATTTATTTGAATTTTAATACATTTTCTGTTTCCAACTTTTCATTCAATAACTTTGAGAAATGTAAAAAGTTTCTTTGATTTGTGACACGGCTTGTCATCAACGGGTGATGGTCTGAATTCAGACCAGCTGAGAACCCCCTGATTTTATGATTATTATTAATAATGACATAATTAAATTGGTTTTATTTTGGACTAGACTAATCAAGAATCAGTCTTATTTTAGTCCACTAGGTGGCAGCATTTACATCAAGATAAAGACAAAATTAGCCTTTTATGTCCATAAGTCTGTAAATGTCCATACACATGTTTTTTCTCAATGTTTCTTTTTCAGTTTTTGATTAAGTCCTAATTCAACAGTGCAGCAAATGTTGCTCTACAGAACTCCTGACATTAAATTCGCTCAAAAAGCAATTTTCTTTAACTTTAAGCCTTCTGTTTAAACAAAACAGCTGTTATTTGTTACAAAGATGTTTATTAGAAAATGACATTGAGGGTGGGAAATCAAAATGAGCTTATTTATAAAACAAATCCTTTTTTTCCCTCTAATATTTGATCTGCTTTTATTTTGAAACAATTTTTGTTCATTGGATGTTAAAATCTTTTATGAAAGGCCATAACAGCAAGTTTCAGAGTGAGCCTCGTTTTTTATCTTTTATTGAAGATCTTCTTGACTCCATGAAGGGATGAAGATGACGGAGTGATGCTCTGACTCAGAGCAGGAGTAGAATGATCCAATGAAATATTCATGGCTCTGAGCTTATTCTGGGCTCCAGTTGCAACATCAGTGTTTAATGTGGCTGCTTGGCCACTCTCAGTAATTGGAATTTTATTCAATGTATTTATTTCTAGATAGTTTTTAAAAAGTGTCTTAAATCCATGAAGTACTTGGCTGTTTTGATCACCAGATATCAACATTAATTTAAGGTTTGATCAGACTTTAGAGCTTTTGACACGTGCTGGGAGTGATTGGAGTCACATCATAAAAAATAAAAGGATCAAACAGGAGTTCGAGTTATTCCAGAGTAACCCGAGACGCAGCAGGGTGAGAGGAGGACGCAGGGAGAGATGGAGACTCTGCTGGCCGGCTGCGCCTTCTTCATAATGTATGGAAAGGAACAAAAGGAGCGCGGCTGGATTTCAACCTTAACTTTCAAAAAGCAGAAACCCGAACCCTCTGCCGCCCGACAACAGTGGATTCACATCAGCTGAACGGATGATGCGTCTTTTTCCACCTGCAATCTGTCTAATAATCACCGACAGCAGGCAAATGAGCTCCTGAGAGACCCCTGTGTATAAAACAAGGAGACAGGAGGCCTCCACAGGAGAAACCTTCAGATCTGCGCAGGGAGGAGAGGGAGGAGGTGCCGCCGGTGGATGCTGGTGAGTTACCTGCTGCATAAAGAACACGGTTAGAAATCCTAAACTCAGCCATAATCTTGAATCATTTTACGTTTTAGTTTTGTGTTAGTTGCACATTTGTTGTTAAAATGTATCAAACAGAGTTAAATGGTCAATCCAGAGTTCCTCATCTCCTGTGGTATAAAGGCGCGTCCTGCGCGTAAAAGGCGCACCGAAAATGTGCCAGGCGGCCTGCCCAGAAGGAGAAAGAGGAGGGTGGCGTGGATTACTCCACTGGCAGTGGGTTAAGATGCTTATTAACTAATTACCTGGCCACCAGAAAATCCCCTGCTGCACAGGCTGAACAAGCAGGGAGCTGCGATGGACGGAAGACTGCAGACCTGTTTCCTGTGGAGACGTTTTACAGCTGGATACTTCTCAGTGAAGAAGAAGCTTCTTTTCTGTAAAGTGTTGAAGACCTGGAGTTGTCTTGAAAAGGTAGGAGGAGAGGTTTTTAACTAAACTCTGAGAAAAGAGACAAGACGGGATGCTCAGCACTGGAAATACAGTAGTTTGTTTTTAAAAGATGAAAGGATTTAGTTGTAAAGATGGAGACGAAGCTGAGTGAAAATCTAATTTATTTTCCTAATCATGACTTTCAGCTTTGTCTCTCTCAGCTCCATTATCAGAAATCAGAGCAGGCGGACTACCACGTGTGACTAAAAACTCAACTTCAACAACACACACACACACTCAGGCTTTTTACTCTATTGATCTTTCCCGGAAACGGGAAGACGAGCCCTGCTTTGGGACCCATTTGGTGCATCTCAAAAATCACTTAGCACATCATTCCCCACAGCCAGAATCAATCTGAAGTGCACGCCGGCTCCTTCGCGCTCATGGAGGCCAGAACACTACAAACTGTCCAGCAGCGCGGTCAGAGAGCTGATTCTGCTGAAGGTTTACTCACAGAATGTGGGATCAACAGAGACGTGGGCCTCTCTGTGCAGCAGATGGCACAGGTGGATTTACTCGTGAGAGTTGGAGATGAAGAAAGGACACTTCCACTTTGCATAATCCAGCAGAGGCCTCTTACCTCCATGCTCAAGAACTCCTAAAAAAACAAAGTTCTGAATTCATGTTCAAGTTGTTTTGCAGTATAACGTGGGACACTACTTGCATCTCCTCCTGTTCTGTGTATGGCACTGGTAGAATTCACTGTCACAGCACTCTATCAGTGAATTACCATAGGGCCATAAACAGAGTAGAGACAGAACCACAGCGTCCGCCTCCGTGTCCCTCACATGAAACAACACACATCACGTTCTCTTCGCTTATTTTGGCACTAGCACATTTTTGCTTTGTTTCTTCTTTGAGCAATCATGTGTAGTGCCAGCATGGGACAAGAGAGACCCTCGGCTGCTGTGTCTGTCTTCAAGGAGTCCGTCTGCTTGTTGGACATCATGACATCTTTTGTGCTTCATCTTTGAGAGGAAAGCAAACGGAGCAGGTATCAGATGTCAGGGGCTGTTTTGGAGGATGGGTCTCTGAGATGCCGCTCCGTGTAACCTGAACCCCAGTCGGCCCACGGATCACTTGGTGGTGGCTGGTGCACTCTCCCACAGTGTTTGGCAATGGTAGAACTCACTCTGGTGGGCTGGAAGGATCCAGTGGTTCTAGACTTGCCAACAACTGACTGAGAGCTTTGAACCACCAACCCAGCAGGAGGAGAGGTTCACGCTTCCACAGGAGCCGTTCCGTGTGAGTGACTGCAGGCGGAGCAGTGAGAGGGTAAAGGTCATCATCCCCCCCTGAGCGTTCCTGCAGTCTCAGAACACCACTTCCCCCCAAAATTATAACTACAATAAGCTCAGAAGACTAAAACAGGAATAACTGCATAGGAAAACAGTTCTCCCGTCTGCTGCAGATGGATGATCTCCCTCGTGTTTTCTCGGCTGCAGATCTCGACTTTAAACCCATGTGTAACTCTAGACCCCACACACTGAAGGTATGAACCTTTGATTATTGGGCCACAGCACACAGATGCATTCACAGCCCATCAGGCGTCGTGCTGATCAATAAATCAGGGATAGTCAAAGAGGAGCAGCCTTGTTCACACCTCAGCTGTTGATGTGAAGAGCAGCTGCTTTGAACTGATTTCATTTTCCTGTTTATGTTGTTCTTTATGATCAGAGCTGATTTTTAACCTCCTGGTTGAGCTGAAGTTATTTTTTTTCATTTGAAATTACTGAAGTTCCATCATTTAGTAGATTACCATATATTAATGGTGATGTATAAAGCTCATAACAGTGTACTACCCTTAAATATTCAGAAATATTTTGTTAAAAGATCGAGCAATTACAATCTAAAGGGAACTGATATATTTGTAAAGACACAGCATAGAACTAGTTTAAAGGAACGGTCTATCTCAGTCCAGGGAGTTGGATTGTGCATGATTTGGACTGTGATGTGAAAGAGGCTTTGTCAATGTTTGTGTTTAAGAAAATGATCAAAAGTGAATTGTTGAAGAAATATATATGAAGTAGCTTAAATGTGCAATGTGTTTAAATTGGTAAATTGAGATGAGTTATTCATTTTTTCGTTACTTATAGATAATTATTGTTTGAATTGATTGTTCTGAAAAGGGGCAGATATATTTTTTCTTCTTTCTGCTGCCTTTCATTTTATATTGTATTTTTATAGGATACATGTGTTTGTTGTCTATTTATTTTTATAAAATGAATAAATAAATGGAAAAAACTGAACAGTACCATTTTAAACTACTTGATGGCAGCAGAGTAGTAGCAGTAAGGCATGCCATTGTATCATGTAATAGGTAAACTTGGCTATAATGACAAATTCAAAAAAGTTCAAGACAAAAACAACTGGACTTTATTTTTTATACTTTGTACTGTATTGTTTTTGTCTTGAACATTTTTGAATTGACCATGTCCTGGATGACTGAGAATCTTCACCAGCTATTAATGACACAATTGGCTTGCCATAGCCTCCCCACCTTTGTCCTGCTCGCTGCTTGAAGCAACCGTCAAACCAGCTGCACCTCCTCAGCGAAATGCAGCTAATTGGACCATTAAAGTGCATTTATTAAGTAAAGATTCAACTGAGACACACCTTTGCTATAACCTTGAGCAAACAAATAATCGTTTTAGGTGCTTTTCTTTTTAAATTTTGAAGAAATGAGCAGCATTCTTGCTTCCTTTTTCCCCTCATCTGTGCGCTCCCAGAGCACAGAGGCAGCGAATACTTTTGAAATGCAGCTGATTTGACAGTTAAAGTCTTTTATTAAGCAAATGTTAGACTGAGACACACTTTACTATAAAGTCGAGCAAACAAATACAGTATTTGTTTTTAGGTGTTTGTCTTGTTAAATTTCAAAGACATGAACAACAGCTTGTCCTTTTGCGCGTGCACGCTTACGTACATCGGATTTTGAAATACTGTATAACTGATTTTACTGTCAAAGTGCATTTATTAAGCAAAGGCTATAATTTCGAGCAAACAAACAATTGTTTTTAGGTGTTTGTTTTGTTAAATTTGCACAGCGACTCGTCACGTGCACACGTTTACTTCTGCGTATCGGCTTTTGAAATCCAGCTGATTTGACCATCAAAGTGAATTTATTAAGCAAACTTTATAGATTAAGACACACATTTACTATAATTTAGAGCAAACCAATAATTGTTTTTAAGTACTAATCTTGTTAAAGTCATCCCGTGCACGCTTCCATGGCTGCCATTTGGCAGCCAATCGATTTTTGGCACACCACCGGCCCACATTTCCGGGTTGTCAGTGGTGAAGTGTAACAAACACTATGTGTTAGCGGTGATGCGTATGAGATGCAACATATTTATGGATTTTTCCACTTTATTAGACATATTTGTACTGATGTGACTTATTGGGTGGAGTGACGTGTATGGCGGAAAATACGGTGGCTGAATTTTCTACATCTCCTTTATTGTGGTATTCAGGACTTATGAAAGCATGTTCCTCTTTCACCCAGCGAGCTAAATGACACTCAGTCTCCTGAGAAATGCCATCAAATCCAGATCCAGCGTTGAAGCTTAGCGTTGGTGTCTCCATTCTGATTTTCCACGACAATTAGAAGACTGGGGAACAAGTTTGGAAATGTCAGCAGCTTAAGGGAGTGAGTGCCTAATGAAGCGAGGCCCTGATGTTCCGGGCTACTGCTCCAAGCTGCACGCAGCCTCATGCACATCAGCAAATCATTGGGCCAATAAATTAGAACCTTAGAGACAAATGCACATACACGCATAGTCCTTTTTCCTCCCCCTACCTCCTGTCCCTTTGTTGAGTATTACACAAGGTCTTTGGACGTGACAAGGTGGAAGGGTTCCCCAGAGACAAGGCTGTGGGCACTGTGGCCGGGAATCTGTTCATCATTATTATATTCCAGCTCGCCTCTTGCTCCCCTCTGGCCTGCCGACCCCCCGCTGCAGACCGCCCTTCTCACAGTGTTTGTTTCTGCAGAGCTCCGTGACTGTTTTCCTCCAAGCTCAGAGAAAACAAGGACTGGTGTGTCTCTTGAGATCGTGGAGTGGATCAGGTTGAAAAATACAGTGGAACAGAAAAAAAAAATCTACTGTCCTGAATAACAAACCATGAGGTAGTGTATTAGTGTTCCACTTTGTAGGAGCATCGATGTTGCACTACTTTTATTAGGCCATGCATGTGATGGCTGCACCGTAGAACAGTTTGGTTAGACCTGTTGCTTTGAAGGAAAAATTTCTTCTATAAGCACGCTGCTTTTTTCCTACAGCCAAACAACATACTGTATATGCAAATTTAAGTGGTAACTCTTAATTGTTTCTAGGCCAAAGTGGGCGAGCAAATGTTTTCGTTAAGTCCCTGCGATGGACTGGTGCCCTGTTCAAGGTGTATCCCCAATGAAAATGGGTGGAAGCCACATGTACAGTAAGTTTATTTCTGAGTGTCTCAGATGATAAATTCATGTTTTCCTTGAATATTTGTATTATTCTACAAAACCCATGAGCATCATAGAAGCTCAGTTTGGAAGGAATGCACACTGCCCGCTGCCTGCATGCCAACGTTTTAAGCAAACCTCTCCATTTGAGCTTAACCTCTACACTTCACGATGCAGGCGGAGGGTGCTGTGCATCATGAAGGACTTCACTCATCCTGCACACATTTTCAAGCCCCTTTCCTCAAGCAGGCAACTGAGGAGCTTTCAGAGCAAGACCACCAGGCTCAAAAACAGTTTCTTACCTGCAGCTGTCACACTGCTGAACTCGAGCTGCACTTCATTCAGCTATCTTACA
>JARVLU010000002.1:19383696-19394437 GCA_031762415.1 Simpsonichthys santanae | reverse complement strand
CTGTACATGTTTAAGGTACAGAATGTACGCTGGTGTTGTGTTACGTTGAAAAAAACGTGTTTAAAATGCCGTTTACCATGTATTTTCCGACATACGGCAAAAATCCGGACTTACGGCCGCCACGTGGAATGAGCTCCGACTTACGTTAAAATCGGGTTACAAACGGTGCGTAGGAATGGAACTCGTTCGTAAGTCGAGGACTACCTACCTGTACATTCAGAAGGACTTTGTGTTAACCAGCCGGATTACATGTTCTCATAATTTGGTTCTATTTAGCACAAATATTACAAGCACACCCAACATAGAGTGTACTTGCACTTTTTAAGGACACTATGCAACCAAGTTTATTTTGTTTGCTTGGTGCACATTTTTTCACAAAGTGCATTAGACTTTCGGTTAGAAGTTCGCCGTCAAACGTAGAAAAAAAGTTACAAATGAAGCATGTCCGAGAGTCTTGATCGGTGAAAAATAACTTCAAGTGCAATCTTTTGTGATATCGTGCAATCTGTCAGTGTTTGGAGTAACGTGGTGTGAGTAACTCTCAGCTGATGCCACATCAAATTTGAGCTCAACGTCTAAAAATGACTGAGTTAAAACAATCTTAGTTCTGGCCAAGGTTAACATGAGATGTTCCTGTGCATCTCATTCACAACACTGTTTGTAGAGCACATGCAGCGTTGAGTTGTGAGATTCATTTTGTATGTGACTTTTTAAAATGCAAAATAAAACACAACTTTTCATTGAGCAACTCTCCAACTTACCAGCAACAATGTCCACGTGACCATGCTTTGTCTGTCAATTGCTGAGTTCTGTGAGGAAGGGGACTGTGTTTGATTTTTCCCTCCAGTTGAGCTCTTGGGTGATGATGCAGCATCTTTAGATGTTGAAGCGTGGACAGCTTCCGGTGCAGAGTCTGCCGGGTCCCCCTGTTCGTCCACGTGGGGGCCACTTCCATTTTGCTGCTGCAACATTTCTTTTTCCTTCTCCTCTGCAGCCTCCTCCTTCTGAGCTGGTCTTGTCGCAGCATCGTTGTTCTCACACCCCTCCTCCTGGCTGTTGGATGGGGCTTCTGCCAGACTGGTCCCTGAGGTCTTTCTACTGTCCTTCCTCATGCGGCTGCGGCTAGCCTTTGAGATGCGCCAGTAGAGGTAGATCATGATGACCACTGGAAGGTAAAAGGCAGCTATGGCTGTCCCGAAGGTCACCGCGGGGTTCGAGAAGAACTGAATGTAGCACTCATTGGGCGCCACAGTTCTCCTGCCCACAATGAACTGCCAGAACAAGATGGCGGGAGCCCAGAGGATGAAGGATAAGACCCAGGCTGCTGCGATCATCAAGCCGGCCATCTTGGTGCTGCGGCGTGCAGGGTAGCTAAGGGGCTTGGTCACACAGAAGTAACGGTCGAAGCTGATGATGAGCAGGTTCATGACTGAAGCGTTACTGACAACATAATCAACAGCCAACCAAAGGTCACACACCACTGGTCCCAAAGGCCAGTAGCCGATTACAATGTAGACAGTGTAGAGGTTCATGGAGCAGATACCAATAATGAGGTCTGCACAAGCCAGGCTGAACAGGAAGTAGTTGTTGATGGTCTGCAGGTTCCTGTTTACCTTTAGAGGAACAACAAGGATCAGGCTGTCAGATCCTAATCATTTTTTAAGCAGCATGATGCATGGTCTCTCATTTCTATTAGATTACCTCTCTGCAAAGAGGTGCACATGTTGTATTCTTATCTCTAAGTCTGGCTGTGCTCCTCAAGGTGTGCAGGGGTGGATGCATGAATTACACTCATCAGTCAAGAATGATAAACGAAGAAAGCACAAACCTTTATGGAGAGCATGACCAGGATGTTTCCGATGACAGTGATCAGACTCAGGGATCCAGCCACCAGGATGATGAGCACTATCTCCACAGTCGAGTAGGGGCTGCCGGAGAAGAGGCTGGTGTTGGTGTCGCTGGTGGCGTTGGTGCTTTGAGATTCGTTCAGGGTTTCCATCCTTTCTCTCGTGGAGGCTTCAGACTGGGGTCATATCAGCACAATCCCTGCTGAGAGCAAAGATTGTGAGAGTCTTTAGGATTTTTATTTTTATTTTTTCACGGTTTGGAACAACGGGCAGGTGTTTGAGTATTTCCAGCCCAGGTGAGCAGAGTGAACAGGTGCGAAGCGAATAAAGGCGGCAGCAGCTGTGTTTACTGGAGCTTCTCACACACTCATGTCAGGAACAACACAGTAAAACAGCTTGTGTGCTGTTAAACCAGGAGCTTTAGACGTGTTTTAATTTATTTTATTCAACCTTTACTTAACACAAACTTTGGAGCAGCTCAACAGGTTTGCAGTGTTTCCTCAGAGCAAGGAGGTCCTGGGTTCAGGTCTTACTTGGGCTCTTTTTGTGTGGAGCCCTCGTGTTTGTGTGAGTTTTCTCTGGGTTCTCCGGTTTCCTCCCACAGTCCAAAATCACGCATGTTTAGTCGGCCTTCAGGCTCAGGCTTCCCTTGCAAAGGAGCTGTGTAATCTCAGTGAGATTTGCCTGGTTAAATAAAGGTTAAATTAAAAAAGATAAAACACACAGTTAAGCCAAGATTAAACCCTGAAAATGTTCCTATTTGGTGACGCTAAAAGTTGTCAGCTCTTTCTTCTATTCATTCAAATTGTATTGATCTGAAACTGATCAGATCTGTACCTAATGCATAAATAAAATGACACTGAGATGAGATGACAGATGCATGTTGGAACCTATTCAAACTTTCAGTCAACCCTGTGTCACAACATTTTTGATGGATCTTCCACAAACAGGGGCACCTCCAAGTTTTCAAAGAGGTGGACAGATGGGGGCCACTGAATCCTGGAGTGGCACTGCAAAATTAAAAGTACCATCCATCCATCCATCCATCCATCCATCCATCCATCCATCCATCCATCCATCCATTATCTTTACATGCTTCTTCCTTTTTGGGTCATGGGGGTCACTGGTGCCCATATCAACAGTCAGAATGTGAGAGACGTGGGACACCCTGGAAAGGTTACAAGTCCATCACAGGGCACTAAAAGTAACAGTTTGGAGATTTTTATTATGTTGCTGTATATTTCAAACATATACTGTTTGAAAAGTACTATAGCATAAAGACTAGACCTTCTGATGTTGGTCTACCTTTTTTTTTTTTCCCCATTTCATACTGGGTGGTCTTTAGTCAGAGAGAGTAGCTTTCCCAATTAATTATTTTCATGTTTTTTTTTTTTTTTTTTTTTTTTTTACTTTTTATTACTCATCTCTAAATGCTCAAAATCATTATTTTTTATACTTTCAATATTCTCCTAATCTCAGATAGCCAGGGGAATGAAATGATCTGGAGGCAATGTTTGAACCCAGTGGTGGCGGGACTCAGGACCCAGAGAGTAAAATAAAAATAACTTTAATAACAAAAAATAAACAAGCTGACGCGGCAGCAAAACTTACCATTTGTAGAAACACGTAAAGAACACAAAGAAACTGCAAGTGACCCAGGAAGCTTAACCATGCCCAGACAATGAATAGCACACAGATGCAGACTTATATACACAGACTGATGATACAAAACCACAACCACCTGGACAGAAACACGCAGGTGACAGATAATTACAAAGATGGGACACCAGGGAGTGCAGGTGCAGGATGACCACTAGAGAACACCATCCTTACAAGGAAATCCAAATGCCCTCCATGTACAAGCAGTCACCTGATTTCCTAGCTGATTGCGTTCCAGTTTCATACTTGAAATCAGAAGTCAGAAAAAGATGGACGCCCACAAAAAAAGCCTTTGTTATTCTTGCTCATTCAGAGTAGAATGGCAAACAAACATGTATTGTAATTTTTAGTGTTTTTTCGTGCACAAAATGACTGGAAGACGTGCAGTTTCTCATTCTTGTTCAAATCAGAGGTCACATAGTGGACTGATAATGAAGAGTCGCATGTTATTTACTGATTTGGCACTTTGCAAGTAGCAGCCATCGTGCGTCAGAGTTGATGGAGTTGTTCTAAGTAGGCATTAAGGGGGTGTTCTAGTTGATGTATTCAACTCAAAAGTCAGAAATTACAACTTCCGAGTGTGTACACCTGAAACACACCATCAGTCTGGCCAGGGATGGTCATTGCCCCCACTCCCAATAGAAACATTTTAATAGAGACAAATCTACTGAACTGTCTCTCTCCTTTGTTAACTTCTGTGTTTGCTTTTGAGAACAGATGTCCAAATTAAACCCAAGACCAATTGTGGTTTTGTTGTTCAGGCAGGCCCCATTCTTCGAGGTTATGAGAAGGAATATGTACAGAATAGTATCTGTGACAGCAGGGGGAAATAAGTGAATATTTGTTTGCTTTGGCGCTACAACGCCTCGTTCTGTGAATTATAACAGACGGTTTCACGCTGAGCTCAAACAGATTTCCACTGGGACCACCTACACTCTGAATCCCAGCTCTCATGAAGCATCAGCTCTATGGAGACGCTGGGTCGTCGGTTTTCTAATGGGTTGAATCCACCAAATGACCCGAGACGGTCAAACGCACAACAATCAGTTGTTCTCTTTACTGTGATGTGTCATTGCAGCTGCTATTTAGTTTGAAAACATCAGGAATGGAGTCACAGCATCACAATGTGATTATGTTTTGTATTCTGATCAAAAAATCAATACTAGCTGAGACAATGCGGGCTGTTGCTTATTGCTAAAGCCCTGTAAGTGACTCCATTAGGCCACATGATAAGATCATACTGTACCTGAGAGACGTTTTCTTCCTGCTCTTATAGCCAGATGAAACTTCATTACAGCATGTCTAACTCCATCACTTTTTCATCAAAGACCCATTCTGGGACTTTTCTGTCACGGATAAGAAGATCCCTGTGCGTTATTGCACATAGTGGCTTCATTTAATTGTGCAACTCAGGGTGTAGCCATAAGTCATCCTGTTGCCAATACTAGCACACATTTATTAATGGTTTTAGGTCAAGATGTTGGTTTCAGTGCTGTATTACTTATCTGCTTACATATGAGGTGTTGTGTGTCTAATGTCTGTGTTTGGAATCAAAATCAAGCTCTGCTAAAACAAGTCATTAAAATATAGGGTTAGATCTGCATCTTTGTTTTAAAGCAACCACATACCGGTAATAGTGAACGGCTCAGGGGAATTTACCAGCATAATTACCTCCCACACATAGAACAGACAGACAGCAGCCCTTTAATATAAATGTTGCAATGCAGCCAAGGTGGAAAATACTGACTTACAATGTACAATGTGTTGAAGTTGTAATTCAAATATTAATAGCAAAAGGTCAAAAGTGGCATGATTTATTTAGCTGTTTCAGTCTTTCAGAGCAAATAAGGTTTTTAAATTTATAGCTTTGTTATCAACTGACTTGATGGAGTCAAAAGCATGCAGGCAGGAAGCAGCTTTAACCTTAGACTTTAATGAAGCATTGCTTGAAGAAATGCACATGGCTCACCAACTTGCATGCCAAAGTTTGACACAAAGATCTAACATATTTTGTTGCTCACTCAGAGTATGTGTTAGAGATCTCCCTCAGGTACAGCCACACCAAATTTTAGCTCAATATCTGTAAAACTGACAGAGTTAAAACCAGTTTTACATGCCCAGAGGGTCGTATTATGTTGTGGTGCAAGGCATCTGTCCGTTCATTAGCAGTTTTCTTGTCAGCTCAATCCCTCTTTCACTTTTTAAACAAATCTGATGAAACTTGGTGGGAAGTATTGTGGGAGTCTGCACACACTGTGTGTGTTTTGTGCTGCCCTCTTTTCTTGTCAAAGTTAGGGCCTCTTGCTAAACCTCATATATAGAGAATTATCGTCATACCATTCTATAGCATGTGTCACAGTTTTCTCTTAAATGAAATCAAAACTTCATTTGGGTAATAATGACTACACCAATGGTCCCCAACCATGGTCCTTGAGGAACACCATCCCTCACAGTTTTAGTTGTTTTCCTGATTTGACACACCTGGTTTCAATGAATAGGTGATTAATAGGCTTCTGCAGAACTTGAGGAAGTAATTAAATCACTGAATCAGGTGCGTTGGAGTGTGGAAACATATAAACCATACAGGGTCATGTTCCTTGAAGACCACTGGACTACATAGAAATGTGTTGACTTATTTATCATCAGTGAAAAACTTTTTAATAAAAACTGTTGCTTAAAATAAAGAATGTTTAGGCCATGGGTGTACAATCCTTGTCCTTGAGGACTAATAGCATGTTTTATGTGTTTTCATGCTCCAATACACCTGAATCAGTGACTGAATTAAATCTTGACTGTTGAATCACCCAGATGTGTTCAAACAAAGAAACAATTGAAACATGCAGGATATTGGCCCTCAGAGACAAGTATTGGACACCCCTGGTTTAGACCATGTATTTTTTCTCCTTTGGTCGTATATTTCTTCAACTTATTGTGTTCTTGTTGTGTTTGTAAAGGTCAACTAAACATGACAAACATCTGGAAATGGGTGAATACCTATATGGCACATTTTGAAAGTTTTACTAAAATCCGTCCTGTGGTTCCTAGGATATTTTACTAACAGACAGACATTTTTTTTTTATATTTTTTTTTATTCAGCCTTTATTTATACAGGTTAAAACCATAGAGCCTCTAAGACTCATTTACAAGAGAGGCCTGAATGGCTCCAACAGGCAATGCCAAAGTTTTAAACAAAAAGCACAAGATCATTTAGCACTCGGGGAGTCTGTGATGGGGATGATGCTCAACAACCACTACATCATCTTGCAGCTTAATATTTGTAAAAACTAACAAATAGCTATTTGTGTTTGTTCAATTCTCGTCCTTAAAATAAAACACTTATAAGCTCCTTTCTGCTTCCACAGATACATACCTATTTCAGTACATTTTATAATTCCTTACTTTCAGTCTCCTGAGTCTTCATGGGTTTTAGTTAAACAGCCAGTTAAATACTGACAGGATGGTGGCTCAATGGTTAGCACTGTTGCCTCACAGCAAGAAGGTCCTAGGCTCAATCCCTGGTTGGACCTGGGGTCTTTCTGTGTGGAGTTTGCATGTTCTTCTCGTGCTTGCGTGGGTTTTCTCCGGGAACTCCAGTTTCCTCCCACAGACCAAAAACATGCATGTTAGTCTGCTTCAGACCCAGGCCTCCCTTGCAAAAGAGATCTGTGATCTCATTGGGATTTGCCTGGTTAAATAAAGGTGAATAAAAAAATAAAAAAAAACACTCTGACAAAATGAACAACACAAAAGTTTTACTGCAAATCCATCTTTTGTGGCAGCTGGCGATATTAACAAAATAGGTAGGCGACAAACAAATTAAAATATGATGCACAATAATTAAAAACAAAACCCAACAAGATGATCTGATGTAAATCAGTGAGTATTCATGCTGGGGAGGGTGATTACTGAGTGAAAACAGGCGAGCTGATTACAGATGGGAGACAGGTGAGACTCTACTAAATGTTGCATTTTGTCACAATTTATGACGTATAAAGACCTGAACAAGGTGGCCATAGGCAGATGACCAAAATATAAATAAGCATGTCTAAAAACTTAAAGCGCTGCATCGGCAGACGATCAAAAATAGAGATCAAAACTTGGCAGGCGTCACTAAACAACAGATAATGGCAATATAAAGATCTTATTCTGGACGAAGGAAACAGAAATACTGAGGAAGTGTATGTGACGTCCTGGATATGAAAGTGTGCTGCTTGCTAACAGCGGTCGGGCAGACTCAATGGACTGAACCTCAAAGGAACAGGCTTCACAAAATAAAGCAGGAAGTTGGTTCAACCAGAACATTCAACACAACCAGTGTGCGCAAAAGGGAAACATGAGCAATGAAAAACTGGAGACATGATCTGATTTAAAAACTCGAAGACCAGAGTAAAAACCAAAAATCCCCACACTGACATTTAAACTGCGTCTTCTGGATATTGACTCATGTTTTGGCAAACTATTGTGTAAAAATACACCAGTTCAGAGATATTAAACCCTTGTTAGTCTACTATTTTGTGTCATAGAGCGAAAAGCAACACCTTGTTCAACAGGTTTGTGTGATGTTTCCAGGTCTAACATCCAGGCCAGGATCACAACGGTAATATGATGCTTGCTCAGCTCAGAACCTTCTCACTCCTTCCCTCCATTTTCCCTAATAAGACCCTCATTACTGACCTCATTACCTAATTGGTATGCAGGTCTACTGGTGAGAGTCACATGGGCAAGCAGGATTTCTTTGGCATGGACAGAAACATAGTAATTATATCCAGCAGATACCATCTGCAATAGCTGTACCGGTAATAGGCCTCTAGGATATAGGAGCACTCGCTTGGCTGGGTGAGCTCAGCTTTTTAAAAGTCTGTTTTGACTTTAATATCATGGCCGACTCAACCGTCACGAGTAACAGGCAGATGAGAAGACATCAAGCTTGTTTGCAGAGAGGAAAAGTGGTTGGTTGCATCAAAGTGAAGCTCATAAACAGGTTTTATTTGCCTTTTTCAGGTCAGACGGGGTGTAAATCTGCTGCAGCTCATCAGGTGTTTGAACAGCAGCGCATGTGAAAAGTCATGCATTAAATTATTGTTTAATTTGTTAAATAAATAAAAAAAACTGATGTGACGCAGTCAGGCTTGCTGTCATTTCAAAGAAGTGTGTTCTGAGTGTGAATTAGCGAGAAATTTCACATCAGGCTGAGCTTTGGCCTCACGTAGACGTGTAAAATAAAGCCCTGAAACTTTCAGTGCAGTGCTGTGAGGATTTCATATCCAGGATGTAAAATTAAAAGCTACGATAAAATAAGTAAAAACAAAATAAACACAAGGAGACTTCTTTCCCTGCAGATGTTCATTCTGGAGCTCAGTGTTTTAATTTTAACCAGTTAACATTGTACAAGTACTTAAACGACCACAACCTTCTTGAACTGTTTCAATCCGGTTTTAAAACTCACCACAGTACTGAGTCAGAACTGTTGAAAGTTTTTTATCGACATTCTCTTAGCCACAGACTCTGGTCACCATAGTTTTATACTATTGGACATAACTGCTGCCTTCAACACAGTAGACCATCACATCCTCCTGTCTCGTCAGGAGAACTGGGTGGACATTCATCCTGTTCTACAGTGGTTTAGATCATATTTAACAGAGAGAAACTTTTGTGTGTGTATTGGTTCGTGGAGTCCTTTGTAGCGCCTCTCACATGTGGAGCACCTCAGGGATCTATACTTAGCCCCTTTCTGTTTTCCCTTTATTTACTCCCTCTGCGATATATTCTCAGGCAACATGGCATTTCTTTTCACTTTTATGCTGATGACAGGCAAATTTATGTGCCATTAAAACAAGATAAACAGTGCTCCGTGAACCAATTCCTGGAATGTATGGCAGAAGTCAGAGCATGGATGTCACAGAACCTTTTACATTTTAATAAGAAAAAGACACAGGTCTTGTTTAAGCTCAGTGGTGGTTCCAAAGTCCATGTCGATCTGGGTCCATAAACCATTTATCTGACTGAGACAGCAACTAACCTGGATGTGAGGCTGGACAATGATTTTAAATTAGATGCACAGATTAAATCAGTGAACAAGTCTATCACCTGAGACAACTGACCAAGGTTAAACCATTTCTGTCACATCATTTTGATATTTTAATCCATGCGTTCATCACAACTTGTCTGGACCACTGTAATTCACTTTATGTTGATCTGAGCCAGTCATTACTGACTTGACTACAGCTGATTCAGAATGCTGCTGCTGTCTTTTAACTGGTACCAGCATACAAGCGCACATCACCAGTCCCTGCATTGGCTCCCAGTTCGTTTCCTGATTAATTTTGAGGTTCTTTTATTTGTTTTCAAATGTCTTCATGGTCTCGTCCTACAGTATCTGTCCGACCTGCTCCAGCTGTACGTTCCCTGACACTCTCTCAGGTCAGCAGGTCAGCTGCTGTTGGTCATCCCAATGTCCAACAGGAGGCTGAGAGGTGACTGAACGGTCTCAGTCGCTGCCCCTAATCCACGGAATAAACTACCTTTGCACATCAGACAAGCTAACTCACTTCCTGTTTTTAAATCTTCTCTGAAAGCACATTTTTCTATTTGGCTTTTAACTCAGCTTGAAATGTTGGTTTTACTGTTTTTTAAGTTATTTGTTTTATTGTTTTTACTGTTTGTTATTTATATTTGGTAGTTCATTACTTTTATATCAGTTGATTTTATGGTTTTTATACTTTCTTGTATATTTTAGTGTACAGCACTTTGGCCAATGGTGTTGTTTTAAAGTGCTTTATGAATAAAGTTGTATTGTATTTTTCTTCTTAAGCTGTGAATGAAGGGGACTCCTCTGAAGCAAGAAATCCTGAGGCAGAAAACCCACTCAGCTCATCTTTATGTTCCCAGAACAGCCAGGAGAACATTGCACACTTAAACCTCTACAGAAAGTTCAACTCACATTCAGGTTTTATAAAGTTCATTTAAAATTTTGCTGTTTCTTTCTTCTTCTCAAAATGACTCATTTTAAGCATCTTTTGGCATTCAGTGGGTTTTAAACCAATTTTCTTTATCCCAACATGCATATATTTTGTTTTTACAATCTGCAGTAGGCACAGAAAATTCCTCAAGATCTTAAACATTTTACATTGATATAATGCAAAGATTCATGCAAGATTCTGTACCTTGGGGGGGGGGGGGGGGCGGGGGGGGGGGGGGGGCGGGGGGGTGCGGGGGGGGGGGGGGGGGGGGGGGGG
>JARVLU010000002.1:19357585-19374753 GCA_031762415.1 Simpsonichthys santanae | reverse complement strand
CGCACGCACGCACGCACGCACGCACGCACGCACGCACGCACGCACGCACGCACACACACACACACACACACACACACTGTGTTGCTGGGCTTATCAGAGTGCTGACATGCTCAAACTCCATCTTCTAAAAGAGTCAAAACATTCCCCGTTGCCAGGTGTTGCGCTGACATCTTGTTGCCACGGCAACAACAACACACATCCCTCCCCAGTCTGGAGTAGAAAAACATTTAAAAAAAGCTATATTTCCCTCATTTGAGCTCCTGATGTGTGTTTCACTGTTGATTATTAAAATGGATTTTGTGCTGTGTGTATGCTCGTCCTGCATATGCAAACATACATTTTCCATGTCCACTTAGAGTGGAAAAATGATGGCACTGGTTTGCATGATGTAGGGGACCATCTGCAAAGAAAATCATATGTAAAGCGAGGAGATGACCTCTGACCACATCTGAATCCTTTCTCATCCAGTGCACACATAAAACAATAGAGCGCATGATGGTCCACTGCAGGTCAAACAAATGGATTCTGGTGCTGAGGAGGAGGAGGAGGAGGAGAAGGAGGAAGAGAGATGGATTTTCCCCTCTTATTAAAACCAGAAGCAGAATCACGGAGTCATTCAAACATGTGGACCATTAAATAAACGTTCAGATCATAATCATAAAAAAGTTTTCTGCCCTGTTTGTTTTAGCTGGGCAGATCTCAGGCTCCAGAGCTCATTTGAATTCATGGATGTGGTCACCGGGAGAGCTCACCCACAGGGTGTAACCCTCATTTGGGAGCCGGGGCTGAACCTTCCACCACCAGCAGGTCTTTAACCATCAGAGGAGCCACTCTTTCCATCCAGTGTTGTTTAGATTCTTTCTAAGTAATTAATCATAAAACACAAGCCCAAACTAAGTGTTCTTTCACTGATGTTGCTTTTGTCTTCACATTGAATAAAAGCATTGCATAAATCATGTTTTTAAAGTTTTTGCTCCACCTTTTAACATTTCGGCCCCACAGAAATGACCTTAACCACATAGTATTACATTCATTCAATGAATGCATGTCACCCTTCAATGTCTGAGATCTACAGGAAGTTGTAGCCATGATGACCAACCTTTCCATGCACAATGTCACGTTGATGTTGCCAGATGTGAATGACTCTCAGCTACTACCACATCAAATCTTTGCTCAGTATTTGTTTGAGTTACTGTTGACTAATATCGATGAGCTGTGGCAGCCATTTTCAGCTTGGTTGACTCCAAAGTTAATGAGTTTTAATGAGTTGTCTAATGGTTACTTTCTGCAAGTTTCATTAAAATTCGTCCAGTAGTTTATAAGATATTTTGCTAACAGATGCACAGGTAAAAACATAATAACTGCCAATAGGCAAAGGCAGACAAATATGATTTACTTATGAAAATAGATCATGTTAATAAAATATGTTTTTGCTTGTTTACAGATAATTGTTTCTAATTATTTTTCCACCTAAAAGCTTTGACGTGTATTTTTTCTCTCTCTCTCTCATACAATTAGAATCCTGAGCTTCACGGTAGATGCTTGTGAAGCAAATTACCTCCGCCAGCAGGACAGAAGTGTTTTATAATGATCTACGTGACACATTTTGATGCTACATAGAGTCACAAAACAAACAAATGACATCTAATTGCAGCAGATTTGCTTAAGTTGTCACAGTGTGGACTGGAAAACCAAATTGTTTACAACACCCCCTAAAGCTGCTGCTGTCGTTTTGTGTTGTGAAACTTACAAAAGGAACTTAATTTCTCAGTGTAAAATAGAAAAGAGTTCAGATAATTTCTTGTCAGTGTTTTGTGATCTTGTTGAAAGATTCAAATGGAAACTGGAGGAATCGATGCTTGAGAGAAAGTTGAAACAAATACTCCACGCAGGCGGCACTTCGCCTTTAAAAAAGACAAAACTCTGCTGTGGATGCATGAGCTTAAAGCTACTGAGCAAAAATCAAGAATGGCAAAACCACAGGGTTTATTCATAAATAATATTAAATAAGTATTAGTACACATGTAATAAATTAACAGTAAACAGTCCATTTACCATTCAAGTAGTTAAATGTAAGATAGTTAATATCTGTACTAGGTAAAATCCTGAACCTGCGTTTCTGGGGCTGTATCGTTTTTAATATTCCTCTGCTGTTGCTGCCTTCTTCTCAACTCATCTGCTAAATAATTGTGTTCTTAAATTTAATGTCAAGGACTGAGGGCAAAGCTCTAAATGTGAGCTACAGTAAAATAAAAAAACATCATCAGTAAACATTTATTTTTCTTTTGACTCTTTTATCTTCAGGGGTCTCCACAGCGAGTCATCCTCCTCCATCTCTGTTCTCTGCATCCTCTGTCCTCACTCCAACTACAAAGTATCACCACGTCCCCACAATATACCCACTGTCCTTCCTCTGGACATGTCCAAACCATCTCAGTCTGGCCTCCCTAACTTTATCTCCCAGTTGTTCAACCTGTGCTGTACCTCTGATGATCTCATTCCTGATCTTATCCATCCTTGTCACTCCTAAGGAGAACCTCAACATCTTCATTTCTGCCACTTCCAGTTCTTTCTCCTGTTTTTTTTGTCAATGCCACTGTCTTCAGACCATACAACATTGTTTGTCTCACCACTGTCTTGTAAAATTTTCACTTGACCTTTGCTGACACCCTTTAGTCACAAATCCTGAAAATTTTCTCCATCCACTCCATCCTGCCTGGACTCTCTTTATCACCTCTTTACCACTCTCATTTTCCTGGACCCTTGGTACCTGAAGTCCTGCACCCTTGTGACCTCTGATCCTTGCAGCCTCACTGAGTCATAAATAGGATTGAAATCAAATAATGATTTGGTCTGGGCAGTTCTCATTTGCATGGCTGTGCCACAGAACCAGGAGGTGGAGGTTGGGGGTGGAGGTGGGGCTGTGTCGCCTCTGCTTTTGATTCTTTCCCATGCTTATGGAGCAGATGATTTATGCAAAGGTTTGTACAAGTGAAGTGGTGTCAAAATATTAGGACTTTAAACAAGCAAAAACATTTTACCAGCTTTTAAAATGAACAGAACACCACTGAGGGAGGCCAGCACAGGCCTCCCTCAGTGGTGTTTATAAAATGTGTAAATACTGTAAATACTATTTTATGCCAAACTTTGCATATTTTAAAAATATTAAGAGACTAACCTGTATAAATAAAGGTTGAATGATTAAAAAATAGGCTGAACAGATTTATGAGGGCTATTGAATCCAAATTGTGTTTAATGATGGCACACTTATAAAATAATAAATAAAAAAAAACATATAAAAACATGAATTAAAATCAATTACTGAGTCTTCCTTCCTAACCTCATTCCTTGGCCTCATTTTTTTTTAAATTATACTTATACAGTACTGTACTGTATATTTCAATCTTGTATTATTTTTTAAAAGCTTGTTGCTCTGCCGCGCATGCGCAGTAGGCAGGTATGCGAGAAGAATGGGAAACATTTTAGGAGTCCGTCACAACATTTTGTTCCTTAGTCGGTTCCCCGTGAAAGACACGAAACAGCTCGACTGGGTCAAAGGTTCTCGCGTTAACGAAACAGACAGCCGTCGTAAAAGTCGCGGTTTTTGATCCAACGGAGAGATATTCGCGTTTAAATCGGGAAATAGGGAGCGACGTTTGGGCGTGTTTGAACCACAAGCGCTGGGGAGAGACAGACTGCCTCCTCCTCGCCCTCACTGGATGCTAGCGCCGTAGCCCCTTGCATGTCGTTGCAGTGTTAGTTTTCAAGTTCTGTCACTGTCTGCGGTTATTTGTATTTATTCGGAGATCAAGAAGATGGGATGTACTCTGAGCACGGACGACAAGGCGGCGCAGGAGCGGAGCAAGATGATCGACAGAAACCTGCGGGACGACGGAGAAAAGGCTGCTCGGGAGGTCAAGCTGCTCCTGCTGGGTAAGAGAAACATGGATGGACAGACAAACTGGGTGTCCGTGTAGTTTCTGGAAAAATAGACGTTTTAAGACCGCTAACAAGCTGGGATGTATATAATTTATACGTGTAAATTAAAGTTTTATCTGCCCGCTGATGAAGCAAACAAGGCTGGTGGGTTTTATTGAATGGCACGTTAGGTGTTAACACGTGTTGTATCGAGAAATGCACCCCAGTAACGATAAGCATGTAATCTCGAATTAATGATCGGGAAGACTGTTTTCATCTTAACAGTTCTGCAAAGTAATAGTCGGGTTGTAACTTTTGATTCTCAGTTTATTAGTAAACAAACTGCGTTCTAACGTTCCTCTCTAACGACAGGGGCGCCTGAAACTGCAGGGGTGCATTTTTCGGCACAACACCGAGACAGATACAGTTAGCGTTAAACTTTGAGCTACTTTCATTTCCACCTTGTTCTAACTGAACCAATTAACCCCAGCACAATACATTAACCAGTGTTCGTCATGATCACGTTGAATAATCCCACACAGATCGCTTTTTATCCTCAAGTAAGTCTCTAAGCTAATTTGTTTAAGGCTACTTTAGCACCTCGGTGTTAGCATGGATTAGTTAGCTGCTAGCTAACAATAAATGCACATGCCGTTATTTTCTGCGGCTCTGTGTTTGTGCTGTGGTTGATCATACCGTAATAGATGCAGTTGTACTGTGGGACTATCTTTCGATTTAAAAAAGTTGAATCTGCATACAAATCTGTACAAACATTCATTCTGCTTGATAAACCGTAAAAATGTTAACGTCTGAAGGAAGGCCAGTACTTGTTTGGCCGAGATGAAATGATTGCCAACATGCTGCTCAACGAGTTTGAATACCTTCAAAACAAAGGTTTGAAAATTCTGCTCAAGTAAAAGTACACAAATACAAATGACCAGTCTAATCCACTAAAATAAAAGGTAACCGTATTTAAAATGGACTCAGAGAATAAAAGTTATGTACAATATAGCACAGAAATGACAACAGGGTCTGCTTTTCGTTATGTAAAGGTTGTGTGTTCTCTGCAGTCCTGCTTGCTTGTCTCCTTTCTTAGGATGGCTAAGGAAGTTTTTACCTTCTGACCATCTCTGCTGTAGAAGCACACATTCATTTTTTTTCTTCTTTCTTTTTTTTTTTACCCAGCAACTGATGTGATTTTAAAACTTAGCCAATACCGGTACTTAAAATACAAGTGCCCAAAATGCTACTTGAATACAGTAATGAAAACATGTCCTGATGCATACTCAATAATCCAGGTAGATAATCTAATCATATCTAATGGACGGATTCTTCTTTGCAGAAACCTTTTGTCTTTTATCCAAAAGACTGAAGTCTTTTTGGATAAAAGACAAAACGTTTCAACAAAGATGAATCCGTCCAGATGACCTGACTGAACCTTCTTAAGAGTAATTAAAACAGTTTCTCAGTTTTCACTTCAGCCTTTATCTTTCTTGTTTGTGCACAACATCCTACATGTTAACAATGCAACAGTTGATGTTGAGCAGTTAACAGTTTTTGAAGAATGAATCTTACTTAATTTTATTCTTGATTTGCCAAACTTAATTTTGCCCTAGGTGGAAAAACATCAAAATCTCTTATTAGATTATCTGTTATTAGTATTACACCAGTTTATTTCATGGTTTCAAAGATAGCTGCCCCACCTTCCCCAGTAGCTCCTGTCCACGGTTGGTTGTGTCAGTGTAGATGGATGGGGTAGAAGTTGCGTAGCAACCTTAGCAATTTGGCTGACAGCAATGTGCATCTGTGGCAACTCTCCCCTCAACAAAGATGGATCACTGGATGACTGCCTTTAGGATCTGAGCTGTTCTTTTGAAGCAGCAGTTTTGTGTTGTAATAGTCAGCCTATGTATTGTAGTTATTGTCAATGCTTGTGCCGCTCTGTGCCACCCCCACCCCCGATGTGCCACATTTCAGATGATGATTTGAATTTTAATAGTAGTAGTTGAATTTTCTGCATCAGATATGAGTCTGGACTGTGGCTCCATTATCTGATGGTGATTCCACACACAGATTTAACTTCTGTCTTTATTTGTGATGTCGGATGTCTTTCATTCTCTTGGACACACACACAGCAGTTTGCTTCTCTGGAGTTGTGCAGTAATCACCTAATGACATGCTCTTACAACGACTGAACGGGATGATTGCCTGAAATGTTGACTGTTGGTGTGTGAAACAAACGCTGCTAGTCAAGACTCGATACCATTTTGGTTCTAGAGCCTTTTTGAACGATGAAACGGATGCAGGGACCGTGCTTATGTTTCACTGCAGATGTCCGAATTTCTTGTTGTTGCCTTGTTGAACAAATGAACTGACATACATAAAACAGTCAACTTTTCTGAATTTTTGCGATAATCGGCTTCTGAAGTGCCCTTGAAATTTAGCGGCTCAACGAGCCACAAAATTTGGGACTGCAACTTAATGAATTTTGCTTTGGTTATAATGGTACGTCTGTTGCACGTGGTTGTTGATCATATGGGACAATAAATTGCTAAACACTGCAGTTCACCTGGGAGCTGAGAGGCCCTGCCGAGGCAGTATAATTAAAATGTTGTGTGCTCAGCTTAAAACACTTCTGAATCTCAGAGGGCGATGCAGAGCTAAGACATGGCGTACAAAACACTCTAATAACAAACACACACAGGTCTTAGAGCCTCACAGTTGTATGGTTCTTTCCATATTGATGCCTTTTCACCACAAAGCTGAAATGATGGCCTGATTATTGTTTTGATTTCATGCAAATCAAACGCCCATACCGAGACATCTGACTCCCGTCAGTCTGATAAAGCGAGAGATTGCGTTCCAGGGAAATGTAAGCTGTGTGTAATCTTATTGACAGGAGGATCGAGTTGATTAATCCAGCTACTCTGAGACTCCTCCAAACTGGACCTTGGACACCTCTTCACAGATCTCTAAAATAATGTTCCTTTTGGTATGTTCTGGAGAACAAAACCCTCCAGAGTAACTTTGTCAGGAATGGATCATTTGTTTACATGAGAAACTTGAGTTCCTCTTCTCAGCTGTTGACTCATGTTTTTGACCTGTAGAGCTGCACACTTAATTAAAATCATGTTGTTTCTTAGAAGTATAATATTTTTAATTTTAATGTTTTATATTCTAAATGAAGCATCCACAAACTGATGTTCTACTGAAATGAAGGTGGGGGTTTTACTACAAATGGACTTTTTCTAAACATATATGTGTAGAAAATAAAGAAGCACATAAACAAATTCAAGGAACTGAAACGGTCAAAAACCAGAATAATGTTCAGTGTGAAAAGGATTCTAGTCTGAGCAAACACGTTATTTATTGACAGAATTTATCTGTTTGATGTAACAACTGGACTCTGAAGTATTTATTTGGTAGGAAGATATTCAGCTGTCTATTTTGGAATGGAGGTTAATTTATAAATGTATAAATGTACATATTTGTTTGGGGCACTTTATTCCACAAATATTATTTGTAGTAAATGTCTCTTTATTCAACGAGCATGTGTTGGTATCTAAAAGGTTTTAGCGTGGTTCAAATTGAATTTCGTTTCTTCCCCACAGAGATTACGTAGGATTTTTTGTTTGTTTTGTGGCAGAGGATTGCAGCAGCACTTTTGATTTGATTGTATTTGATTAGATTTGATTTTTGAGCACTGAAGTTCTTGTAATTTGTTGCCTACATGCTCAGATGAGTTGCAAAGCTTAGTGTACTTACTGCTGATTATAAAACACATATTAGGAGCACCAGAACATTGCATGCAATGTTCCCTAAAATTGATTAAATTGAACTGTTTTGCTGTGATTTTATAATTTCTGTAGTTATTGCACTTTTTTGTATTTTTTTATTTATTTTGCGTCTCATTTGTTTTCTGTTTCAGGTGCTGGGGAATCTGGGAAAAGCACAATTGTTAAACAAATGAAGTAAGTGATAAATTAACACATTTAGCAGTACTTAAAGCACAAGCCAAACCCTTGCTCACTTAAAAAAAAAAGAATAATCACAGAAAATATGTTTTTCAGCCTTCATAAAGATGGAATGAATTTTGCAGAAGATCTTCAAAACAGCTCGGATGATTAAAAAAAAAAAAAAAAAAGATAAAAAAAACACAATCACATGAAAATCCAGCTTTTGTTCCCTCAGCATTGTTCTTTACATAAACGCCACCAGTCGGCTCATTGTGAAGTAAAATCAACTACTGTATTTATTTGCAAACATCTTTTAACCATCTTCTGTTATCTGACAGTTTTATGAAGCTTTGGATGCATTTATTTTCAGCTCAAAGCAACTTGCTTTATTGACCACTTGTAGAAAACAAGCACATCGTAGTGAATACGTTGGTAATTTAAAGCTCGTTAAATGTTTTGTTGTAAACTGTTTTCATGGAACATCATTAAATATGCAATAAATATCTACATAGTCAGCACCAAACAGTCAAATACTTCAGATGGGATCCAGCTGGTACTCACGACAAAGCACTGAGGGACTTCCCTCAACCACTACTGTGGCAGCCATCCTTAATCATTTAATTTAAGGGGCAGATATAATAAGATTTCTTCTTCTTTCTGCTCCTTTCATTTTATCCTATTTTTGTATTCTTGTATCTGATGAAACTGCTTTGTATCGTTTTTTTTTTAAATGAATAAATAAACATCAAATCAAATCAGGGCGCTCCAAAAGTTGTAGATGTACATCGATTTATTACTTTTCAGAGTTTCAGTAAAATCCATTCAATGGTTCATGAGATATTTTGCTAACAGATACAGACATTTACACAATTTGTTTTTATAGAGGTGGGTGTTGATGACTGTGCTGAGTTTTAGTGAATCAAATCAGAGCCATTTTGGTGTTCTCTGCTCTGTAACGTTAAGAACACAAAAGAAATTCCTGCAGCCAATTTAATATTCATGCAAATACTTTTGTAGTTTAAAAAAAATGTTTATAATAAAGTTTTAAATCTCTTATTTGTTTTTCAAACTAGCAGATGTAGCTAAATGTTACTGGACAAAATGTGAGTCTATTTCATGTGCAGGAACAAATCTTACTTTTTTGATGAATTTTCTGAAAAACGTGATAGGTTAGAAAACTATTTTTGTATTTTACATATTTTTATGTGATGTCTAAATATCTGTTTAATTGCTAAAATATTTAAACATTGCTTTGTAATTTGCGCCTGCTGCCCCCAAGTGGCCAAGTATACTTTTAGCTTTAAAAACTGATCTTACGTTCATAAAACCTCTTATGTGTTTGTCTATATTTTGATTTTAATTATGCAGTTAGCTCCTTTTAGTTGTCTTAAGTTTATTAAAAACAAAAGCAAAGACAGTTTGAACAAACCTTATTTTTAAATGCTCAAATTAATTTTGATGTTCCAGTAGGACTCAGCTCCTCATGTCCTCGACTTGTTTTCCAGGATCATCCATGAAGCAGGTTACTCAGAGGAGGAGTGTAAGCAGTACAAGGCCGTGGTGTTCAGCAACACCATCCAGTCCATCGTCGCCATCATCAGAGCCATGGGACGCCTCAAGATCGACTTTGCTGATCAAGGCCGAGTGGTGAGAGTGGGGAAACAACATATTGTGTGTACCGTAGTTCAGAGCTAAGAGTATTAACCACCAACTCTTCCTGTCCTGATCATTAGGTTTTATAACAAACTACAGTATTTCCTCGTTTATCGCGGAGGATCCGTACCCTGAAGCTTTGCAAAAAGGGAAAAACCGTAAAGTAGGAATAGTAGTACATAAGTAATAGTTTATTTTAATATGAAGGTGTTGTAAACATTTCTCACACTCTTGCAAAATTCTAAACATTGTTTCTAAACTCTAAATCCACTAAAAGAGCACAGTATGTCATGATGTCAGCTCCTCCAGAAGAGTTTCTTCTGCAGCTTGGGCTGCACACACGTGCTAAATAATTTGAAATTTCTTTTAAATAATCATATTTTGAAAAACCGTGATAGAGCGAGTCTGCGAAAAATGAACCGCAAAGTAGCGAGAGACTACTGTATTTGTAGTCTGTCCTCAAAAAGCATTGGATGTTGCTGGTTTGAATTTAATGCGATATTTAAAACTTTTAATTAAAGGTGCACCTCTTTGATGAGGTGTTCTTACATCCTTTAATGCTAGGGAGAAAAATGTAAGCCCGTCTTTCTTATCAAAAGAAAAAACAACCTTTTTTTTTTCAGTGCCTCACTCTGACCTCGTTCTGCATTTGTGACCTGGTCTCTTCACTGATTTTATGTTCATTGTTTTTGCTGTTTAGCTTCAGACTTTATAGTTTTCAAACCCTTAATTATTTGTCAAAGCATGAAGGCTAAAATAACTGGAATGAAAACACTGGTTTATGAGTCATTCATGACTAAAAAGATACGTAGGTGGTGCCAAATGTTTTTATCGTGGATATTGACACAACTCTATTTTTAGAATCAGTTACAGCCACATCACCTCATTTAATTCATTTATTTGTTTGTTTGTGTGTGTTTAAAAAAAACAATTTCATGAATTTCTCGTCTTTTTAGTGTTGCACATGTTTTTTTTTTTGTGCCCAACCATAAACGGGTCTTCTTCTAACCCGTATGTTTCTTCAGGACGACGCTCGGCAGCTCTTCACTCTGGCGGGTTCAGCAGAAGAGGGCTTCATGACCGCCGAACTGGCCGGAGCGATTCAGCGGCTGTGGAAAGACGGAGGCGTTCAGGCCTGCTTCAGCCGCTCGCGGGAGTACCAGCTCAACGACTCGGCGTCCTAGTGAGTCAGACACGCTCACATATAGGGAGAGACTGAACTCTTAAATGGCAGAAATACTTCATTTTCTAACTTTTTATCTGTTAATCCTTTGAGTCTTATTTCTCTTTTCTTCTCTCTAAGTTACCTGAATGATTTGGACAGGATATCCAACCCTGCTTACGTTCCCACCCAGCAGGATGTGTTGAGGACCAGGGTTAAAACTACTGGTATTGTGGAGACACACTTCACCTTTAAGGACCTGCACTTCAAGTGAGTGTGTCTACAGTCGTCTTATCCAAGTTGTGATTTGTTTTTTCTTTTCTTAATTTGGACTTTGTTTCAGTTCTGATCGGTGTTTGTGTGGCCAGAAGTACGAAGGATTTGTTGTTTTGTGTTTGCATCATAGTTGAAGTCGATCAATGCCTCATGTTTAGATTGATTGTCTTTGTTTCTGTGAGTCGGTTGTTAAACGTTGTGTTTCTGTGACCTCAGAATGTTTGACGTAGGTGGACAGAGGTCGGAGAGGAAGAAGTGGATCCATTGTTTTGAAGGAGTCACTGCCATCATCTTCTGTGTGGCTCTGAGCGACTATGACCTGATGCTGGCTGAAGATGAAGAAATGGTAAGACCTGTCTGACCTCAGCGTGCCTCACCTTCTGCCACACACTTGCAGCGTTACCATTGGGCGTCTCTCCTCTCAAACAGAACCGAATGCACGAGAGCATGAAGCTGTTCGACTCCATCTGCAACAACAAATGGTTTACAGACACCTCCATCATCCTCTTCCTCAACAAGAAAGATCTGTTCGAGGAGAAGATCAAAAAGAGCCCACTCACAATCTGCTACCCAGAATATGCAGGTGAGTCACTGATGCAAACACCTGCATGCAGAGCAGGTGTTCTCTACATACAAATACTGAAAAATCAAGGTGATTTGAACACATACGTGCATTTATTAAGGAAAGGTTAAGCTCAGATACACTTTTACTAAGTTAAGCTTCCCAAACTGAAGACAAATCGCTCAAATCTTCACTTAAATAGATAAATTCGTCGGTTCCTATTGTCCGCCATTGTATTGTACAGGGGGCGTTCTAGCTGACATACCTATGATTACGTCACAGACGTCGTATGCGTAAGTGCGGATTTCCCTGTGACTAAACACAGCGCCAAATTTAAAATGACTTTGAATGAAATTTTCATACATTTATCATTTTGTTTGCAAAAACGAACATAGTTGAATGATACAAGATATATATGTTGTGCCATTTTATGCAAAGTTCAAACATCATGTCACACACACTTTTAACAGGGTTGACATCAGGTCTTATTTTCTATAGACTCGAAACCTGTTTTGTTTTTTTCTCTCATGTACTGTGCGGGCTGCCTCAAGTTAAAACTGTCTGCTCTGTGCAAATCTGATGTATAAAAATCAAAAGGTCGGTTAGGGATGCTCAAACTGGGAAGTAAAGTGATTGAATAGAAACTAATGAAGTTCTTACTAACTTAATGAGTTATAAATTGAACTGAACTGACTTGTTTTAGCTTCTTTCTTGGGTAAAATAGTTTGGTACCACTTTACAGTAAGGCTCCTCTTACAAATGGCTAATAAATAGTTTATAGATACATTATTAATTCCTCTATAAACACTTTATAAATCATTAATTGTTTATTATGCATTAATTAAGGGTGACAGAGAGATGAAACTGACCAGTTTCTTGCCAAATCTGTTCACATATATATTTCATCTAGAGTTGTTATATTAAACATGCCAGACTAAGTTACTACCTTGTAAACACAATAAACATATGTAAACTTTATTTTTTAGCTTATAATATTATACTTTATCACTGCATTATAAGTATCTACAACTAATATTATATCCTAAAAAAATTAGTTTTACAAATGCTTATTGTGCTTAGAAGTTAGTAACTTAGTCTGAAATGTTTAATATAACAACTACAGATGAAATATATATGTGACAGATATGGCTCAGTGTTTGACAACTGGTCAGTTTTGTTTCTGTCACCCTTAATTAATGCATAATAAACAATTATTAATGATTTATAAAGTGTTTATAGAGGAATTAATAATGTATCTAAAAACTATTTATTAGCAAGGGGAGCCTTATTGTGACGTGGTACCAAAAGTTAATTTATTTCAGTCTATTCTACGTATCAGTGACTGGTGTGGTCAAAAAATGTAGTGTCAAAATCCTGACATCAGAGGTGCAAACGTCACTGCAGTAAGTTTGGAGCTTCAGCCATTAGAAGTCTCCAAAAGTAACATTCTTATGCGGTGTTGAACTTCTGTAAATAACACTATTGTGAGCAGTGAAATTACCAGTGGTGAAGTTAATTGTGTTGTAGATGAAAGCTGCAATAATTTAGCAGAAATAATGAATTGTTAGATTTTTATCCTTGTTTCGGTCTTTTTTTTTTTTAGGTGTTCTGATGAACTCCTTATTGCAGATTGAAGGATTCATCGTGTGATGGCTTCCTCACATGAACAGGTTTATTCTTTTTTCCCCTGTAGGCTCCAACACCTACGAAGAGGCTGCAGCTTACGTTCAGTGTCAGTTTGAGGACCTGAACAAAAGAAAGGACACCAAGGAGATCTACACCCATTTCACCTGTGCCACCGACACTAAGAACGTGCAGTTTGTGTTCGACGCCGTCACCGACGTCATCATCAAGAACAACCTGAAGGACTGTGGCCTTTTCTGAAGGTATCAGTGGCTGTTCTCCTCTCCAGCTGGACGCCTCACACCAGTTTGTTTCTAACTGCGTTGCCTTTGTTTTTCTTTCTGTTCAGGCAGAAGGGACTTTATTGAAGTGGAGTCTGAGTGGAGGAACCCTTGTGGACCCTGCTGAGAATGTCACCTTTAACCTCTTATTAACTTACGGTCATCTCTGAAGTGTGTAGGGAAAACATTTTGTGTAAAATATTTGTACAACAGTCTATGGCCAGGAATTTTTAGGAGTTTTTAAAATGTGTTTTATCATAATTTAATTATTATTATTTTTTTTAATAAATATACATGAAGGGGATTTTCTTTGTCCATAAATGAACACTTTTTTTTTTTTTTTGTAGCTGTTCTTGCCTTGCATGCCTTAGTTACTTTTTGTTTTGTTTTGTTTGTCAGATTAGGTTACATGTAGTTGCCACCATCCACCTTTCCAACCAGTCCCCTGATTTCACATGATCTGTTTCTTTCTAAAAACTTCATTTTTGTCTTCTCAAACTACAAAACAAGCAAGACCAAGTCACTCTGCAGACCAGTTCACTCTGACGCTGACAAACTGTGAGAGTCGTGTGGAAACCTGTGTGTGTGTGTTTGTGTGTGTGTGCGAGCGTTGTTTTGACTGAAGCCAAACGCCTGTTGGAGTGACTGCGTGAGCGACTGTGAGCACAATATAAACAAAAGGGACTTTTATTCCTCTACTTGTCATCCTCTTTCAAAGTTTTATTTTTGTAAGAAACCAAAAAAGAAGCTAATGGCGACTGTGACGAGTGCACAAACAAACATTCCTGGGTAGAAAAATGAAGGCAGGAGGCTTTGAAACGAGGATGGCAGCGGTGGCCTTGTAGCAGATTGTAGATCCGTGTGTAGGTCTGTGTTCAGTGTGTAGACGGGCAGCTGGCTGGTTCAAGTGCACTGGTATCAATTAGAACCTGTGATGGTTTCAAGTTGCATATCTCCCCCCTTAAACTCCCCCATCCCTTTGTTTCCAGTGGATGGGGACATTAGTGAACTAATCTTCATGATTTTGCTAATAAAAGAGTTGTGGTCAAACCATGGCAACTTGCACAACAAACATGCTTCTCTTCTTCTTTTCTGTGTGTCTGAAGTAAATTTTAGATTTGTGCCACAGAAATAACGTTCCTCCAATGGTAAGATTACACAAGTACTGGTAGTTTTCACAATTTATAACAAATTCTACCTCCTGAATGGTAGTTTCTAAAAGATTCATTGTCCCCTGTTGCAACGTGAAAAGGGTTGGAAGTGCCATCCGTCCGTCTGTGCTTGTTGTGAGCGGGATGACTTGAAAAATAAATGTGGTACCGACTTCCATATTGGTTTGTGGCTGCATCTAGGCGTAAGACGGCTTTATTCAAAAATTGGGTTGCAGTGTCCAAATCCAAGATGACACACACACACACACACATGTATTATGTATATACAGGACTTACGGTGCCATTGACTTACGGCGTTTTGGACTTATGGCGCCACCCCCAGTGACGTGCGCAGTTGTTGTTTTTACATTGAAAAAACGTGTTTAAAAAGACGTAACCGCTGCCATGTGCTTTCGGTTTCGAGTTACGGCCGAAAATCCGGATTTACGGCCGCCACGTGGCCGGCGCTCCGACTTACGGCAAAATCGAGTTACGAACGCGCCGTAGGAGCGGAACCCGTTCATAATGGAACCCGTTCGTAACTCAGGGACTACCTGTACTGTATAGATTGATATATATGGGGTATAGATTATTTAGAGCTACACATAGGTATACATGGGAAACTATGCTTTCTAGTTTATTTATTGCTCAAAAGCATAGTTTCTGCAAATGACTGAGGTGGCCACAGCCACCATTGGCCACCCCCTGGCTCTGCCATTGCACCTGGGGGGTGGAGAAAGTTGCCCCCTCCAGGCTTCTATTCCCCAGGATTTGTCACTCTGCACCACCGCAAACAAGAAAGAAGAAAACTGCCTCTGTTCTGTTACAGTGTAACTCCTACCCACTTGAACATCTCGCACCAAAAACATTCAGGTTTACTTACATTCCTTCCTCCTCCAGTCCAGAAAAAAAAAAAAAAAAACTCGTCTTGCCTCAGTCACTATTCAAATTCTTGAGCGGGGACATCAGCATACCGCTTGCTTTAATTTGTTTAAGACGCTCATTTTGACTCTGCTCTTTAGTTTTAGTTGTGAAGCAGAGAAAAACTTTTGTTTTAGGGGGAAATTAGCTTAAAATGACAAATTATGACCATATAAAAAAGAAATGAATACTCCTCCCCTTGAATCCTACATGATGAAGAGATTTAAGGGGCTTCATAAAACTATTTTAATATAAACTATATTTGTTGTGTGGGCCCTGGGGTGACGTGTTGTAAATGTCCCTCTTAAGAATAAACTTTTGAAACTCATGTTCCAACAAGTCAGCCAGTTAAACTTACGGCGGGTGCAGAGATGCAACTAAAATATAAAGAATAAATTTAAAATACACGACAGTGAGAAGCCTAGAGTCTGATTTTAGTTGAATTTCTGCAACTGTTCAGATGAAACGCTGTCCAAGCAGAAGTTCAGCAGTTTGATCTGTAGTTCCTTGATATTTAAGGAGTCAAGACATTGAGCCAAACACTGTGTGCTTCATCCGTGTGTTTAGTCTCAAAAGTGTTGCACAGGAAGAATATAATAAGCACTGTATAGGTGTGTGTAGGTAGATTAAAGCATTGGGTGCTTTGCATGACAAGAACTTTTCAGTATAAGAAATCATTTGAATCCAAAGTTGCAGAATTTTCTTTACCAACATTCAAGATAAAACCCACAGCTATTTTAGTTTGAATCCATTCTCCTGTTATAAAGCTTTAGATATGCCTCACAAAAACAAACAGGCTTTTTTTTTTTTTTAAATCTTTCATAACAAGAAAAGCATTAGGTCTATTTTGTCCTGCTGCAAATGTCACCCTCTAGTGGACTGAACGTGTAACTGCAGGTAGAGCTCAAGACTACCTCAAAAAGAAAATCTTGGGATTTTTATTATAGTAAAAGATTATTTTGACAAAGATACTTTTATATTAAAAAAAATCTAAACAAAAGCATCAAGATTATTTAAATTAGGAGAGCTGAGCCTATTTATAATTATTGAGCTGATCAAAGTTATCCCTCTCATGATGCAGAAATTAACAGGTCTGACATCTTTTAAATAAAACCACTGCAGTTCGAGCTGGGAGTTTTGTTTTTGAGGAGGATTTGTGTGATTTAAAACTAACTGCAAATTCATTTAGTTAATCCCTAAAGCCCTTTGAGCAAGATCAGATGGTGTGAACGTTCAAGCCTCTTGAAAATGAAGGTGTTAGTTTGAGAGGAAAGGAAGAAATCTGTGATATGGAATCGAGCATCATGTTGAAGCAGGCTGCAGCTGCATATGAAGCCAAATCTCTTTAAAAAAATGAATTTATGTTTCTGTGAGACACTTGGAGCAATTCTCTGCAGCTTCCATCCATCCATTATCTTTACCCGCTTCTTACTCTGCAGCTTCCTTTATGTTAAAAAAAAAAAATGGTTTGAAATTAATTTAAAAAAAAATGTTCCAAAGATCTTTGCCAGAGGAACTCTGAAAAATATTTAATCCAAGTGCTAATTTTATTCTGAACTGAATCTTTATATATAAATAAGCTCTGAATCAATGGGATTTAATGTGCAGAATTAATAGATTGCAAAATGTTGTACTCAGAATATGAGAAGGCAAAAAAACAAAACA